>SJYQ01000629.1:589790-642862 GCA_006410935.1 Redunca redunca
AAAAAAAAAAAAGAAAGAAAAAAGAAAAAAAAAGGAAAGGGGCTTGCTAAATCACCATCAAATGGATACACTTTCAAATACAAAAATAAAAAGACAAAACCCAAAATAGATAAATAACAGACAAAGGAAAACACTGGCAAATAATATGGTAGACACCAAATTACCATTTTTAGTTCACAGCAAGGTTACCAAGATACGAGTAGAAAAACAAGTGAAGAATGATGAAGACAAGAGAATTAAGACCTAGTTTCTAGTGAGGTTTTGTTTGGGTTGTGGCTTTGATCCCTATGTATGTTTGTTCTCTATTATCATAAAACAAATTACCTCAAAACTTAATAGCTTATAATATTAAACATTTATTATGTAATAGTTTCTGTGAATTAGTAATGTAGCAACAGCTAAGCTGAATAAGGCAGCAATCATCTGAAACCTTAACTAGGGTTCAAGGATCTATTTCTAAGATGACTCAAATACATGGAGGTTGGCAGGAGACCTCAGTCTCATCACATTAACTTCTCCATAGGTTGCCTGAGTATCCTCTCAATATGGCAGCTGAATTACCACTTAGTGAGAGATCCAAGAGCAAGAGAGATAAGTCCAAATATATTTTATGACATAACTTCATAAGTCACACTCTATCACTTCCACAACATCTTACTGATTACAAGGGTCAGCTTCATCCAGTGTGGAGAAGACTAAAAGTGATAAAACTATCCACTGATTAATAATAGAAAATACAAACCTTTCCTTCATTCATTAAATGTTTATTGAATATTTTCAATGTGCTATCCAGAATTATGTGCTGCCGGGGTCCAGCTCTGGTGGATCCAGGGAATTCAAAGGGGAGATGGCGTCGGTGAGGAGAGATGTATTTATGTAGAGATATAGAGAGATTAGGAAAGAATAGTGTAGAGGAGAAAATAGAGGAGAAAAGAGAATGAAATTCCTTGGTTTACATAGAAAGCCAATAAAGTCCCCAGACAAGGAACTTGCACCATCTACGTAGGCCCCAGGTGCCCGCTTGAATAGCGGAGGGTGCCCCACCTTGGGCTCCGTATTGCATGGGTCTTAGAAGCCCAGGCAAATAAGTAGACACAGTGAGCCTCTATGCTCCAGATGGGAATTCAGCCTGAAAAGGGAGAATAAGAAAAGAACGAGATGGGGGAGCCAAGCATTGGTTCAAGACTCACAACTTTATTTTCAAAGGCAGCTTATATACCCCAAGTTGTACATAGAGAAATAATGGAATATACAGAGTTATGCAGGGGCAGCAGTCCTGACCCTTATTGAGACCAGGCTTCCTTTTTGCATACCTTCCCGTATACAAAGGAGAAGGCAATGGCACCCCCACTCTAGCACTCTTGCCTGGAAAATCTCATGGACGGAGGAGCCTGGTAGGCTGCAGTCCAAGGGGTCGCTAGGAGTCAGATACAACTGAGCAACTTCACTTTCACTTTTCACTTTCATGCATTGGAGAAGGAAATGGCAACCCACTCCAGTGTTCTTGCCTGGAGAATCCCAGGGATGGGGGAGCCTGGTGGGCTGCTGTCTATGGGGTCGCACAGAATCAGACACGATTGAAGCGACTTAGCAGTAGCAGCAGCAGCAGCTGTATACAAAAGGTCTCAGGTGATTTACATTATCTTCTGGCCAAGAGGCCTGTTAACATTTTTATGGCTCTTTTCCTAGATAAATGTCTATCAACCAGAAAACTCATTTTCCCTTGAAGTGTTTTTTCTTTAATCTGCATCACCCTCAAAGTATTAAATAAAGTTACATTCCTGTAGAACAAAGGTGCAATGGGTTATAAGAAAGAAAGTACTTAACTCAAAGATCTAATGTTGCTAATACCAGGGCTACTACCTGTTTTTTCTACATACCAACTATATCAACAAATAAAAGATATGAAAACTTGGCAGCAAGTATTGGCTCAACAATGAAACCCTTAATCAGTCCTATTCTAATGATTTTGACTCCTCGGAAGCCCCTACATTCCTAGGATGTTTTAAGCTTCCTGTGCCTCTCACGGTCTGGAGGCCGCAAACAATCACATGAGCAGCTGTAAGAGTCCGGACAAACCTGTCAGGCAGGCTGCAAAGCCATCACAGGGGTTTTTGGATTGAAACACTCTTTTATGCCCAGGATACTTATTATCTAAAAGCTCTAAATTAACTTTTTCCAGAAAAAGGTGGTGGTGGGACAGCCCCCTGTTAATGTCAGAGGAGTTGGTGAAAGGCATAATATAGTAAGGCAGACAGATTCTGGTTTTGCGGTAGATGCTCGAGTAGGTCCAGAGAGGTTCCCTTGAGATCTGACTCGCCTTTGCCTGTCGGGTCTCTTCCTCATGACGTTTGCCATGGGCGGGATTCCTCGTGCTGGCTCCCAGCAGTGTGCTACCTTGGTAAAAATAAATTCAAAATAGTTGATCTCAGCCACAGATAACTCTACCAATAGCAGGACACTTCAAAACTGAGCAAGAGTGAGAAATGTAGTTTTCAAGTGGCCCAAATGTAGTTTTCTGTAGGCCACTGTACCAATGGGAATCTCAAAACTCTATTCAATGGCCAGAGAGTTGTCCATTAATGCCAAGATACTTCTGACAAACACTACAACTGTCCCAAGCGTGTCAGTACAAATTTCCAAACCGAGTTGGTAGTTTTCTTGACAGGACCAACACAAGAATCATCAACTAATGCTTGAGAGGCTTAGATTTGAAGCTTGTGGAGACTCTTAAGAATGTTTCAGATCCAACTCATAAGCCTCCCTGAAGGTCTAAAGTTCCATCCTGTGTATCAAAGATGATGCTTTTAGTCCACTAACCTTTGAGCAGGCATTCTGCTTTGTCTAGTACCCAATCAATAAATATTTGTGAAATAACTGTTAGATATCAGGCACTATACTAGCTCTAGGGAAATACACATTGCCTTCATGGAAGAAATAGACAGTAAGCAAGCAAACAAACTAAATAGTATAGTTTTTTGGGCTCTGAAAATGAGACATTTAAAAAGCTGACATTCCTTTTTTTTTTTTTTTTAGGATAGATTAAATTTATTTATTTATTTATTTTTACTAATTTTTTTTTAAAATTTTACTTTACAATACTGTGTTGGCTTTGCCATACATTGACATGAATCTGCCATGGGTGTACATGAGTTCCCAAACCAAATCTGGATTGTTCCTCTTGAAATCTTTATGAGGCCTGACCACATCCAAGCGGATCAAAAAATATAGAAAACTATAGTGGATGCACCAGTGTATCTGCTTCACATGGAAATTCTTCTTGCCCTTTAAGTATTCCATTGCTTTATAAAGACCTTCTTTCTAAGAGTCCAGATCTGCTAATGATATAATCAATAATAATAACACAGTATTTGAAGTTTAGAATATTTTTCATAAATACTATCTTATTTAAAAAATAATAAGACAACATACTGTATGCTGCTGCTGCTGCTAAGTCGCTTCAGTCGTGTCTGACTCTGTGCGACCCCATGGACGGCAGCCCACCAGGCTCCCCTGTCCCTGGGATTCTCCAGGCAAGAACACTGGAGTGGGTTGCCATTTCCTTCTCCAATGCATAAAAATGAAAAGTGAAAGTGAAGTCACTCAGTCGTGTCCGACTCTTCAAGACTCCATGGACCGCAGCCTAGCAGGCTCCTCCATCCATGGGATTTTCCAGGCAAGAGTACTAGAGTAGGGTGCCATTGCCTTCTCTGACATACTGTATTAATACAGCTTATTAAGCATTATGAAACTGCTTGGCAAGAGCTTGGACTTTGCAAAAAGGAGAGAGTTTCTCAAAATGTGGTCATGTAGCTCTGAGATAAAGGTCAACCTATACAGAGCTTTAAGGCCCATGGTAGGAATAATGTTACATGCAGTGGGAAAATAGTGAATGATTTTCATCAGGCAAGTGACAAGGTCAGATTTAAATTTGCAGTTTGTGGAATGCTGTACTATATCCATGCAGTCATGTGAACTGCTAAAGTGTGAGCAGGTTAGATAGCACCAAGAAATCAGGCAGCCTGATTTGACCCATACAGAGACCAGGACCCTTGGCCTTATCACAATTAGAACAGTGCCATTCACCCTGGGCACAGAAATAAATGCAGCTCTTGCTGCTGATTGTTAGTTTGTCCTCATTTACTGAAAGTGAAAAGTCTTCTCCTGATGATTCATTCACAAATCCTGCTGCTCTTCCTAATTAAAAAGTTTTCAAACAATTTGATACATTAGTTATTATAAGCCTAGACATACCAGGCATAAATCCTTTCTGCCACCCATACGCATGCCAGGATTTCACTGCTGCATCTTTCATCATTATGAGGGAGATTCTTCAACATAGTTTTCATGACACTTTCTGCCATGTTCTCCTCTCAACATTTTTGGAGGGGGTGACTACTCAGAGGCAATGAATATCATATCTGGCATCTTTAAAAAATAAAGCCCTAACAGAGACTTAAGGGAGAAAAAAACGTTGATAAGACATCAGCTTAGAATTGCTATGGAGCACAGACTTAGAAATGAACTGTGGGTTGTGCTTTTTTACACCAAAATCAATAACACAGTAAGAAACAGACTGAATTTGTGTTCATCTTAGGTTTCAGAAAATTAACTGACTCATTCTTGCATCCTTTTAAGTATTGCACCTTTTCATCAGTAAAATTGGTTATATATTGGGAATTCTTAAAGAGGGAAGAAGCAATTATAAAAATTAAGCTGTCACTCCACTTACCTTAAACCTATTTATCCAAGGACAGGACTTTGAGATTCAACCTCCTCTGAGATAACTTCTCTAATTAATCTAGTCGCATGACTTGCTCACATTATGTGACATTATATGTGGCCTCTGGCACAAAGCCACTAGCAAAAATGCATGTGTCTTATTTGATTTCTCCATTTCCTATACCACACCCCACACAAACACCCAGAGTCAAGGACTTGGGTGTAAGGAATTTATTTAGGACATACTCACAGGAAGCAGCAGTTACAAAGACTAACATATAGAGGTAGGAAAAAAGGAGGTACTGATAACACTGGGAAACTGATGATCAATGAATTTGGGGACTAATTCTTGAGAGACTACAAAGAATGCCCCTAAGAATTTCCTCTGAAGGACAAGAGGTTGAGGCGTTGATCCCATTTTCCACTGGCTGAGGTTTGTCGCTACAGGCATGAACTGCATGGTATTCTGTCCTGCCCAAAAAGTGGACCAAGAGAGCTTCAGGGACTTAAAAAATAAAAAAGCCCTGAGACAGAAGAAAGAGAGGTAGAAGGCTCTTAAGGCAGGATGTGGTCAGCCTACAGGTAAACTGTCCAGCACAGTTGCAGCAGAGATTCATGGTGGATCAAGAGAATGTGGCACAGGACACAAAAAGTATTTGCTGCAGCATAGAAGTGATGCTGCCAGTGATAACACTGAAAGCGTGAACAATCATTTCACTTAATTCTTAGTGTTACAGAGAGACTGAGTGATCAGCTGGCTGAGTCTGAGAATTGCCTGACAAGTATTAAATGAGTATCTGTTGAACAGTATGGGGAAATACATATGCTAAAGGCAAGGTGGCCAGTTCTCAAGGAGTTTGCAATCTGGTAGGGATTATCAACAGTTACAAACAAACTAATATGTAACTACTGGTTCTGACCATAAAGGCACAGGAAGGGGAAAATAGTACCATGAAGGGATTAAGAAAATTCTTTCTGGAGTCAGATAGACCTAGCTTTATATTAAGCCAGGATGTGTTGTGTGATCATAGACAAGGTGCTTATTCTCTCTGTTTCATAATTTGTTTATCTAAAAATTAGGACAAAATAACATTATCTGCTTTATGAGATGGTTGTGAAAATTAAACATATGTAAAGCACTAATCACAGCCTGGCACATATTTGGTAAATATTGGTTATTTTCATAAAAGTTTAATAAATGAGATTTCAGAATGAGAATAAGGATCTCATTTCCATACCAGACTCTCTCTTTCTTAGAGCAATATTAACCACAATTCAAATCCATACATTTTGCCACTACATGACTTTGGATAAATCTAAATGCCTGCCATTCAGTTCTTTTATCTATAAAATGGGAATGACATTATCTGCTTCATAGGCCCCTATGAAGTTTAAATGAGAGTTTCTCTAAAGGGTTCCCAACATATTTCATACCCTGAGAAATACTGATCATTACTATTCTCTATTCATTCAATGGATGCTTACTAGGCACTTACTATCTACACCAGGTTTAAAGGAATAAAAAGATACAGGGCATGAATAAGGTATGGTCTCAACAGTCAAAGTCTTACAGATTAACGTTAATACTTAAACAAACCTGGCCATTTAATGGTATTCAAATCAATAAATTACCCAAATGTCAATTCCTAGTATCCTAACACCAAAGGGAAGGAGGGAGTAAGAGGAGGAGGCGGGGAGGGGAGGAGCAGGAGAGAGAAGAAGCTAATACAGTTAGCTTTGAGGCAGAATTCCTGGAAACACAAGATAACAGATCTGACTAAATTCATATCCTCCCCAGTGGTAATCAAAAGCCCACAAAGAGAACCGAACTCAGAGAAGGATCCTCTAATACCAGGTTGCTGCTGCTGCTAAGTCGCTTCAGTCGTGTCCGACTCTGTGCAACCCCACAGACAGCAGCCCACCAGGCTCTGCCGTCTCTGGGATTCTCCAGGCAAGAACACTGGAGCGGGTTGCCATTTCCTTCGCCAATGCATGAAAGTGAAAAGTGAAAGTGAAGTCTCTCAGTCATTTCTGACTCTTCACGATCCCATGAACTGCAGCCTACTAGGCTCCTCCATCCATGGGACCTTCCAGGCAAGAGTACTGGAGTGGGGTGCCATTGCCTTCTCCATAATATCAGGTTGGTAATATATTAATATAAGGGATATCCACCCTGGACTTGGAACACATAACAAATCTGCTCTTCCCCAGTCTTTCAATCCAGGTGAAACCAGGAAGAAATATCTATTAATGATATCCAAGAAGGGAGGTGATGTCAGAATGTTGATTATAGAGAGAGAAAAAAAAAAAAAGAATGAAGGTAAGGATTGCTTCCCCAGGTACAGTGCACATAAAGCCTCACCTACTTCTGAAGTTGGGCTTCCCTGGTGGCTCACTGTAAAGAATCCATCTGCCAGTGCAGGAGACACAGGTTCAATTCCTGGGTTACGAAGGTCTTCTGGAGGAGGAAATGGCAACCCACTCCAGTATTTTTGCCTGGGAAATCCCATGGACAGAGGAGCCTGGGGGGTCCACAGTCCATGGCATTGCAAAAGAGTTGGACATTACTTAGCAATTCAACAGCAACTTCTTAAGTCACTGCCTTCCAAAGCTGTAGCAGGGGTTCTTCAAAGAGGAGGATCTAGATAGCACCCCAATTTTATTTTATCTCAAGAATGATCTTTACAGGTCTATCCTCCACATTGGCTCAATAATGTTCCTTCCTCATATTTACAGAACTCTTTAGACCTGGGTTTGATCCCTGGGTCGGGAAGATCCCCTGGAGAAGGAAATGGCAACCCACTCCAGTATTCTTGCCTGGAGAATCCCATGGATGGAGGAGCCTGGTAGGCTCAGTCCATGGGGTTGCAAAGAGTTGGACACGACTGAGTGACTTCACTTGTACATTACAAACCTCTTTAACATCCATTATCTCATTTAATCTCACAAAACTCTGTGTGATATGAGACTTTTTATCTCCATTTCATAGATGAACAATCTGAGACTTGGAATGCCTGTGCAGCATGTTTGAGGTCCCATCAAGGTCAAAAAGGCTCAGACTAAAACCCAAGTCTTCTGGTCCTATTTTCTACTCATTTCTCACATTTGCATGGACCTCTGAAGAAAGGGGAAGATGAAATCAACGGAACTGGAAGGTAGTGACAACAGGAAGCAATCTGTCCTCAGAAATCTCGAAGGACCTCCCTCAAATGAGAATTCCTTCTTAAAGAACAGGTGATTCCATCTCTGTGTCATCACTGCAGGCAGTTAGATGTAAAATCTTTTATGAGCATGAAGCACCATTAGATTCAAGACAGTAGAACTGATTTGAAACTAATTGATGAAGAATTAAGTTGCTAAGGTTTATGCTGCTGCTGCTGCTGCTGCTGAGTCACTTCAGTTGTGTCCGACTAGGTGAGACCCCATAGATGGCAGCCCACCAGGCTCCCCCGTCCCTGGGATTCTCCAGGCAAGAACACTGGAGTAGATAGCCATTTCCTTCTCCAATGCATGAAAGTGAAAGTGAAGTCGCTCAGTTGTGGCCGACTCTTTGGGACCCCATGGACTGCAGCCTACCAGGCTCCTCTGTCCATGGGGTTTTCCAGGCAAGAGTACTGGAGTAGGTTGCCATTGCCTTCTCCAGCTAAGGTTTATGAGCCTTGCACCAATACTAATACAGAGGCACAGTGTCAACAACAAAACTGTAACCGCTGGCAAAATGAGATTTCTGTGGAGAAAAGGCAGGTCTTTTCCTTTGGGCTAGAGGCAAAAACTGCATTAGACAGTTTCAGGAATGACAAGATCACTTTCTCTTATGTGGTCCTAAATAGGGTATAGAAACAACAGCTTTACCCTTCTAAATAACTCATTATTTGATAATGAGTCAAAGAAAAGTACAATTCTCTACTTAAATTTCAAGCAGTTACAAAAATGGGTGTGTTCATATAATATCCTCAAAAGCATAGCCAGAGACAATAAGAAAATAGAGAGCCCCTTTACATCCATGTCTGTACATGCAAGTGGCTGCTACCACAGCAGAAGGCCAAAGAAATGTGATTTTAAGCAGAAAAGGATTAACCCCAGTGGACCTGTCAGAACACTATCTACCTAGGCACCCCCTGGCCCCCATGTAGCTGATTCAATCAATCCATTCAATGTGAGGAAAATCTACTGCAAAATAACTATTTTGGTTCTTGCTTGTTTGCTACTGAGTTGTTCTTCACTGTACTAAGAGAAGCAACTGTTTCCAGAGGGCAGTCCTGGACAGTGCCAGCAAAGCCCCAGGATCCCGCCTGGGAAGGCCCTGGGCTTCACACCAGCTCTAGAGCCTCACTGTCAAACACCACGAGCCACACAAAGCTACTGAGCACTAAAATATGGCTGGTCCAAATGATATGTGTGGTAAGTGTAAGCTATACACCAGATTTTAAGGACTCAGCATAAAAATAAGGTAAGGTATCTCATTAACAATTTCTGTATTGATTATATATTAAAATGATAAGATTTTGAGCATACTGGCTTAACTAAAATAGCTTATTGAATATATTGTTAAAATTAATTTTACTTGTTTCTTTGTACTTTTTAAAATGTGGCTACTAGAAAATGTAAAGTCACAAATGCAGCTTACGTCTGTGAATTGCATTACCTTTTTATAGGACTATGCTGCTCTATAGGGTATAAAATGATGTTCAAAAAACTCTAAAAGGCATTTAGGTGAATTTAACAGGAGAAGGTATAATGTCATGTTTTAATACTCCTGTATTCAGGTAATTTGGAAGTAGCTTACTTGCCCTCTAGTGTACTTTGAAAATAAAAGGATGCAAAACATTGTGTGTGCTTGCCTGGCTGTTTCAGCAGTTTGAGTTTTCATTGTCTCCAGCAGGTACTGTGTCTGTTTAACTGATCTGTAGAGGTTCAACACTGCGCGATGGGGATCTGTAGAGGTTCAACACTGCGCAATGGGACACGTGGGTGTTTAACTGTAACACTTGAGAACACTACAGCTCAGCTGTTAGAATGTGGTGCTGAGGAGTCTAAGGTGAAGAGTTCAGTCCCCATCCAGACACACTGAGCTCAGCTTCTGTGAACAAGGGAGGCACTCCCCACCTGAGCCTGCTTTCTTGCAAATGTTTGCTGCTGCTGCTGTTTACTCTTGGTGAAATGAAGACTAGAACAACAGTGGTACTGCATGCTCCATCATCACAAGCAAATCATCACTACTATAAAGAGAGCCGAGTGCCATCCGTTGGGGGCAGTGCGGTGCATTCTTCTCTACCACTTTTCCATACAGAGGGAAGCATACTGCTTCCCTCTGTTAAAAAAGAGGGATTTAAAAACTACATAAGCTGTAAGTTTAAAAAGCCAAGCAAAGGCAAAAACTTATACAAAATACTGTGTCCTTTTCCTCATTGCTTTCTGGGAAAATCATTCTCCAGACACAAAAGGTCCCAAAGCTTTAAATCCTAGCCATCTTGTAGATTTAGAAAGCTGTAGTGGAAAGCACATGCTTATGTACTGTAGTGTCATACCAGTTTTAAAACTTTACAATTAAACAACTCATTATATTAGATTTTTGCCTGATTTTTGCTCCTCAAATTACCAAAAGGCAAAATCTAGCAGTGCTATGTAATAGAAAGTGGGGTCCTGAGAGCCAGGTCATAGGCCTGGTTTTGCACTGATGCTGTGTAGCCTGGAAAAATTCATTTCCCTCTCTGGTTCTGAGTATCCCCCATCTCATAAAAACAGAGTTTTGACTCGCATCTACTCTTATCCTATTATTCCAAAGCATCTGATCATCTTCAAAAGTCTATGTGTGTGCATGCTAAGTGGCTCAGTTGTGTCCAACTCTTTGCGACCCCATGGACTGTAGCCTGCCAGGCTTCTCTGTCCATGGAATTTCCCGGGCAAGAATACTGGAGTGGGTTGCCATTTCCTTCTCTGGGGAGAACCTTCCCGACCTAGGGATCAAATCTACCTCTCCATTGCCTCCTGCATTGGCAGGAGGATTCTTTACCACTGAGCCATCTGGGAAGCCCCCTTCAAGAGCCTAGTCAGACATTAACTTTTCTCAAATTCATTTTTTTCTGTTCATTTTCAAGATCAATAGAGGTGACACCTCAGGCATTTGGCTGACCTTCATATTGAACAGCTGTGCCAGGGAGCTTTGGAATAGGCTCCTGTCTCCAGTGGCTTTTGCACCTGTGATCTGGCTGGCTTGAGCGCTCTGTTTTCTGTCTGCTCTGGCAGCAGGCTGTGACAGTGGTCGCCTGTGTTGTTCTTTGAGCTTCCTATCCCTGATGACTGAGCCAAGAAATATCTAAGGGCCTTGACAACAGCTCAGGCTGTCTCTCCTTCTCCTTGGCTCAAAACATAGTCCTGGGAATTACTTTGGCTGGATCTAGCTGAAGATCTGCCTTCTGAAGTAAAAGCTGACCTTCTATTAAACACCAAACAACAAGAAGACTAGAATAAAGTGGTCTTATCGTAACTTGCCAACATTAACAGATCCATAGAATCTGGACAAAAGATGCCAAAAAAGTTATATATATAAGATAATATTCATAGAGCACTTACTATAGACTAGACACTGTTAAGTATTGTACATGTATTTCTAATGTAACCTTTATAAAAGGTCTATGTAACTTAATAGATTGTGGTTGTTTAATCACTAAGTTGTATCCAACTCTTTGGGATCCCATGGACTATAGCCCACTAGGCTGCTCTGTCTGTGGGATTTTCCAGGCAAGAATACTGGAGTAGGTTGCCGTTTCCTTCTTCAGGGGATCTTCCTGACTCAGGGATTGAACCTTGCATTGGCAGGCAGATACTTTACTACAGAGCCAACGGGGAAGCCCTAATATATTACTTACACCATTATTATTACTGCCATTTTACAAATAAGGAAACTGAGGTTTAGAGAGATAAACTAACATCCCCACAGATGCATAGCTACTTAGTGACAGAGGCAGGATGTGAAGATAGCTGCTGCTGCTGCTAAGTCGCTTTAGTCGTGTCTGATTCTGTGCGACCCCATAGACGGCAGCCCACCAGGCTCCTCCACCCATGGGATT
This sequence comes from Redunca redunca, assembly GCA_006410935.1. NCBI lineage: Eukaryota > Metazoa > Chordata > Mammalia > Artiodactyla > Bovidae > Redunca > Redunca redunca. The sequence continues at coordinate 601,583 of SJYQ01000629.1, forward strand.
TGCCAGGCAAGAGTACAGGAGTGGAGATAGCTAGATATGTTTAATTATAGAGCTCAAAGAGATCCATGATTTACCATGAGGTTAGTTTCTTAGAGCTTATTTGATCCAACAAGTCAAGTTAGGGCTGCCTGACTCAATCGTTTCTTCTGTTTGGGATGCCTAAACATTTTAAACAGTTGTGCATTAGTTCAAGTCCATTGAGAAGCAGGCACCAAGGCAGATTAGATGTCACTATTTATTTCTAAGCTTCCTTCCACCCCTGTTTTTTAACCCTTCCTTTTCAGGAAAAAGGCTGGAAGGAAGAGGCCCACGCAGGCCTCAGCAGGGATCAAGCTATTCACAAATTTCTACAGTTCAAAATCTTCAGTAGACACAAGAGGGTTCGTGTTTTCCAGGTATGTCCCTGAAAATCTCCTTAGAAAGAGCTCAGAGACTCAGGATATTTCTGCATTTATGCTCATCTACCTATTTTTATCCTCTAAATTCATTTGATGCCTGCTCTTCCTTCCAAAGGTAACTCAGATCACACCAGGGCACCATGGAACATAAATCATTCTGAATAGATTCTGTTTCTGGGCCACATCAGTGTATACTCAGGGGATCAACCTTTTAAAACTCCCTGCCAGTGTATATTTCAGTGCTCTGCTCTTATACTTACAACCTGACACAGGCCGCAATCTTCAGCATTTGTTCGTTTTCCCAAACCATCACATTTTGCACAGCTTTCCAGGGCTGCTTTTGGAATCTTATCTTGTAGGAGGGAGATCATAATGAGCAGAAGAGATCATAAGATATCATGTTTATCATTAGCTCATTAATAAGCCCCCAGCCCCCTGATTGCTTCAGATCTGCCAAGTTAACCAAAACTTTACAGTGGTTTCCTTCACTGTATTTCTCAGGTTAAGCTCACATCTCTGAGGCTCTTCCTAGGCTGAGGCTGATTTATCAGGTGGTGCCTGCCAAAAGCCTATGGCTCATGTGAAGAATGATTGAGGGCTGCTTAGACAATTTCCCCCAACCAGCTGCAATTTCACCACACTTACCAGACCTGGACTCTCATTTAGACAAGCAGCTGGTGTACTGGAAGGAGCTTTAACTAATAACAGCTACTAAATACATGCCAGTCATTTTATACACATTATTTCCATCCTGCTGACAATCTAAGGAAGTAGGTATGATTATCCCCACTCTATAGTGAATTGAATTAAAGACTAGAAGGTATCCATGATTTACCCAAGGTCACACATTTAGTGCTTCAAGGAGAAGGGACCTCTTTCTGATATCATTCTACTATAACATTGTACTATATTGTTACCATCTCCAAATACAAGGCTGAAAACTTGATCCAAGACCTACAGTTGTCAGCTGGGTAACATTTGATAAACCATATTTAATTTTACTCTAGGTCTTCATTGGTTTAGTTGAAGAATAGAAATAATTGAGTCTTAGTTTAGGATATACTCCCAGGAGTCAAATTGACAGGGTTTAAAACCCAGTTCCATCCTTACTATTTTGGTGACCCTGAAAAAGCCAGTCAGCTTTATTTCTAAAATGGGGATAAGTAGTACCTACTTCAAAGGATAGTGAGAAGATTAAATAAGGTAAAATGTGTAGAGTGTTTGACATTGGCATATGATAAACATTCATCATCATAAGCATTATCTTGATAATGATATGACACTTTCTTTCACAGAATGTTTTTGAGGTTTGAATGAGAAAACATGTAAAAATGTGTTGTAAATGATAAAAGAGCTACACATATGTAAGGAAATAATATGTCAGTTATGGCCCATGCTATAAGATTTATACTAAGGATTCAACTGGAATTGGGAGAAAGTTCTAGGCCCCTCACTTAAACCTTAAGAGTATAGCGTCTTGTCCACACCAGGTTAAACACTATCGAAGTACTTTACCCTGCACTTACTTATGAATTAAACAGAGCTAGGATAGGAAAAGAAGAAGTAAAACTCTCACTGTTTGCAGATGACATGATCCTCTACATAGAGAACCCTAAAGACTCCACCAGAAAATTACTAGAGCTAATCAACGAATATAGTCAAGTTGCAGGATATAAAATCAACACACAGAAATCCCTTGCATTCCTTTACACTAATAATGAGAAAGAAGAAAAAGAAATTAAGGAAACAATTCCATTCACCATTGCAACGAAAAGAATAAAATACCTAGGAATATATCTACCTAAAGAAACTAAAGACCTATATATAGAAAACTATAAAACACTGATGAAAGAAATCAAAGAGGACACTAATAGATGGAGAAATATACCATGTTCATGGATCGGAAGAATTAATATTGTGAAAATGAGTATACTACCCAAAGCAATCTACAAATTCAATGCAATCCCTATCAAACTACCAGCGGTATTTTTCACAGAACTAGAACAAATAATTTCAAGATTTATATGGAAATACAAAAAACCTCGAATAGCCAAAGCAATCTTGAGAAAGAAGAATGGAGCTGGAGGAATCAACTTGCCTGACTTCAAGCTCTACTACAAAGCCACAGTCATCAAGACAGTATGGTACTGGCACAAAGACAGAAATATAGATCAATGGAACAAAATAGAAAGCCCAGAGATAAACCCACACACCTATGGACACCTTATCTTTGATAAAGGAGGCAAAAATATACAATGGAGTAAAGACAATCTCTTTAACAAGTGGTGCTGGGAAAATTGGTCAACAACTTGTAAAAGAATGAAACTAGATCACTTTCTAACACCACACACAAAAGTAAACTCAAAATGGATTAAAGATCTAAATGTAAGACCAGAAACTATAAAACTCCTCGAGGAGAACATAGGCAAAACACTCTCCGACATAAATCACAGCAGGATCCTCTATGATCCACCCCCCAGAATTCTGGAAATTAAAGCAAAAATAAACAAATGGGATCTAATCAAAATTAAAAGCTTCTGCACAACAAAGGAAAATATAAGCAAAGTGAAAAGACAGCCTTCTGAATGGGAGAAAATAATAGCAAATGAAGCAACTGACAAACAACTAATCTCAAAAATATACAAGCAACTTATGCAGCTCAATTCCAGAAAAATAAATGACCCAATCAAAAAATGGGCCAAAGACCTAAATAGACATTTCTCCAAAGAAGACATACGGATGGCTAACAAACACATGAAAAGATGCTCAACATCACTCATTATCAGAGAAATGCAAATCAAAACCACAATGAGGTACCACTTCACACCAGTCAGAATGGCTGCGATCCAGAAGTCTGCAAGCAATAAATGCTGGAGAGGGTGTGGAGAAAAGGGAACCCTTTTACATTGTTGGTGGGAATGCAAACTAGTACAGCCACTATGGAGAACAGTGTGGAGATTCCTTAAAAAATTGCAAATAGAATTGCCTTATGACCCAGCAATCCCACTGCTGGGCATACACACCGAGGAAACCAGAATAGAAAGAGACACATGTACCCCAATGTTCATCGCAGCACTGTTTATAATAGCCAGAACATGGAAACAACCTAGATGTCCATCAGCAGATGAATGGATAAGAAAGCTTTGGTACATATACACAATGGAGTATTACTCAGCCATTAAAAAGAATACATTTGAATCAGTTCTAAGGAGATGGATGGAACTGGAGCCGATTATACAGAGTGAAGTAAGCCAGAAAGAAAAACACCAATACAGTATACTAACGCATATATATGGAATTTAGAAAGATAGGGATGATGACCCTGTATGCGAGACAACAAAAGAGACTCAGATCTATAGAGTGAACTGTTGGACTCTGGGGGAGAGAGGGAGGGAGAGGGTGGGATGAGATGGGAGAATGGCATTGAAACATGTATACTATCATGTAAGAAACGAATCGCCAGTCGATGTCCGATGCAGGATGCAGGATGCTTGGGACTGGTGCAAGGAAAGGACCCAGAGAGATGGTATGGGTGGGAGATGGGAGAGGATTCGTGTTTGGGAACGCATTTACACTCGTGGTGAATTAATGTCAATGTTAAATTAATGTCAATTAATGTCAATGCAAAACCAATACAGTAATGTAAAGTAAACTAAAGTTAAAATAAAAATTAAAAAAAAAAATAAACAGAGCTAGGGTAAAAATCTGAAAATTCTTCTTTTTAAAACAATTTTCACCTTTGCCTGGTCTAGTAGGAATGTAGGCTTTATCATTAGGGCATCATCTGTATATAGGAGAGTAGCCCAAATGCCAAGATGCCTGGTATCAGATACCCCAGGAAAAGGGAAAATGTGGAAACTGTTAAAGAGTAGAAAAGATACAAATGTCTCAGAACAGAGTGGTCACAGAAAAGGGTAGTTTGATGCCAGGCTTCCAAGGTTCAAATCTCAGCAAGTCTGTGTATCAGTTTCTCAGTTTCCTTGCCTAAAATGTCCAGCAATTAATAGTACTTGTAGGGTCACTAAGTGACAAAAGGTACTTCACAGAGATTAATATTAAATAAGTAATAGATGTGATCACAAAAGTATACCACTTATTTGCTGAAATTGTATCTTTTGTTCCTAAAAATGTTTCCTTCCAACCTCTGATGAAAGTTTTGATGGTGATAATGTTGCAATGGAAAAAGTCTAAAATCAGGAGAAATCTGTGAAAAGAGCTGCAAGATGTTTGTGCCCTATGTCAATAAGAATGGGCCACAAATATACATCTTTTATACAGATTTAAGAGTTCTTTTAGGCTTTTGGACCATCTATGGATAGTCAAGTTATTGAATGTAGGTCATTTTTTTTTTTCTTTTAAATTGTCCCAGGCCATAAGTACAGAAAAGGAATCTCTGGTCTTGGTAGCAGAACCCATTTTATAGCTTAACCTAGTTTAATTCCAAACGAGACAGATTTTGCTGACAAAATGCCAAGATTTGAATCCTGGTTTCATCACTTACTGCAGATTTTACCTTAGGCAAGTTATTTAATCTTGCTAAATCTCCCTTTGTCATTTGTAAAATGGGTATAATGAAATCTATTTCACAGGGACACCAGGAGAATTCTGAAAGTTTAGTTGCTCAGTCATGTCTGGCTCTTTGCAAAGCCATGGCCTGTGGTCTACCAGGCTCCTCTGTCCATAGAATTCTCCTAGCAAGAATACTAGAGTGGATAGCCATTGCCTTCTCCAGGAAATCTTCCCAACCCTGGGATCAAATCCATGTCTCCCACATTACAGGAAGATTCTTTATCATCTGCGCCACTAGTTTAACCCAGGCTTCAGCAGTATGTCAATTGAGAACTTCCAGATGTACAAGTTGGATTTAGAAAGGTCACAGGAACCAGAGATTAAATTGCCAACATCTGTTGGATCATAAAGAAAGCTCCAAGGGAATTTCAGAAAAAACACCTACTTCTGCTCCATTGATTACACTAAAGCCTTTAATCATATGGATCAAAACAAAATGTGGAAAATTCTTAAAGAGAAGGGAATATCAGACCACCTTACCTGCCTCCTGAGAAACCTGTATGCAGGTCAAGAAGCAACAGTTAGAACTGGACATGGAACAATGGACTGGTTCCAAATTGAGAAATGAGTATGTCAAGGCTGTATATTGTCACCTTTCTTATTTAATTTATATGTAGATTACATCATGCAGAATGCTGGGCTGGATAAAGCACAAGCTGGAATCAAGATTGCCAGGAGAAATATCAACAATCTCAGATATGCAGATGATACCTCTTTAATGGCAGAAAGCAAAGAACAGCTAAAAAGTCTCTTGATGAAGCTGAAGGAGGAGACTGGAAAAGTTGGCTTAAAACTCAGCATTCAAAAAACTAAGATCATTGCATTGGGTCCCATCGCTTAATGGCAAACAGATGGGGAAAAAGTGGAAACAGTGACAGATTTTATTTCTTGGGTTCCAAAATCACTGTGGAGGATGATTGTAGCCATGAAATTATAAGAAATTATAAGCCTTGCTCCTTGGAAAGAAAGCTATGACAAACCTAGACAGCATTTTAAAAAGCAGAGACGTCTCTTTGCCAACAAAGATCTGTCCAGTCAAAGCAATGGTTTTTCCAGTAGTCATGTATGGATGTGAGAGTTGGACCATAAAGAAGGCTGAGCACTGAAGATTGATGCTTTTGAACTGTGGTGTTGGAGAACTCTCTTGACAGTCCCTTGGACAGCAAGGAGATCAAATCAGTCAATCATAAAAGAAGTCAACCCTGAATATTCATTGGAAGGACTGGTGCTGAAACTGAAACTCCAATACTTTGGCTACCTGATGCAAAGAGCCAACTCACTGGAAAAAATCCTGATGCTGGGAAATATTGAGGGCAGGAGGAGAAGAGGGCAACAGAGGATGAGATGGTTGGATGGCATCACTGATACAATGGACATAAGTCTAAGCAAACTCTGAGAAATAGTGAAGGACAGGAGAGCCTGGTGTGCTATAGTCCATGGGTTCACAAAGTGTTGAATTGACTTAAGCAACTGAACAACAGGAGAATTCAATGAGACAACAAATGTGTGGTGGACAGAATAATGCCCCTTCCTTAAAAAAGAAAAGTCAATTTTTTTTATATATACCCAGAACCTGGGAATATATTACATGGCAAAAGGAATGTTGCAAAAGTAATTAAGGTTATAGACCTTGAAATACAGACACTGTCTTAGACTTTCCTAGTGGGCTTAATCTAATCACATGGACCCCTAAAAGTACAAGAGGAAAGCACAAAAGTAAGTCAGAGATAAAATGCATGAAAATTCCAAAGTATGAATGAGATTTAACTCACCATTGCTGGCTTTGAAGATGGAGGAAGGAGTCTTCAAGCCAAGGAATGCAAGCAGCCTCTGTAAGTTGGAAACAGTCTAAGTTGATAACCAGCGAACAAATGGGACTTCAGTCCCACCACAGTAAGAAACTGAATTCTGCCAAATACCTGATTGAGAAGAGAAGCAGAACCTTCAGAAAGAAACATAGCCTCCCCAACACGTTGACCTTAGCCCAGTGAACCCCTTTTAGACTTCTGCCTTATAGACTGAAATAGAAATTTTGTGTTGTGTTAAACTGCTAAGTTTGTGAAAATTTGTTAGGGCAGAAAATGGAAAAGTGAGGTTGAATGTCAAGTACTTAAAATGTGCCTGATATAAAATAAATATTAATTAATAACCAGTGATTTAATGATGGTGAGGAAGAAGAGGAGGATGACCACAAAGAATTCAAGTTATACCTGGAATTATGAATACTAAACCTGGTTGATACCCACAAGATTAACCATTATTGAGGCTCTCTTAAAGGCCTAACATTGAACTAAATGCTTTCTATATAGTGAATTATTTTATCTAATCCTCACAACTGACCTATGAAGTAGGCATGATTATTCCCATTTTACTGGAGCTCAGAAAAGAAAAATTCATCCATCTTAAACTGAGTTATTTTGTAATGCAGAAGTTTTCGAGGACATAAGACATTTCTAAGCAAGAAGGTGGAAATTCCTAATGTCTCAAAAGATAGAAACACAGCACATTTGGTTGTTCCTTTAATGGACATGGATGCTCATGCAGCCCTTTCTTTCTATCAATGACTAAAGTAATGCAGTTAGAGCTCTTTGAAGACAAGTTAAACACGGAGAGCTACACAGAAATAGAACTTGTAACTGTTCAAGAGACAGAGAAGCATTTCCTCATAAGACAATTCTGACCATGTATCTGATGAGAGCCCATGCATGTGCATTTTAAATAAAGAAACCAACCTCAGTCCTAAGCAGCTCAGGAAATATGAAATATTTCAGTTGGTCTGTGACAGAGTTTAGAAATGGAATCAAATATGCAGGCTCTTTTGACCAAAGTCATAAAGGATGATGTGACTCTTCTTTTCCCAAGCAGAGTGTGAGTTTAGGTCACTCATATTCCAGGAGACACCCATAAAGGTATTATTCAACAGGTGGACACCACAGAAGTTTCCAATCCAAATTTTAGAATACTATTTCTCAAAGCATAGTCAATCACTTGCATCAGACTTATTTGGATGATCTACTCTAAAAGCAATGAATTTGCAGAAGCCCAGAAACCTATATTTCTAACAAATATGTGTTCTTTAGGTGATTCTCTTACAAATTCAAGTTTGAGAAACTTTTGTATAGAGATTCTCAAGGGAATAGAGAGGTAAGTTAGTCTTCATCAACCATGAGACATCCATTGACTGGTACCAGGGGAAGCACTGAGATTCATTTAATTCCTACCCTACCTCCAGGATTTCATAGGCAGCTGCCTAAATACAACATAGGACAGACAGGCAGAAGTCACACATGGAGAAATAAGTAGACTGCTCTGGGAACACAGACACAGCAGTTAATTCCGGCTGGGGCTCTCTCTTCAGGATTTCAAGAAGAGGTATCATTCAGGCTTAGCTTGAGAATGAGATTGGCAGCAGAGTATGGAACGAAACAAGCTAAGAACAGCCTTCCAGGGGTGGGAGTCAAGGTGAGCAAAGGCATGAAGCTATCTCCAGGATCTTGTGCATAGACTGATACTACTGTAGGAAAGGTCCTTAAAGGTCACAAGTGGAGAAGAAGACAAAAAATTAGTCTAACTGGAAGACACCAAATACATCAATGACCATAATAATAAGATGAGGTAGTGAGCATTTTAAGTTTTTAAAGATACAATATGAGCCAGTCTATAGTTTAAAAATGATACAAGCTATACATTAATTTTTTTTGTCATGAAAACAACTCATTATTACAAGATGAGTGGCTTACAACAACAAATATTTTTCTCTCACAGGTCTAGAGGCCAGAAGTCCAAAATCAAGAATTGTTAGGGTTGTATTCTGTCCAATGCTATAGAAAAAAAAATATGTCCTTGCCTCTTTCAACTTCTGGTGGTACCAGGCACACCAATATCTGCCCCTGTCTTCTTTTCTTATTTCTGTGTCTTTTCCTCTCTGTCTCTTATAAGAACATTAGGGATGCACCCTAATCCAATATGAGTCCATCCCAAGGTCCTTCAATTAATTACATCTGTAAAAACCCTCTTACAAATCAGGTCACATTCACAGGGTGTAGGACATGGACATATCTTTGGGGGCACCATTCAACCTACCACAGGCAACCATATGTAATACAAACTTGTTTTGGAAGGTAGATCTATTTGAATTTGAATACTTATTCAAAACAAGTTTTGTTACTTGTATCACCATAGTAAGTGGAAAAAGTATGTAAAATGGTGATAATACATTTTTATGGGGTTGTTATAAGGATTGTGTGTCATATACCAATCTAGAATATCTAGCATAGTTTCTGATACATAATGGATTCTCAAGAAATTATATTTAATGGCTCAGATCATGAACTTCTTATTGCCAAATTTAGACTTAAATTGAAGAAAGTGGGGAAAACCACTAGACCATTCAGGTATGAACTAAATCAAATCCCTTATGATTATACAGTGGAAGTGAGAAATAGATTTAAGGGACTAGATCTGATAGAGTGCCTGATGAACTATGAACGGAGGTTCGTGACATTGTACAGGAGATAAGGATCAAGACCATCCCCAAGAAAAGAAATGGAAAAAAGCAAAATGGCTGTCTGAGGAGGCCTTACAAATAGCTGTGAAAAGAAGGGAAGCAAAAAGCAAAGGAGAAAAGGAAAGATATACACATTTGAATGCAGAGTTCCAAAGAATAGCAAGGAGAGATAAGAAAGCCTTCCTCAGTGATCAATGCAAAGAAATAGAGGGAAACAATAGAATGGAAAAGACTAGAGATACCAAGGGAACATTTCATGCACAGATGGGCTCAATCAAGGACAGAAATGGTATGGACCTAACAGAAGCAGAAGATATTAAAAAGAGGTGGCAAGAAAACATGGAAGAACTGTACAAAAAAGATCTTCATGACCCAGATAATCAAGATGATGTGATCACTCACCTAGAGCCAGACTTCTTAGAATGTGAAGTCAAGTGGGCCTTAGGAAGCACCACTATGAACAAAGCTAGTGGAGGTGATGGAATTCCAGTTGAGCTATTTCAAAGCATGAAAGATGATGCTGTGAAAGTGCTGCACTCAATATGTCAGCAAATTTGGAAAACTCAGCAGTGGTCACGGGACTGGAAAAGGTCAGTTTTCATTCCAATCCCAAAGAAAGGCAATGCCAAAGAAGGCTCAAAATACCACACAATTGCACTCATCTCACACGCTAGTAAAATAATGCTCAAAATTCCCCAAGCCAGGCTTCAGCAATACGTGAACTGTGAACTTCCAGATGTTCAAGCTGGTTTTACAAAAGGCTGAGGAACCAGAGATCAAATAGCCAACATCTGCTGGATCATTGAAAAAGCATGAGAGTTCCAGAAAAGCATCTATTTTTGCTTTATTGACTATGTCAAACCTTTAACTGTGGGGATCACAATAAACTGTGGAAAATTCTGAAAGAGATGGGAATACCAGACCACCTGACCTGCCTCTTGAGAAACCTGTATGCAGGTCAGGAAGCAACAGTTAGAACTGGACATGGAATAACAGACTGGTCCCAAATAGGAAAAGGAGTACATCAAGGCTGTATATTTTCACCCTGCTTGTTTAACTTATATGCAGAGTACATCATGAGAAATGCTGGGCTGGAAGAAGCACAAGCTGGAATCAAGATTGCTGGGAGAAATGTGGCTCAGACAGTAAAGTGTCTGCCTACAATGCAGGAGACCTGGGTTCGATCCCTGGGTCAGGAAGATCCTCTGGAGAAGGAAATGGCAACCCACTCAAGTACTCTTGCCTGGAAAATCCCATGGATGGAGGAGCGTGGTAGGCTACAGTCCATGGGTTCACAAAGAGTCAGACACTACTGAGCAACTTCACTTCAGATATGCAGATAACACCACCCTTATGGGGCAGAAAGTGAAGAACTAAAGGGCCTCTTGATGAAAGTGAAAGACAAGAGTGGAAAAGTTGGCTTACGTAAAGCTCAACATTCAGAAAACCCATCTCTTCATGGCAAATGGATGACGAAATAGTGGAAACAGTGGGTGACTTTATTTTTCTGGGCTCCAAAATCACTGCAGATGATGATTGCAGCCATGAAACTAAAAGATGCTTACTCCTTGGAAGGAAAGTTATGACCAACCTAGATAGCATATTAAAAAGCAGAGACATTATTTTGTCAACAAAGGTCCATCTAGTCAAGGCTATGGTTTTCCCAGTGGTCATGTATGGATGTGAGATTTGGACTATAAAGAAAGCTGAATGCCGAAGAATTGATGCTTTTGAACTGTGATGTTGGAGAAGACTCTTGAGAGTCCCCTGGACTGCAAGGAGATCCAACCAGTGCATCCTAAAGGAGATCAGTCCTAGATGTTCATTGGAAGAACTGATGTTGAAGATGAAACTCCAATAATTTGGCCACTTGATGTGAAGAGCTGACTCACTGGAAAAGACCCTGATGCTGGGAAAGATTGAGAGCAGGAAGAGAAGGGGACTACAGAGGATGAGATAGCTGGATGGCATCACTGACTCAACGGATATGAGTTTGGGTAAACTCTAGGAGTTGGTGATGGACAGGGAGGCCTGGAATGCTGTGGTTCATGGGGTCACAAAGAGTCAGACACGACTGAGCGACTGAACTGAACTGAATGTTAATCATATAATATGACTTGTAGTATGTGAGATCTGTTAGAAAGGTCATGTATTTTAGGGTCTAAAGGAACAGGATTGAGAAATAAGTGCCCTGGGAATAATTCTTAACTTTATAATAAATCTGAAATTGGTAAAAGTTAGGATTAAAAGAAGTAATATATGTAAAACATGCAGCCCCATGCCCGGCACATAGTAAGTCAGCTAGTAACGCTTAGTGATTACAAGGGTGAGACAAAGTATCACTTTTAAGAGAGAGTCTAGTCACTCACACACAGAGATCTAGTGTTTAGAACATGAATAAAGCACGTTCATATGCAATAACTCATTTGGTTCTCCCCAAAGCTGTTTGATGTCTTACTATTCTGTGTCTCTGCCTGGGGCAAGAAGACTGTCCCTCCAGATGCTCAGGGAAAGGAATGCTCCCTGGACTGTGTGTGTGTATATATATATATATATATATATATATATAAACCAAGTTAAGTATTTCTGAGATTTTTCTGGTGACTTTTGGAAGGCAAAGTGGCCAAAAAAGAAATACTGACTGTGAGAAAGAAGACTTGTGTGTCGAGTCCTATAACTCTTTCCATAGGCCTGAGCAGAAGCTGCTGTACACGGAGCTTTCTTACTCTGTCTCTTGCCATTTGCTTCCTTTTTATGATCCTTATACATAAATTCATATGAGAAAATAGGTCATATAGGGACTGTTTACAGTATAGGGGCTCTGCTCTTAAAAAAATTAAAATAATAAAAAGCTAACTAATTGTCAGAGTACCCATGTGAAGCAGATCCTGGGTAGCATCTGTCTTTTCCATCTGACACTGGTATCAGTGAGGTAGAAAGAAAAAGCCAAGGCGAAAGCAAATAGTGAAATTCTCAGAGAGCCTTCACACTCTTCTGGGCACTCTCAGGGTTTCATAGTACAAAGACAACAAGGTTCAAAAACAAATAGCTCTAAATGGTCAAGGAGACACAACTCAGAAAGATGGATCATTTCCGAAGAGAAAACAAGTAAGTTTAAGTAGCCTATATCATAGAAAAATTTTAAGGATTCATATCTAGTCAAATACATTGAGAGGAGAGTGACCTATTGGCATGAGGCAGAATAAAGAAATAGTATAGATAGACCACACTCTTTTCCAGTGAAGAAAGTTCCAGAGCAAAGGTGAAATTAAAACTGGATGTCTAAACAATCTCAGATCAGGTCCCTTCCTTTTCATTCAGACATACCTGCTCCCTTCATTCAACTCTTAAAATAATTCCTAACTAGTCTTCTTGTCCTTCAATTGTAATCCATTCTTCATGTGTCTATCACTTTAGCATTCTTCCTAAAATACACAAGTAGAAAACACACTGAAATAGAATTGCCCATGTGCTAATATAAAAAGAGATGAAGGTAGAGGGAGGAAAGGCATGTACACAATCTCTCTGATAAAGGAAGGCCAGTCAGTTTATTTTCTAAAGTTGAAATATGTATAAAATAGATAATCATATTATTAAAAGCTAAAAATAGACTCACTATGATAACTAGCAGAGAGTTCTTCTCACTCTGTCCTCACATGACAGAAGAGGGGAGAGAGCTCTCTGGTGCACTAATCTCATCCACAAGGGCTCCACCCTCATGACCTAATCACTTCTTGAAGGCCCTACCTCCAAATACCATCATGTTGGGGGTTAGGCCTTCACATTTAAATGTATGGGGAATATAAACGTTCTTTGTTTTCCCCTGGGTATCTTTTGTTTTCTTAATGGATGAAAATTGCTTTACAGTGTTATGTTGGCTTCTAATTTTCTTGTAGCACTTTAGTTTGCATCTTCTGCTAAGAGAGGAAGAGAAGTCAAGAACAAGGCCCTTTTCTTTCTCCATTTTTTTCTTCCCAAGATCATGCTCAAATAAGAAAGACCTGAATCATGGATGCTATTCTCTACAGACCACAAAGGTGTGGTCTCAGGCTCCTTATCTGGAAAATTTGTGCCTTACAAAGACAATAATTCTCTCCCAAAACTGTCTGAAATATTGGACTAAACTGCACTTCAGTGTAATAAGAGAAAATTACAGTCAGGTTTTAGTCAAAAGAACTATTAGCCTTGTGACCATGAAGAAACCACCTAATTTCTCTGACTCAATCATCTCAAATATTAAATGAAAATGATAAAACTTATCTTGGATAACTTAACAGCTAATTTTGAGAAGCAAATGAAATTACAGACACGAGAAAGTTTTGGAAATTATAAAGTGCAACATAAATATAAATCAATGCAACAAATACATCTACTATGTCATCTGATCTTTTTAACAACTCCAGAATACTGGAAAGAATTTTTATCCCCATTTACTGATAGAGAGAAAAAAGAAACAGAAAAGGGTTATTCTGTTTGTTTAAAGTCCCTTTGCAAGTTTGTTACCAAGCCAAGACCAGTACTTAGTACTTGGACATCCGCTACTTCCTGGCTCTCACCTGTCTGGTTACTCTGTCTGTGCTGCTGCTGCTGCTAAGTCACTTCAGTTGTGTCCGACTCTGTGTGACCCCATAGACAGCAGCCCACCAGGCTTCCCCGTCCCTGGGATTCTCCAGGCAAGAACACTGGAGTGGGTTGCCATTTCCTTCGCCAATGCATGAAAGTGAAAAGTGAAAGTGAATTTGCTCAGTCGTGTCCGACTCTTAGCCACCCCATGGACTGCAGCCCACCAGGCTCCTCCGCCCATGGGATTTTCCAGGCAAGAGTACTGGAGTGGGGTGCCATTGCCTTCTCTGCTGTCTGTGCTATTATCCCCAAACCAGTCTTTGCCTTTCTGTGCATCTTGTTTCCTCTGACTTCAAGTTGGACTGGCCAAAAGAAAGACAAGTCGGTGGGAGGAAAGAGAGCATTTGGGGGCATTTCTTCTGATGTTCTCCTCTTGTCTCAGCAGTGTGGCTCTGCCAATGACTGATCCCTCTACAACTCATGTCTAGAGCCTCATTCTATAGTGATAGATCTCATGGGGCTCCAGTAAGTAACGTTGGGTCCCAATGTTCACCCATTGCTCTTCACACCTAGAGGGTGTAAGGGCTTCTTATACTCTGCTGGGCACTTCATCATCTTTTCCTGGTTACACAACTCTGAAAAGTACCTTCATTAAATTCTCTAGAAAATTCTACTTAAGCGTGCCTTCTCTTCTCTGCTAGGTTCCTCACAATTCCAAACTTCTTGCTTGTAGGCCACCAAGGAAACTTTTACCCCCATCACTAATTTCTCTGTCAGACCTGTCCTCACTTTCCCCAGACTGCAGGAATCCCAGACCACCTCCATTGTGCTCCCAGTACTACCTTACCACCAGTCTGAATCTTCCTTTTACCAATTTTAAAGCTTCTAGGTGCTCTCCTTAGTCCCTTTTCCCCAAGCCTTTCTTTTTTCTCTGTCTCACATTTCATTTCCCCGGAGTTGACCTGTCTGCCATATAATCTGGGTTAAGAAATAGCACTAAATCGCCCTCTGAGTACCTCAGAGGAAACATATTCTATTCAAATCATGCATTTCTTTCAACTCCAAATTTGCAAACTATCCTTTTTTAAAAAAGGTAATTCTGTCTAAAAGGGATAAAAGTAATTGATCACCCTATCAATTTTTTCCTCAAGGTTATATAGACTGTTCTTACACTGGTGTTTAGATCAAGTCCATCTTCATTCGAACTAGATCACAATTGTTACTAGGCATGTGGGCTGGTAACTGTTTCCAAGGCTGCTATAAATCAGTGCTTCAACCCTCTTTTCTACCATCAAACTTTATGACAGAAAACAGGCACAGTATTCATTTCGCCCTCTAGGGTGCTTTTTTGCTAAAGACCATGAGTTTAGACATAGCCTATAATAATAACTCTGTCTTCCTAGAGTGTGACTGGAGGGAAGAAAAGCAAATAAAAATGTCCTTGCCTTCTTATGTTAGAATGCACAACTGAAGCATCCAAAGGCCAACATTTCCTTCAGAATTCTGAGCTCCCTCCTCCTCTCCTTGCTGTGAAAAGTAATGATCTGTTTGTCTCTGCTTGTCATTCAAACCACGTACCCAGGAAGCCAGCATCTGTCTCCTCATTGGCCTCCTCTTCCCTAAATGTACTGGCTATCACCAAAGTGAAACAGCACTTCTTGTGACACTTTCCAAACCACACTAGTCATGAAGAGCGGACGATAATTACCAACAAATTGAAACAGTTGCCCCAAATGATGACTGCACAGATGTACAAAATAACTGGTATTTTTACTGCAGCTCGAGAGCGTGAAACGTCATAAGTGATTTGGTGACATTTTAGTACTGATCACAGGTACAAACTATCCATGCTCAATTAAAGAAAGATGAAAAGTTCAGCTTTCTATAATTAAAACAATGACTTGTTCAGCCTCAGGGCTAGAAATAAATGTTAAGGTTTCGTGTCTCTTGCAATCCTAAATGAAGATTTAGAGAAGAAAACTCTACTATCATTGACTTCCTTAAAATCAAGGTTTTATCCAAACTGAAAATTATTCATGATAAGACTTTTAAATAGGAAAAAATAAGTCATTCTTATTTTCTTTTGGCTGCTATACAGTGAATGACTTTCTTCACTATTATGTTTTGAATATTACATCATTTAGATCACTCTCAGTAAATCAATTCAGATATTTTCTTTGGATCCTGCTGCAAATATATGTAATTTAGGAAGATGAAAAAATACATAAGAGTGTATTTTAGCATAAAATAAAAATCCCAAATATCCAGCTCTGCAACTTACTACATCTCTGAGTCTCTATTTCTTTATCTTTTAAATGGATCAGGTTGATTAGTTTTATCTGTTAACTTGGCTAGGCTTGGTCTCCATTTATTCAATATAATCTAGATGTTGCTATAAAGGTCTGATGTAGATGTGATTAAAGTCCATAGTCTGTTGACTTATGAGGCTCCCTTGAAGAAGAAATGTTACCTTGTGCTTTTAGCTTATCCCCAAGGTTCCAAACTGCTCTTCCTGGCAGCCTGCCCTACAGATTTCAGACTTGTCTAGCCAGCGCTCCCTTGGGTAAATCAATTCTTTACAACCAGTCAATCAATCTACCCTGTTTTTCTGGTTATATATGACTGATGACTGGGGATAATAATGCCTATTCTGTAGGAATGCTGTAGGAGTGAAATGAGGTAATGAGATTATGTGCATGAAGTGAATTAACACAAAAAGAAACTAACAGAATATATGCAATACTACTTTTGGATGTGACTAACTCCAATCCAGCTAATAACTTCATAAAAATATCATCCTCTCTTAACAGGCCTTACCAAATCATTGTGCCTTTTAGATAATGCAAATCGTCTTACATTCTAAGGCTACTTTTTAACACTACCAGATCCTGCTTTACAATCTCAAAGACTAAGACAGACAGTCATATCCAAGTCCACAAACACCCCATCTAGATATGTTACTCTTCATAAGAAACTGATATTGAACTTGAGACAGAGTCTGTGATTATGGATTTCAGAGGTCAAGAAGAAGGCATAACAGTAAGGGTGGTATTCAGACAGGAACCTAGACAAGCCTGAGATAAAGAATGAGTCCAGAGTCAGAACTAAAGGATAAATAGAACCAAAAGATAAATACCTGAAATCACAGAGGGATGGGTGGAGGCTGGGGGAGATCAGGGGCTACACCAGGTACTAGCTCAGGTCTTACCTGATCTGGACAAACTCAGCCCCCCAGTGGCTGGGTGAGGAGGTGGACTGGGAAGGGAGGACTTCTGACCCAAATTGTTGCCAAATGACTCTTGGGCTCAGGAGAGCTCATACTAAAGAATCAGGTAAACAGCAGCACCCTGTGGGAAAAAGAATCACCACATTCATGTCATTTTCTTTCAGGCCACACAACTAAATTACATTCCCCAGTCTCCCTTTCAGTACTCTCGGCTGTGAGACTGAATTGTAGCCAGTGGGACGAAAGCAGAGTTTCCCACTTCTAGGCCTGGCTTATAAACACCACCTATGTACAACTCTTCCTGCTCTCCTCCCTTGCCATCTGGCTAGAAAGCAGTCAATACTCAGGGCAGCTATAAGAGCTACATATTGAAGATGGAAAAGCCACACAATACAAAGAGCCTAGATCCCTGAATTATTGCTTGGAGGAGAGACATCCAGGAGAGTTACCTGGCTGAGAACAACTGCATTAGATTATTATGTTAGCAGGATAAGAACTTGTACTGTGTTAAGCCACTGAGATTTGAGAATTTGTCTACTAGATCAGCCAGCTAACAAAAATTGTGACCAAAGTCGCCTTGCTGTTGTAATAAAAATTCACAAGCCTTGGCTTATTCAGGTAGCCAGTGGCAAGGGAATTAAGAATGCAGTCTGAGAAATGGAACTCATACTATGCAGTAAAATAACCCAGCACTTAAGCCAAACACTAATTAGAGGTTTTTCCTAAAGTCAGAACTATAACATGACCATTATTTTAATTACCCCTCCCCATTTCCCTCTCTAGCTGAAATGTTTTGCTGTTATGTTTTATCTTGCAATTTGAGGAACAAAATTATAATTTGTTAATACCACAATGGTACATGTATAGTAAGCACTTATTTGTTGACTTGAATGAGTGACTGACTCAATAATTATGAAAATATAGCAATTACATTATTTTAATGGCTCACAGTTTTATATTTGCTGTGATTGCTTATTGATGGCCAGGCTTAAGGCAAAAATTAAGGTTACAGATCTTTCAGAGCTGATTTTAGAGTCTGATGTTTCAGAAAGATTTTGGAGAAAAGGATATATTTACTATTAAAAAGTATAGATGGATAGCCCCTCCCCCCCAAAAAACACATTTACAATTAACCTTTTTAAAAAATCCTATATCTCTTATATGTCTTTCTGAAATGTTTTGCCCCCTACAGGGCTAGTTTAGACAGTGCTATCATTTACTTAACATTTTCAGTGAATTGGACTTCCCTTGTGGCTCAGCTGGTAAAGAATCCACCTGCAATGTGAAAGACCTGGTTTTGATCCCTGGGTTGGGAAGATCCCCTGGAGAAGGGAATGGCTACCCACTCTAGTATTTTGGCTAGGAGAATTTCACGGACTGTTCAGGCCATGGGGTTGCAAAGAGCTGGACATGACTGAGTGACTTTCATTTTCACTTTATATAGCCAATGACTGGTGGTTAGACCTTTCAAGTCTTTTAGGGTCAAATACCTAATTGATAATATGACTTGGATGTCACCTTGGCATCTCACACTTTTTTTCTCTGGGTTTCCCCCAGTGGCTCAGCAGTAAAGAAACCTCCTGCCAATGCAAGAGATGTGGGTTTGATCCCTAGGTCAGGAAGATCCTGGAGAAGGAAATGGCAACCCACTCCAATATTCTTGCCTGGGAAATCCCATGGACAGAAGCTACAATCCATGGGGGTCACAAAAAAGTCAGACAGAGCAAGTGAACAACCACAACACTCTTAATCCTATGCTCCCAACTCTTCTCTTTTCCCAGACTTCCTCATCTCAGTAAATGACACTAGCATATAGTCAGTTGCTCAAGGCAAAAATCGGGACTCAGATTTTGATTTCCATTCCCTTTACCTTACACTCTCCCAACATCCTGCCAATTCTACCTTCAAAATATATTTCTAGTTTGTCCATTTCTCTCCCTCTTCTCCAATCTATTACCTTAATTCACTCTATCAGTATCTCTTATCTAAGACTATTGAAATAAACTTCTAACTGGGCTCCCGGTTTCTATTCTTATCATCTAATAGCCTAGTTTCACATAACAGAAGAATGACTTTATTTAATCATTAATCAAATTGTGTTATTCCACTGCTTAAAACTTTCCAGTTCACTTCTTTTCCTTTATACTTACAATAAAATTTTATCTCTTTTTAGTGGCCTAAAACCCTAGAAAGTTTGACTTATAATTTATAATATCGGTCATGAGTCTCTCTGTGACCAATATTACCCTAGATTAGTGGGCTTCTGCCACACTCAGATTCAATATATGAAATATATCTTGCCTTACAAGCTTTAAACTTGCTGTTCCTTCTCTCTGGAACACTCCAGTCTCAGATCTTTGTATGGCTACTGCCTTTATGCATTTTGTGTCTCAGCTTAAATGCCACCTCTTCAGTGACTTCTCCACAACTACCTTATATAAAACATCCTTCAAGTTCATTACTCTCTGTCATTACATCCTGTTTGCTTTTGGAATTGTTTTCTTGCATTTTGTCTCTCTTCTTCAATAGATCATTAGCTCCAGAACAGCAGGGACCTTCCCTAACTTCATCATTATTATATCCCCAGCTGTGTGACCTGAACCATCTCATTCTCCTTTCTAACCTTTATTATCACACCTTTAGGATGACATCTTGGGATTAGGTGCTCACTACAGACTAATTCTGACATTTTTTGCATCCACGGTGCCAAGGAGGCTTTAGAGCTTGGGGCTTCCAAGACACTGACATTTCTAAATGCATTTTTCAAATGCAGTCAACCCCCTTGGGCAGCCCAATGGGAAGGTCACGGAGAGCCAGAAAGAAGGAGGTCTGGTGTGCTGAATTACAGTTTCTCTGCCATGCCACTCCACCCATACTGAGCAGATGCAGCTCATTAGGTACTAAATGTTTAGTGACTGTCACTATTAATTGGTGGGTATTTATACTCCAAGGAGACAGTAAATCTCACACTGGACTCAATGACATTAGCCCCTTGCAGTCAGACAGAGCATTAGAAGTTTGAGTCTAAAACATTTCAAAACAGAACTCAGAGCTTACAACCTTCCCTACTTGTAAGAGTAAATGCTGGCTGCTAGTTACATAGAGCATTTCCTCATTTACTAAGATGGGTATTAAATATTTTACATGCCTTTAATTTCATCTTCATAACAAGTCTAAAGAATAGGTATGTTTACCTATTTTTACCTAGAAAACTATTTTCCATAGTTTTATGGAAGGAAAAACGTCCATATAGAGAAAAGAAGCACCTTGCCTAAAGATCACAAAGCTAATAACTAATGAATCCTAGATCTGAAGTGGGGTCTGTCTCATTCTGAAGCCTATGATCTTGGCTGCTAAGTAACCCTGCCTGCTTTTTATAATTACCACCTCATCATATGATTAAAATTATTTTCATCAAAACCATTTCCATTCTTTTAAGTTTGAGCTCAAATGCTACTTCTTCCATGAAGACTTGATTAACTTCCAGTCAGACTCATCCCTTACTTCATCTTTCTCTGCATTGGACATATGGAGTCAGTCAGTCAGAAAGGGGAAGGAGGGTCAGTAACTAGCACTTATTAAGAACACACTATGTACACTGTCACAATTAAAGCTTGTATCATTCTTACAACTATCCTATGAAGCCAGCATTATATCTGTTCTGAAAAGTGAAATGTCTTGGGCAGGGTCTTATGGCTCAAAGCAGCAAAATCCAAATTTAAACCAAGATTTGGTTTGATGCCTGCCTGAGCACAAGGCATTTTTACAAAGTTACTGTGAGCTCTCCATTACATCCCTAGACTAAATAAATCCTTCTCTCAAAGTGCCAAATACCCCGTTTGTAATAATCTTTTTCATAGTTAAAAGTATATGTATAATTATATGATTAATTTTAATTCCCTTTCTAGATCTTAACTCAATGAGGCAATGACTATAACTGTTTATGCTCTACTAAATTTCCAGAACATGACACATTTAGTAGTAAGGGACCTAAATAAATATGCCTGAATAAATGAAGTTTATACATTTTATTGTACATATTTCATATGAAACTGTAGCCAATTTCTGCTAGACTGTAAGCTCCTTGAGGCAGGTTATCTATCTAATTTATCTCTGGATAACTCATGATGTTCTATGAAAGTAAGTAAAGTCGCTCAGTCGTGTCCGACTCTTCGAGACCCCATGGACTGTAGCGTACCAGGCTCCTCCCTGCATGGGATTTTCCAGGCAATAGTACTGGAGTGGGTTGCCATTTCCTTCTCCAGGGGATCTTCCCAACCCAGGGATCGAACCGGGGTCTCCCACATTCCAGGCAGATGCTTTAACCTCTGAGCCACCAGGGAAGCCATGGTAGGAAATCAGTGGTGTGTGCATGCTCAGTTGTGTCCGACTCTTTGCAACCCCATGGACTGCAACCCACCAGGCTCCTCTGCCCATGGGATTTTCCAGCAAGAATACTGTAGTGGGTTGCCATTTCCTTCTCCAAGGAATTCAATAAACATTTGCAAAGTGAATTTTCTTTAAAGGTAGGTCTGTGCCCTTTCAAATCCCATGTCACTGAAGGCTCCTAAGTAGGCACCAGACAAAATCACAGAGTAAGAAGACTATATTGTTACTTTACAAGGGAAGTTTATCATCTGACAGGCGAGTAAGAAGACTATATTGTTACTTTACAAGGGAAGTTTATCATCTGACAGGCATACGTTTGAAAGCCAAGACCAAAAATCTGTAATGTGAAATCCAATCATACAATTTTATCAGTCAGGATACATTAAGCTATGGTACTATGGTAAGCACTTGACCATCCCAGTGGCTTAAAGAAAAGTTTTAGTTTTCATTCTCATTATAAGATATTATAGGCTGAGGGCACTGTTCCATATCATCCTAACTCCAGCGCCCAAGCTAGCAGAGCATAACTGGTTGCCATGGCAGAAGGCAAATGAGAGAAAAATCATGTAGCAGCTGTTAAAGACTCTACCTGGAAGTAACACTCTATCACTTCTACTCACATTTCACTAGCTACCTTAAAGAAAGTAAAAAGTATACAAATAATACATGCTGGAGAAGGTATAGAGAAAAAGAAAGCTTCCTAAAGTGCTGGTGGAAATGTAAACTGATATGGCCACTGTGGAGAACAGTATGGAGGCTCCTTAGAAAACTAGAGTTACTATGTGACCCAGCAATCCCACTCCTGGGCATGCATCCATAAAAAAACATAATTCAAAAAGGTACATGCACCCCAACGTTCACTGCATTACTATTTACAACAGCCAAGACATGGAAGCAACCTAAATATCCATCAGCAGATGAATGGATAAAGAAGATGTGATATATACACAATGGAATATGACTCAGCCATAAGAAGAATGAAATAATATCTTTGCAGCCATGTGGATGGACCTAGAGATTATGATAATAAGTAAAGTTATGCAAAGGCAAGTATCATCTAACACTTATATGTAGAATCTTAAAAAAAGATACAAATGAACTTATTTACAAAACAGAAATAGACTCACAGACACAGAAAACAAACTTACTTATGATTGCCAAAGGGGGAAAAAGGGAGGGATAAATTAGGAGTTTGGAATTAACATATACATACTACTCTATACAAAATAGATGAACAATAAGGACTTACTGTATAGCACAGAGGACTACACTCAATATTTTGCAATAATTATAAGGGAAATAATCTGAAAAACAGAATATATATTCAAACTTAATCACTAACTAACACAAAATTATATGTCAATAAAAATTAATTTAAAAATTTAAAAGAAGGATAAACCTGAAATCACTCACACACACACACACACACACACACACACAAAGAAGGTATGGGAAGCCCTCCTATTCCACAGCAGGAAAAAGAAGCAAAAAATTGGTGAATGTTTCTAATGACAACCACAATAACAGACCGCTTAGGAGAAAACACTGAGAAATGACTTAGAAACTGACATACCATCCAGAAAAAGCACTATTCTAAAAGCAATGTATGGTTACTAAAGTGATGAAATTGATCGTTTTCCCATCAGCTCTTTGGAAGCTTCTCTCTGGAGCCCAGTATCTATATCTGTAAAATAGGAATAAAAATAGAACTTCAGAACTACTTTGTAAGCTGTAATGATGTATGTGAAAGCACCCATCAAGGGCCTTGTACAGATGATCACTAAATATTAGTCTTGGGAAACACAATCTTTAAATCCAAGTTTTGTCTGCAAAGTGTAGGAAAAATTAATTCCTCCAGACATCTGAGAGATAAAACCACCCACCTTCCCTTAAGCTTGGCAATGTTATTTGCTTGATATTGACTTGCTAAAATAACTTGCTGCATATAATCACTCACACACCCCTCTAATACCAGAACTCAGATAATTTAGAAAGGACTAACTGAACCACGTTCCATGGCAAAGGAGGAAGGAAGGCAGTGAAAGTAAGTCATTAAAATAATGAATGGGGCTTCCCAGATGGCTCAGTGGTAAAGACTCCCCCTGCTAATGCACGAGGTACAGAAGATGCATGTTCAATCCCTGGGTTAGGAAGATCCGCTGGAGAAGGAAATGGCACCCTAATCCAGTATTATTGCCTGGACAATCCCATGGACAGAGGAGCCTGATGGGCTATAGTCCGTAGGGTCACAAAGAGTCCGAAACAACTGAAGCAACTTTGCGTGCAAAATATTCAAACTATCTGTCCTTCCAAGATAGAACCACACCACCTTCATTCAAAAGGCTGTACAAGTTGCCAGGATTGCTCTCTTTATGTGTTGTCTTCACATCCTTTGCCTGCACAGGGCTCAGTGGAGACCAGCAATGCACTTTTCCCAGCTCCCTCTCCTTACTGCTAAGATTCAGGACCAGGTTCTACAAGCTCACAGTATTTCCTGTGGTGGATAGCACTTCCCCCCTCCTACAGTCCACACTCGTCCAAGTGTATGACTGAAAGAGCTTTAAAAGGTAAATGCTCCCAAATTAAACACTAGCATACTTCCCATTCCATAAAAATGTCCTCAGGATGAAGGGAAAAGCATGTTTGACAGTCGTATTATTTATAAATAGATGTGCTATGTAAAAACCTAAGAGAGAAGCTCTCCACTTTTTCCCTCCCTACCCTCACCTTCACTGATGCTTCTCAAGGTCATGGCCTGATTCCAGGACACTGGGCCATGTTTGCTACTGGTGGCAGACTATTGAACAATAAAACACCACAGTTTAGGTGTCTTCTCTCTTTCATGCTACGGGAATTATAAGGGTGTGGACATGCTCACTCATGGGAAGAGAGCTGGCCTTTCTGTCTCTAAGTTTTTCTTCCTTGTTTTCTATTCCTGCAGCATACGTGCTAAACTGGCCCAGAGAAAGGTCAATACTGCACTTAGAATCATGATGGACACAAAATAAGAGAGTATCATCTAATCACCACAGGGTATTTTAATTTTCAAAATGTTTTTCATCTTCTATCTGCACGGCCACCTGAGTTTCCTAGGGCTGCTGCATCAAAGCACCACAAACTGAGTGGCTTAAAAAAAAGCAACTTATTATCTCTAAGTTCTGGAGGTTAGAAGTCCGCAGTCAAGATGTCAACATGGCTATGCTCCCTTTGAAACCTATAATGGAATCCTTCCTTGCCCCCTTCTGGTGGTTTACTGGAAATCACACTGTTCCCTTTGTTTATAACTGCATCTTTGCCCTCATCATGACAGCATAGTCCCTGTGTATCTGTGTCTTCAACAGGGCCATCTTTTTATAGAACACCAATTATATTGGATTAAGGGCCCACTCTACTGCTCTATGACCAGATCTTAACTAATTACATTTACAATTGGACCTTACTTCTAAATAAGTAATGTTCTGAGGTATGGAGGCCAGTATTTCAACTGATCATTTTTTAAGGTGGGGATAAAATTGTACCCATAAAGCAACACTATGAATAAGGTTTTTAGGAGGTATTATTATCAATGGGTTAAAAGAGTTTATTAAAAATTTCTAGATCTATAGCCTAATCTTTTTATTCTATATATAAGAAAGGTGACTGAGAAGTGAAATGATGTCCTCAGTGCCACATGGTCGTGACAGGCGTGGATGGAAAGGATGGAGGAGTGGGTGGGTGATTTGGTTCAGTGAGGGTTATCTTACTGATCCTTCTTTGCTGATTCAGCAGGTTTGATGACTGTACAGGTATACCTTCCAAATATATTCTTTCCAAACATCATTAGTGAAAGAGAATGAGTATCCTGGATACCGGCGGGCAGGTTTACAGATGAGAGGTTTGTTAAGTGATGATCCTCCCCTTCCTGGAACCACTGCTCTGGACACACATGCTTCACCCCACATGTGTGTTTCCTAGGGAACTTGCAGCTCATGAACTTGCAGCTTCATGCTTCCTGTGGCACTGTTATAAGACCACACAACTGCTGGGGAAGTTCCTCTCTCAAATGCAGTATCACTGACCTAGGTCTTAACTTGAAACCACTACATAACAATCCATCCTTTTCTTTGCATTTTCAATCCACTATTTTTATACACATTCTTAGCTTCTCACTATATCTCTGAGAGATACCCAAAACAATTATTATTTGAAAAATGAAAAAATAAGGATCAAAAAGGCTGAGCGGAAGGCACAAATTTACAGCACAATTTAAGAGCTGGACTAGAATCCCAGGATCGCCTCTCCTAATCTACAGAGACTGCAGTGCCCTCCCCTGTGCACTTGTCACAGCCTTTAAAAGTGGGGGAAAGAATAGCTATACGACTCCAGAACAGGAAGGAAACTAATCTTATGAAGTAGTTTAGAAGGGATAGGAGAGGACAAACAATTCCCATGACACACACTAAAACATCAAGTACCTGTCACTGCTCCACGTGATCTGTGTCAGTTAATAATTTCACCTTTCCAGTGGAAAAGAAATATGAAATATGCATAAGCTTAGGAAGTAATATAATACCTCTAAAATCCTTCCAATAAAAATTAAAGCTTCACCATAATCACTGGCTCTAAAACAATTTGGAAGCCTTACAATCACCTTTTCTGTTGGCTAAAAACTGCTGTCTTCCACAGAATTAGTCTCTATCAAATCAATTTCCACAACAATCAATAGTAACACATTCAAAAAAGAATGTCTGAGAAATAATAAAGACCAATAAAACTAATCAGATCAGAGAAAACTCAAGCATGACCTTTTGAGCAATACTGTTTGTTATGCTGACATTCTGTTAAATAACTTTAAAATAAATAAATGCAGGTCAACAGTGATAAGAATAGTATAAGAGCATAATTTCAATGTAGATTCCTAGTACAGCTTTCACAACCATCATGCCTTCACCTGAAACAACACATTCAATGTAAAGAATTTATCATATAAGTGATAAAATGTTTTGAAATGTCAGTGCTGGTTCCAGAAATCATCAAAGGAAACC
This sequence comes from Redunca redunca, assembly GCA_006410935.1. Classification (NCBI taxonomy): domain Eukaryota; kingdom Metazoa; phylum Chordata; class Mammalia; order Artiodactyla; family Bovidae; genus Redunca; species Redunca redunca. The sequence goes on from SJYQ01000629.1 coordinate 628,259, forward strand.
TAAGATTAGTAGAGACTAAAAAAGTTGCTGACAGCAGCAAAAATGCCATGAAAATCCACCACCTCATTAAATTACATTTCTTTTATTGTCTCTCTGACATCAGTATCCCATCCTTTGAAACCCCTCCAAATGCTGTAGCAAACAGTTAAAATATTTTATTCAGGTGTATGTTTATTTGCCTGCTTCTAAAGACTTCTTTACCCTCTACCCTCCATTTATCTGTCACAATCTTTTAGCATCAAGAGCATGCCTGTTCCCAATACTATGTAATATTTATGAGATACTCACAGTATGCTAACTGCAAATAACACACTGAAGATCTCACATCTCCATACCCAACCTTCTTGACCCAGAATCCCAGAGAAATTGATCAACAACAATAATACCTCTTAACAGGTATTAAAGTTTGATTTTGTGCTAGGAAATATGCTAAGGGCTAATGCACATAATCTTTGTCATTTACACAACAAACATGGCTCTAAGTATCTTAATTATTCCCATTTTACATGGTAGAAAACTGAGACTCACAAAGGTTAGGAAAGATCCCTAAGACCACACAGGGGATGTAAACGAAGATCTCCCCAGCTCCCACACTTGATGAACAGCACTTGATCAATACGCTACACAGCTTCCTGGGCTCACTTTCCTCAGTGTGTGCCAGTGAACTAGACACTACAGTGAAGGGAAGATATCCTTTCTTTACTCTGAATGGTGCCAATCTCATCTGTCAAAGCGATGACAGCACACAGTGAAAAATAATTAGGAAACAGTTGAAAAGTACTCTGGTACAAATGATATTATAGAAAAAACTATAAAGAACAGGAACATGTGAAAAGGAAAAATCATATTGTAAAACATTAGAAACATGCAAAATGATATTAGCTAGCAAGAGGAGAGTGAAAAAGTTGGCTTAAAGCGCAACATTCAGAAAATGAAGATCATGGCATCCAGTCCCATCACTTCATGGGAAATAGATGGGGAAACAGTGGAAACAGTGTCAGACTTTATTTTGGGGGGCTCCAAAATCACTGCAGATGGTGACTGCAGCCATGAAATTAAAAGACATTTACTCCTTGGAAGAAAAGTTATGACCAACCTAGACAGCATATTCAAAAGCAGAGACATTACTTTGCCGACTAAGGTCCGTCTAGTCAAGGCTATGGTTTTCCCTGTGATCATGTATGGATGTGAGAGTTGGACTGTGAAGAAGGCAGAGCACCAAAGAATTGATGCTTTTGAACTGTGGTATTGGAGAAGACTCTTGAGAGTCCCTTGGACTACAAGGAGATCCAACCAGTCCATTCTGAAGGAGATCAGCCCTGGGATATCTTTGGTAGGAAGGATGCTAAAGCTGAAACTCCAGTACTTTGGCCACCTCATGCAAAGTGTTGACTATTGGAATGGACTCTGATGGTGGGAGGGATTGGGGGCAGGAGGAGAAGGGAACAACAGAGGATGAGATGGCTGGATGGCATCACTGACTCGATGGACGTGAATCTGAGTGAACTCTGGAAGCTGGTGATGGTCAGGGAGGCCTGGCATGCTGTGATTCATGGGGTCGCAAAGAGTCAGACATGACTGAGCGACTGAACTGAACTGAGCATTTACTTCCCTGTTGGCTCAGAGGGTAAAGCGTCTGCCTACAAGGCGGGAGACCTGGGTTCAATCCCTGGGTCGGGAAGATCTCCTGGAGAAGGAAATGGGAACCCACTCCAGTATACTTGCCTGGAAAATCCCATGGACGGAGGAGCCTGAGAGGCTACAGTCCATGGAGTCACAAAGAGTCGGACCTGATTGAGTGACTTCACTTTCACTTTCACTTTTCAGGGCTTCCCAGGCTGCACTAGTGGCAAAGAAGCTGCCTCCCAATGCAGCAGATGTAAGAGATGTGGGTTCAGTCTCTTGGCTGGGAAGATCCCCTGGACTAGACTGGACTAGAGATCTCTTCAAGAAAATTAGAGATACCAAGGGAACATTTCATGCAAAGATGGGCACAACAAAGGACAGAAATGATATGGACCTACAGAAGCAGAAGATATTAAGAGGTGGCAAGAATACACAGAAGAACTATGCAAAAAAAAGATCTTCATTACCCAGTAACCATGATGGGGTGATCACTCACCTAGAGCCAGACTTCCTGGAATGCGAAGTCAAGTGGGCCTTAGGAAGCATCACTGTCTTATTACTCCCAGAGACTCACATTTGTCTAAAGCTATTATACCAGGTATTCTCTCTGTCTGAACTTTCTCTGCTGGAACTCCTGCTATCAAAACTTAGGAACCAAAGAAATTCATACAGTGTGAATTAAACCAGAAGTTCAAATAATAAAATATTAATAATCTTTATCTCTTGGGTAGTAGAATTATGTATACTTTCTGCTTCTTTCTGATTATGTTGCACATTTTTTACAAGGATGAATAGCTTTCATAATCACATAATTTATTAAAACATAAATAAACTGTGTTAAAATGAGTGCCAATAAAGGAATGTGAAGGATGGCAGGGGAGCAGCAAGGGTAGCCCACCAGCTCTAGATGAGGAGGGAATTAAGAGCCTTCTGAGAAAGAGTTTGCAAGATGGACAAATGGTCAAGAAGTCAGTATTCTAAGGCAGGCTAGACCAAAAAAATGGGAATTGAGGGGATAAATGCAAAGGAGGTCACTTGCTATTCACTCTTGTCTCCTCATCATCACACACTATGTCAGGCATGAATCAGGGGAAGGCAACTGGCTCGTGATGAGCTCAGATTTGATGAAAAGCACAGGAGGATCTAATAAAAGTAGATGGTATTGGTAAACAAAAAACTGAACTTACAGGCTTGTGTGCAATCAAAGTAAAAAGCAAGTTCAGGTCCCATCTTCACAATTTATACCTGTGCCAACTTGGCATAGTCTAGTCATCTTTATGGCCCTCAGTTTCCTTATCATATCTCCAATAAAACAGAAATGAGACTAATGCCCACATGTTTCACAAAGTTGTGAGGAGGACTAAATTAGTCACATGGCTTTGTGAAAAGCACTTTGAAAAATATAAAGACTTATCATTGTGAAGGAAGAAGGAAACTGCCAGTAAAGCAGCAGCTGCAGTGGCTCAGCCAAGTGAAGGAGGAAGTTGCAGGCATGGAAGGTAAACTGGCATTGGAAGCAACTTTTGAGAATAGATGATTTTTAGAGACAAGCACTCAGGCTCCAAAAATTTAACTAACTTGTCTCAAGTCACATAGAAATAATTGGTGGAATTTGAACCCTACGCCTCTAACTTCCTTGCTCTTTTCTCTGTCTGTGTTGTTTTATGAAACCAGAGATTCAAGGACTTAGGAAAAATGCAGCAGAAGCTTTGAGGCCTAGGTGTACCAATAGTTATAACTGAGTGTTTTTTTCCTGTCCTGGACATTGTGATAAGCACTTTGCATATAGTAGTTTATTAAATTCCCCAATATCCATGTGAGTTAATTGTTCCCATTTTTAAAAATGAGAGAACTGAGGTACTGAGATGTTAAATACAACCTAAGAACTCATAGATAGTAGATGAATGAGCCAAGATTCTAATCAAGGCAGTACAGCACCAGAATCTCTGTCCATAACTTCTAGGCTACACTGCTCCAAAGCAGGTGTGCACATAAATCCTACCAAACTGCCATGTTACAGCTTTAAGCTCTGCCCACACCCCCACACCCAGTATAAAGGGTCATGTGCATAATAACTGCTCTTCTAATATTTGTTATGTTCAGAATAGGCCTTGGAGTGTAGTAATATTTAGTCATGATAGGGAATGAGGAGGAAGAAGCAGACATTCTGAGAGACAGACTGGATTTGGCAACCAAGGAGAAATATATACCAACAGGTGCCAGGTTAAGAGACCATGGAGCTGGCTGGCTCATTCCAGAATGGAAAAAAAGCTCTTTTGAAAGATGCCTGGGAAGGTAAGAGGGAAATCAGGTAAAGGTAAAAATATGAGGTTAGGGAAACCATTTGGTGACTGTATAGATGATGCATGCCTCAAGATAATATGTTGACCTAATATCTCTATGCAAAATAAAAGGCACAGCGATGGAAAATAGTTTTATTAGAAATAAACTTAAATGAGCATGGTTCCTGGAAAAGATTCTGAGAGAAGAAAAGTTTTTAAGATATATTTAAGAAAATCCAAGCCAAAAAAAAACCCCAAACAACTCAATATTTCTAATTGTTAACCTAATACTCCTTTAGCATACAGATTTGGTTAAGAACTCTTACACTGCATTTAATTTTCAATTTGTGAGATGTCAATCTGGGAGGTTTTGTTAGAAACCAGTGGGGTGAGATTACTCTAGCAGTTCCCTCAAAATAATGGATTACTGCATTCGACAAACCTGTAAGTAAAATAGATCCCTTTCTTTTCATTAGAGAGAATGAGCTTTAGAGAAAAGGGGAAATTTGGGACAATGTATTGGAATAGTTGATCACTGCAAACATACAGTCAACTTTAATATGATAGATTTCTAGAGGCCTTTATAATAATACCACAAATATACCTGCACTAAATAAATAAAAAGGCAGTTTAATTCCCTCCAGAGAACTCCAGCTTTAGCATAAGGCTAGAATATGGACAAACAATGCCTTCACCACTCTTATACGAAAGCCAGCTGACCACCTAATGTAACTTGGTCTGTTATCTGGAAAGCAACATGTCAATACTTTCTCTACTGTTGCCCACTGTCAAGCCCTTCTATGTCAGTAAGAGCAGGAAAAGAAGGCCCCTGGAAATTGCTGTTCTGCAAATAAAAGCTTTAAATCCTCCAGCCAGTCATTAACTTTGAAAGAACATCTGAAATTTTAACTCTATGATACCTGAGAAGGTGGTGGGGATAGGTCTGTCGAGGGCATGACAAAGGCAAGATCACGACGTAAGCAGTAGAGTGTTCCTGAGGTGGGGGCAGCATGTGCAAAGGCCCTCCTATAACATATCAAGCAACTGACAGACAGTAGCGGGTACCTGGCGTACAGAAGGTCTGGGGGGTACCTGGCACACAGAAGGCCTGAAGAGACAGGCAGGCTCAAACCGTGCCAGGTGTGAAGATTTTGGCTCTTATAAATGCAATGAAAAGGCACTGAAGCAGAGGTTGATAGAGGTGTGATAAGAATCAGATTTGCATTTTGAAAATACTCTAGCTGATCTATGATAAACAAAGGGGTGGAAATAAGAGTTAACGGCGGAACTAAAGTTGTGGGGGTAGAGATGGAGATTAAGAATTGTCCAAACTTACATGGAAACGTGCACATGGAGTATCTGGGCAGAGTAATGAAGAGCAGTGTCTTTTTAAATTTTTTTTGGCTGTGCTTGCTCTTTGTTGCTGTGCACAGTCTTTCTCTAGTTGCCAAGAGCAGGAGCTACTCTCTAGTTGCAGTAAACAGGCTTCTCATTGCGGGGGCTTCTCTTGTTGTGGAGCACGGGCTTAGGGCAAACGGACTTCAGCAGTTGTGGCTCTTGGGCTGTAGAGCACAGGCTCAGTAGCTGCAGTGCATGGACTTAGCTGTCCCTCAGCATGTAGAATATTCCTGGACCAGGAATCGAATTCATGTCCCCTACACTGGCAGGCAAATTCTTAACCACTGGGAATTCTTAACCACCAGGGAAATCCGGAAGGGTAGTCTTTTAATCTGTATGGTTGGCTTTGCAGGAGGGTACTGTGTGGTGGGCATCAGGGAACTTGTGCTGGTTAAAAGTATAGACTTTGAAGCCAGGTTCTTGGCTTAGAATTCCAGGATGTCAGTGTATACCCTTTCACAAGTTACGAAATTTCCTTGCCTCGGTTTTCCTATCTGTAAAATGAGCATAATAAAGCAGTTTTCATAACCCCTTATCCAAAATCTTCAGAGTTAGAGGTTTTTATGAAATCTAGAATTTTTGAAGATATCAGGTTATATTAAATATTGTGTACTATCCCCATCAGAGTCATGTGCAGGACCTCATAATCAAACCACTGATATGTTTCAAAGCAAAATGTATGGCTATTAACATTATGTGGGTTAATTAAGGCAGATTCTTTATCATCTGAGCCACCAGCTCAGTTTAGTTCAGTTCAGTCACTCAGTCGTGTCTGACTCTTTGCGACCCCATGAATTGCAGCACGCCAGGCCTCCCTGTCCATCACCAACTCCCGGAGTTCACTCAGATTCATGTCCATGGAGTCAGTGATGCCATCCAGCCATCTCATCCTCTGTCGTCCCCTTCTCCTCCTGCCCCCAATCCCTCCCAGCATCAGAGTCTATTCCAATGAGTCAACACTTTGCATGAGGTGGCCAAAGTACTGGAGTTTCAGCTTTAGCATCCTTCCTACCAAAGAAATCCCAGGGCTGATCTCCTTCAGAATGGACTGGTTGGATCTCCTTGCAGTCCAAGGGACTCTCAAGAGTCTTCTCCAAAACCACAGTTCAAAAGCATCAATTCTTCAGTGCTCTACCTTCTTCACAGTCCAACTCTCACATCCATACATGACCACAGGAAAAACCATAGCCTTGACTAGACGGACCTTAGTCGGCAAAGTAATGTCTCTGCTTTTGAATATACTATCTAGGTTGGTCATAACTTTTCTTCCAAGGAATAAGCGTCTTTTAATTTCATGGCTGCAGTCACCATCTGCAGTGATTTTAGAGCCAAAAAAATAAAGTCTGACACTGTTTCCCCATGTATTTCCCAAGAAGTGATGGGACCGGATGCCATGATCTTCGTTTTCTGAATGTTGAGCTTTAAGCCAACTTTTTCACTCTCCTCCTTCACTTTCATCAAAAGGCTTTTTTCACTTTCTGCCATAAGGGTGGTGTCATCTGCATATCTGAGGTTCTTGATATTTCTCCTGGCAATCTTGATTCCAGCTTGTGTTTCTTCCAGTCCAGCGTTTCTCATGATGTTCTCTGAGCCATCAGAGAGGTCTTTAGGGAAGACCTAAATCACCAGTATGAATCACCGAGCTCCCAGAAAGGAGGAACTTCTGAGATGAGGATTCCCCTTGCCTAGGAAATGGAAGGCAATAGCTATCCTCACTCTGCTTCCCTTCAAGTATACTCGGGAAAGGGTCAAAGTTACTGTATTATCAAGGAGTGTAGCCACATAACTTTGGGAGAATCAGAAACTTAATTGCTCAAACCTTGACTATCTTATGTGCAACATCAGAATAATAAAAATAAAACCTGTTCTACCTTCTTCATACAGGTGCTATGAGGGTCAAACAAGGTGATTCAAGCAAAATCTACCTTACAAAATATGGCTTATTGATACTATCCTCTGTTGCCTTAAAACTGAAATACTTGGTGCATGGGAACAATGTCCTAATAATGGACAGTCCCCTCAAGAAAAGTTTAAAACTGCATTTCTTGGTAGGCACTTTAAATGCACTTTCAATGCTTTATTAAAGAGAAAAACAAACATTTATTGAGGCTTCACCATATGCCAAGAACTATTCTAGATATTTCTACATACGTCATGTAATCAGAAATCTCACTCTTCTGAACAACATCATATGTTGTATTCAACTACTAAATGTTTCTTAACTTTTATTTCAAGGTGAATACAGTTTAATGAAAGTCAAATTCATTTGTGAGAGATTGTTAGCTTAGAAATAATAATCCCTTAAATCAGCACAGCACTTGACATTTTATAAAGGGTCTTTTCAATCACTGTTGTACTTGTTTGTCTCAATTATTAGCCCCATTAGACAGAGAAGGAAAAGGAGGCTGTGATAAAGCCTGATAAGGAAGAAACTCAGGAATCAAACCCAGGATGCAGTGTTTCTAGAATTCATGCTCTTAATCATCAATCTCTACACAATTTCTGCAGTCCTGAGAAGGACTGTACTGCAGCCAAATTTTTAATGAACAAAGCTGATTTTCTTTGCTTAGATCATTTCTACAAACTATTTCATTTAGAAGGACAGTAAAACAGCATGGGACACAACAAAAAACAGTGAGTTTCATTAAACTGGTGTAGCAGATGCAAGCAGTACCCTGATGGTCACTTGCCACATGTGAATGGCAAAGCAAATCTTGGGTCACAATGCACCTCTTCACCCTCTCCCTCAGGTCCTACTAATAATGTCAATTAATGGTATTTAAAGCTCCAGAGCAGATGAAAATTGATGCTTGTTTGCCTTCTCTCACCATTTCCCTTCCTGTGTCAAAAGGTACTGTGGAAAACCACAGTGCAGACTTAATAGGTTCTTCCACACTTCAAGATGCTTTTTTTATTGCCTTTTTTGGCTTTTTTCTGCAATAAGACAGAGAAGCAATTACATCTCCGTCTGCTCATCTTGATACTTAGGCTTCGCTGAGCTGGAAAGAAAAGGGAATGGGAATGGGAAATCTAAAACCAAAGACCTAGAGCCTAAAGAAGATGAACAAAGTTTTTAATTCAGTGAGATTGGCATAGAAATCTGCAGTTAAAGTTTCTACCCTACTCCATGTCTGAGAAAAACTTAATTACATGTGATTAAGGCAAAATAGACATGACTGGCTTTGTTAAAATAATACTTTCAAGGTTTAGAAAGTCTAACATAAATATACCTTGCATTTGGATAGTGATTTTCACTTTACAAAGCACCTTCACATACATTATCTCATTTATTTCCTTAAACAGTGCTAATTCTCTAAGCACTCATTTGAATTTTGAATTTTCAAGCTTCTGGGAGAAAAAAAAATTATCATTTTTAGTGCCTACCAAGAGCTACTTATAGTACTGACTGATTTGCATTCATTATCTCCAAACATCAAAACAAGCCAGCAAGGCAGGCACATCAGTAAGGGTCCCAGCAGAGTTTAAAGTCATCTAACAAGGAATGTAGCAGTAACTTGAGGCTACAAACAGCACTTAGGGACTCAGAGAAACTAGCAAATGGCAACAGAACTGTGACTTTCTCTGGAATGAATCAGTCAACCCTCGTGATACAGTAGGAAAATATCCAGGAAAACATATTCTGAACTCTCTGTTCACCTGCCCTCTGATCTATTGCTCTTACCCCTCACCCTTCAGCCTCCACTGACTGAACACAATTGGAACCCCCAGGGGGCAAAGGATTCCATTGGTGGAACCTATTTGAGCACCTGAGCACAGGGTAGGATGGAGAAGGTGAAAAGAGGACCTAGAGGGAAGAATAAGTTATCCAACTAGACCAACCTTTTTCGTTTCCTCTTCATTTACTCTTATCTTTAATTCTGTGAAAAGAAAATCAAAATGGAGTTGGAATTGCTAAGAGAGCTCTTTAAAATGAAGCCAGGAGGTCACTGAGGAAGTGGGACTTAATACAAGTCTCAGCCTGGATGAAATCTGAACTATTGACCACCTACTGTCTAATGCAGGCATCCAGAATATCTGCACAATGTTCCAGAAACTCAAGATATTTATTGGACCCTTACACTAAACATAAATAACTTGTGATAGCCTATGCCTTATGGACAAATATTTTCTTTTTACATCAGGCCAATCATAATTCTTCCGAGACAACTTTAACAACCTCTAGCTTTTGCCTTTATAAGCTTCTGAAACTTTCTATTTCACAAATGCTCTTTCCTTTGTACCCCAATTTGTGTCACCTAGGTTGCAATTCCTAAGACTTCAAATACAGCTCTTTGTTCTTTGAAGCCTTCTTACTAAGATACTAATAATTATTGTTTGACAATTCAGTTGAAAAGATGCCACATCAGGATGGTATGATGTCAGTTTCAGTCATCTTCCCAACTGAAACCCAAAACACGATCAACCATCAATGTTTTTCATAAAATACACCAGAGTAAAGGAGAGATTACTATTTAATATAAAATATTACTGTTAATAGTTTCTATAGCTTCTGTATTTGAGCATAAGGCCTAAATTGGTAGGCACAGCAGCCAACCTTCATCCACTACTACTACATGCTCCCTTTACCCTCCGCCTGCTTCTCAAATGGATGGTGTGCTTTACTTATAAGGTAACTCAAATCTTTATGTCTGAGGTATCTGAATTTTTGAAGGTTTGTCTCCATTGGGTTCTGCAGTTGTCCTTTGATCAGGAATACTGGGCCAGAGGTCTCCCAGTGGATCCTTTCAGTCCCAGACATAGTCTTCCTCACTCCATTGTGTAACAGCAACCTAGTTCCCCCTGGTAATTGGGATCAGTCACCCTGCTAAGTACAGTGAACTCTTTCCTATCTGATGGTCCAGAAACTCATGGAGCTCATAATGGCCAAGTGCAGTTTCAGCCCCCAGTTCACTGGAACTATGTCTGTATCCCATTTGGAAGCATTCTTTCTTTGAACATTAAGATCTCTGGTACATGCAGCAGAATTTCTTCCCATGGGTTACTGGATATATTTGTAGGAACATCCACTCCCATCTCCACCCATGGTTCTGACAAAGAGTCTTTTCTTGGCCAAACTTTAGTCAGGGTTCTCTGAATGCTTGTCTCAAGAAGGCCCTGAGTTTTGAGCTTCCATGTTCATTTCTATATTGTCTGTTTTTAGCAAGACTTCTGCTAACTCCATTTAACGTGATCCCCCATCCTCAATATCTGATCACCCTCAAATCTAGTCAGGTTCCTCATCCTCCATTTTCCACCAGGTAATGTCTGAGTTTCCTAGGCCTGCAGCAAGAATTCTATTAGGTCAGTTTAGTCAGAGCCATCCTTATTCCTGATGCTTCCTTTTAGTAATTTTCTATCTGATCACCCCCACCCTGCTTCTTGGCTATAAATTCCTACTTTTACTCATTGTTTTCTAAAGTTTCTCCCCTATTACAAAACCCTATTGTAGAAGTCTCTCTGACATAAAGTATTCCTTACCATCTTTAACAAGTATCATAAATACATTTTGTTCTTTAACAGTTCCAAGATTTAGGCTTTCTGACTTTAAGAGAAGACTATCCTGGCCATTGGTTTTGAGGCATGAAGGAAGGAAGCATTTCAAACTTGTAGTTTATCTTTTTACTAGTAAGTCATAAGTCAAAGGTCAGTAAGTCATAAGTCAAAAGTCAGAACTTTTCATACTGTTCATGGGGTTCTCACGGCAAGAACACTGGAGTGATTTGCCACTCCCTCCACCAGTGGACCATGCTTTGTAAGAACTTTTCACTATGACCCATCCATCTTGGGTGGCCCTGCATGGCATGGCTCATAGCTTCACTGAGTTACGAGGGTCCTTTCACTGTAACAAGGCTGTGATCCATGAAGGGGACTAGTCAGTCCACAGTGCTGTTAAGTAGGAGCTTCAAGGTGATGTAACACATAATGAGACCAGTGAATTCCATGGGCATGAGCTGACAATGGCATGATTTTTGCTGGAAAATGTAACTGAGTCAGAGATGATATTGGGATACCACTGCAATGGCAGAGGAGCAGAGAACAGGGACAGCAAATATACACATGAAATATATCTTCATCCAATGAGGACAAATCAAAGTCCTTTCCATGAATTAAGCAGTCTAACATAAAGAATCTGTCACTAAGTAACCAGATGTTCCCTTTAGAAAATAGTCCCATGTAGATGGACCTGCTGTGGACACAGTAAGCACTTGGTCTTTTGGAGAGAAGTCTATGTTGTTGAGTCCATGAATAATAATCTCTTCTCAGCCTCATGGCCATTTATACAGAATCCCACTGATCAAGCACTGGAGCATCCACAGAATGAGTATCTTATCCATTGGTTACCTAGAGCCTCATCCACAGGCAGTTTTCAGTGGTCATCAACATGGAATACAAATATCTATGCTTACTCCGAAAAAGTCATCCACATACTTTCTCTCATGGAATTTTGACATCCAGGGGGTGCTCACTACCATTGTTCAAACTGAACCTGAAACCAGTGGGCAAGGATAGTAACTGATATCTTTCATAGGTCATCCTCCCAGAGTACAGAAGAGGCTAGAGAAGGATGAATGAAGACCATCGCCAAAGGGCAAAGAAACCCTGCTCAGTAGATATTATTGTCCCGTTTTCAGATAAAGAAACTGAGACATCAAAAGGCTAGGTCATTTGTCTGAAGTCACACAGCTAGATGAGAAGGCTGAGATTCAAATCTTCCATTCTAAAGCTTGTGCCCTTCCTTACACCATTAATAGCATGTGGAATAAAAGAAAGCCTCTCAGCTTCCTGTCAAGGAGAATTAGGTTCATCTGAGATGCAAACCAATTACCAGCTTAAAATGTTTTCCACATTGATAAGTAAAACCCAGTTTCCTCCTGTGGTCATTAAAATTAAATCTTAAAGATTATTAAAATTAAATCTTAAAGATGAGTAAGGAATCCAAAGAGCTTTATTAGCTCACTCAGTGGAATGTGTTCTTAAAGATGGCTTTACTTCTGATTGTCAGCCTCCACAACCACAGCCTCTTAAGCAGTGCTGTCTTACAGTAATATAATACAGCAATACCAGTAACTTTTGTAATTAATTAATTTAATTGTAAGCTAATTACTTTACAATATTTTGGTAGTTTTTACCATACATCATGAATCAGCTATGGGTGTACATGTGTGCCCCATCCTGAACCCTCCTTCCCTCCCCCCTCCTCACCTCATCCCTCTGGCTTGTCCCAGAGCACCAGCTTTGAGTGCCCTGCTTCATCCATTGAACTTGCAACTGGTCATCTATTTAACATATGGTAATATACATGTTTCAAGGTTATTCTCTCAAATCATCCCACCCTCACCTTCTCCCACATAGTCCAAAAGTCTGTTCTTTACATCTCTGTCTCTTTTGCTGTCTTGCATATAGGGCCATCATTACCATCTTTCTAAATTCCATATATGCATTAATATACTGTATTGGTGTTTCTCTTTCTAACTTACTTTGCTCTGTATAATAGGCTCCAGTTTCATCCATCTCATTAGAACTGACTCAAATGTGTTCTTTTTTATAGCTGAGTAATATTCCATTGTGTATATGTACCACAACTTCCTTATGCATTTGTCTGCCAATGGGCATCTAGGTTGCTTCCATGTCCTAGCTGTTGTAAACAGTGCTGGAATGAACACTGGGGAATATGTGTCTCTTTCAATTCTGATTTCCTCAGTGTGTAGCCCAGAAGTGGGATTGCTGGGTCGAGCCATTGCAGTAATTTTAAAGTTGTTCTTCTTACTTTTTTAAAGACATAGTTAAGTAAAAAGATGCAAGAGTTGGACTGTGAAGAAAGCTGAGCGCTGAAGAATTGAGTGCTTTTGAACTGTGGTGTTGGAGAAGACTCTTGAGAGTCCCTTGGACTGCAAGGAGATCCAACCAGTCCATCTTAAAGGATATCAGTCCTGGGTGTTCATTGGAAGGACTGATGCTGAAGCTGAAACTCCAATACTTTGGCCACCTCATGCGAAGAGTTGACTTATTGGAAAAGACCCTGATGCTGGGAGGGACTGGGGGAAGGAGGAGAAGGGGATGACAGAGGATGAGATGGCTGGATGGCATCACTGGCTTGATGGACATGAGTTTGGGTAAACTCCGGGAGTTGGTGATGGACAGGGTGCCTAGTGTGCTGTGGTTCATGGGGTCACAAAGAGTTGGACACAACTGAGCAATTGAACTGAACTGAAGTAAAAAGAACATAGATGAAATTAATTTCAATAGTATACTTTATTTAACCCAGTATATCCAAAACATTTTCATTTCAACATGCAATCAATATAAATATATTAATAGGATTTTTCCTATCCTTTACTTGATATTAAGCCTTCAAAATCCAGTGTGTCCTTTATACTTATGCCACATCTCAGTTCAGATCAGCAACATTTCAACTGTTCAATAGATGCATGTGTCTGAAGCCTGCCATATTGGATGGCACCATTCTGGAGTCAAGGTCTTACACTGGCAGTCTGTGTCTCCTAGACATCTCTCATATTCCTCATCTTGAAAGCGGGAATAATAATACACTTGGGAGTTAAATTAATAATAACAAGAGTAATGAAATAATAAGAATAGCTAGATATATTTGTCATGTGACAGGTACTACTAACTCAGAGTAATATGGCATTTAATTCTTATAACAAAACATAAGAAAAATCAAGGCATAAAATGATTAAGTATCTTTCCCTATATCATAGCCAGGAAATAACATTTTGAGTATTGCCAGTCTGATTTCAGCATCTGAACTTTTTTATTGGGAATAACAATAATAAAAGCTCTAAAAATGATAGCTGCATGCACGCTAAGTTGCTTCAGTCATGTCTGATTCTTTGTAACCCTATGGACTGTAGCCCACTAGGCTTCTCTGTTCATGGGATACTCCAGGCAACAATACTGGAGTGGATTGCCAAGTTCTCCTCTAGAACAATGACAGCTACCGAGTGTTACATTTTAATAAGATAAGAAACTTGTAATTCAAACCTCAACAGGGCCAATGTTGCATGATATATGGAGCCAATATGATGATTTTGTCTGAAGAAGCTTATAATGTTGTAGAGAGATAGAACAGAGGTTAAGAGAGAACTAATCTTAAAAGGCAGTTTGGAGCATCTATGGCAAGCAAAAAAAAAAAACGGTAAAGTCTACAGAAATGAGGTTCATGACATTGTACAGGAGACAGGGATCAAGACCATCCCCATGGAAAAGAAATGCAAAAAAGCAAAATGACTGTCTGGGGAGGCCTTACAAATAGCTGTGAAAAGAAGAGAAGTGAAAA
>SJYQ01000629.1:651773-691911 GCA_006410935.1 Redunca redunca
GTTTCTGCCATTCATCAACATGAATCAGCCATAGGTATACATATGTCCCCTCCCTCTTGAACCCCCACCCCCCTCAACCCCATCCCACCCCTCTAAGTTGTCACAGAGTACCGGGTTGAGCTTCCTGTGTTATACAACATCTTCCCACCTGCTATCTGTTTTACATATGGTAAGATATGTTCCAATGCTACTCTCTCAATTCATCCCACCCTCTCCTTCCCCTGCTGTGTCCACAAATCTGTTCTCTATCTCTGCATCTCTATCTCTGCCCTGCAAATCGGTACATCAGTACCATTTTTCTAGACTTCATAGTTATCCTGTAGCTGTTTTGATTAAAAGCCCAAAATGGAACAGAAATATTATTATTTTGATGCTTTATTACAATTTCTTCCTACAAAAATAGATGATGTCCCAATGATGCTGCTGCTAAGTCTGCTGAGTCACTTCAGTCATGTCAGACTCTGTGTGACCCCATAGACGGCAGCCCACCAGGCTTCCCCGTCCCTGGGATTCTCCAGGCAAGAACACTGGAGTGGGTTGCCATTTCCTTCTCCAGTGCATGAAAGTGAAAAGTGAAAGTGAAGTCACTCAGTCGTGTCCGACCCCTAGCGACCTCATGGACTGCAGCCCACCAGGCTCCTCTGTCCATGGGATTTTCCAGGCAAGAGTACTGGAGTGGGGTGCCATTGCCTTCTCTGGTCCAAATGATATGATATTGCAATTCATAATCCCTTCCCTTCTCCTTCTCCCAGAAAACCAACAAACATAGAGACCACCCAATAAAACACAAAAACTGTATAAAACTGAAATTTGCAAATGTCTGAAATAAAGGTCAGTGTGGGAAGCAACTGATGTTTCTCTTGTTGCAAGTTAATGCCAACTGCCTCCAAAAAGATCCACAGCAAAATAAGGCTAAGATTTTAAACATAGAGAACACAAGAATAAGGGCCATTAAACAACCTAGCTGATGAGGCAAAAGGTTCATCATCCCAACCATGATATGTATTTAAAACACTAAGCCAATAGTCCCATGGTGGTTATATTAATACAACACAGAATCAGGAGAAAATGGAATTATCATTACTAAATTTAGGTAAACTAAAACCTAAAACTAAGAAACACAAGAATCTGGAAACCACATTCACTATTTTAGCTTCTTCTGCTCCTTATTTGGGAATTTGCACCCTTGGAAATTCACTTCACCTCTCTGGGATTAATTTTCTCTGTGATATTAAGTTAGACAATGTTTACAATGTTTAATAGCTATATAACACAACATAGGGGAGTTAGAAAGCCCGAGGTTCAATATCTGATCTGTCATGAAATGTTAGGAAAGTCATTTAAACTTCCCTGAGCCCCAGAATTTCTCATCTGTTAAAAGGAGACAAATTCACATGCTCTTCCTACCTGATGTGGCTGAATATAACTGAAACTGTCTCAGTTCAGTTCAGTCACTCTGTCGTGTCTGACTCTGCGACCCCATGAACCGCAGCATGCCAGGCCTCCCTGTCCATCACCAACTGCAGGAGTCTACCCAAACCAATGTCCATTCAGTCGCTGATGCCATTCAACCATCTCATCCTCTGTCATCCCCTTCTCCTCCTGCCTTCAATCTTTCCCAGCATCATGGTCTATTCAAATGAGTCAGTTCTTTGCAGCAGGTGGCCAAAGTATTGGAGTTTCAGCTTCAACATCAGTCCTTCCAATGAACACCCAGGACCAATCTCCTTTGGGATGGACTGGTTGGATCTCCTTGCAGTCCAAGGGACTCTCAAGAGTCTTCTCCAACACCACAGTTCAAAAGCATCAGTTCTTTGGTGCTCAGCTTTCTTCACAGTCCAACTCTAACATCCATACATGACCACTGGAAAAACCATAGCCTTGACTAGATGGACCTTTGTTGACAAAGTAATGTCTCTGCTTTTTAATATGCTGTCTAGCTTAGCCATAACTTTCCTTTGAAGAACTAAGCGTCTTTTAATTTCTTGGCTGCAGTCTCCATCTGCAGTGATTTTGGAGCCCCCCAAAATAAAGTCAGCTACTGTTTCCACTGTTTCCCCATCTATTTGCCATGAAGTGATGGCACCAGATGTCATGATCTTGGTTTTCTGAACGTTGAGCTTTAAGCCAACTTTTTCACTCTCCTCTTTCACTTTCATCAAGAGGCTCTTTAGTTCTTCTTCACTTTCTGCCATAAGGGTGGTGTCATCTGCAAATCTGAGGTCATTGATAACTCTCCCAGAAATCTTGATTCCATCTTGTGCTTCTTCCAGCCCAGCATTTCTCATGATGTACTCTGCATATAAGTTAAATAAGCAGGATGACAATATACAGCCTTGATGTACTCCTTTTCCTACTTGGAACCAGTCTGTTCCATGTCCAGTTCTAACTGTTGCTTGCTGACCTGCATACAGGTTTCTCAAGAGGCAGGTCAGGTGGTCTGGTATTCCCATCTTTTCAGAATTTTCCACAGTTTATTGTGATCCACACAGTGAAGGGCTTTGGCACAGTCAATAAAGCAGAAATAGATGTTTTCCTGGAACTCTCTTGCTTTTTCGATGATCCAGCGGATGTTGGCAATTTGANATCCAGCAGATGTTGGCAATTTGATCTCTGGTTCCTCTGCCTTTTCTAAATCCAGCTTGAACATCTGGAAGTTCACAGTTCACATATTGCTGAAACCTGGCTTGGAGAATTTTGAGCATTACTAGTGTACTAGAGTGCAATTGTGCGGTAGTTTGAGCATTCTTTGGCATCGCCTTTCTTTGGGACTGGAATGAAACTGTAAATATCATATGCTTATAATTAAGTACAAGGATTATGACCTAATAGAGACATCTAACAGAAAAGACCTTTCTTTTCTTCTTGATTTCCAAAGGTAAACAAAATGTGATGATTCTACTGTTCTGAACAACTATGGAGCCAATAGCTGATGAAGTACTGATAATCCAGTGTGAAGTAGTGAGACTCGGAAGACAAATTCCCACAGACTGTGTGTGACCTCAGGCAAGATATTTTATCTGATCTTTCTCAGCTTCCAGAAGTCACAGAACTAGGCAAATTATAATACCTAACACTTACTGAATGCTTAATACTTGCCATGCATTGCTCTTCCCATACCTTCCTTCTTTTCCTACTGCTGCTTCTGCTAAGTCGCTTCAGTTGTGTCCGACTCTGTGAGACCTCACAGATGGCAGCCTACCTGGCTCCTCCATCCCTGGGATTCTCCAAGCAAGAATACTGGAGTGGGTTGCCATTTCCTTCTCCAATGCATGCATGCATGGTAAGTTGCTTCAGTTGTGTCCGACTCTGTGCGACCCCATAGATGGCAGCCCACCAGGCTCTTCTGTCCACAGGATTCTCTAGGCAGGAATACTGGAATGGGTTGCTGTTTCCTTCCTTCTGTTACACCTCTAAATAGCTCTATAAAATGGGTAATATCATCATTCTCATTTTACAAGTGAAGTAACTGACACTGCTCAGGAAGGGTCACCTGGTATCTCAGTGACAGGCAGTCTGATTTCAGCACCTACACCATTGACCTCTAACAATTCTCAAACTTTTTCATCTGAGAACTCTTAAAAATTATTGAGGACCCCAAAATGGTTTTGTTCAGAATTATATCTCCTGATATTTATTATATTAGAAATTTACATTGAGAAAACTTGAAGCTTTATGAACACATTTAAAAATAAGAATCATAAACCCATTACCATACTATGCCAAAGTCTTTGACCATGTGGATCACAACAAACTGGAAAATTATAAAAGAGATGGGAATACCAGACAACCTGACTTGCCTCTTGAGAAACCTGTATGCAGGTCAGGAAGCAACAGTTAGAACTGGACATGGAACAACAGACTGGTTCCAAATAGGAAAAGGAGTACGGCAAGGCTGTATATTGTCACCCTGTTTATTTAACTTCTATGCAGAGGACATCATGAGAAATGCTGGGTTGGATGAAGCACAAGCTGGAATCAAGATTGCTGAGAGAAATATCAATAACCTCAGATATGCAGATGACACTACCCTTGTGGAAGAAAGTGAAGAGGAACTAAAAAGCCTCTTGATGAAAGTGAAAGAGGAGGGTGAAAAAGTTGACTTAAAGTTCAACGTTCAGAAAACTAAGATCATGGCATCTGGTCCCATCACTTCATGGCAAATAGATGGGGAAACAGTGGAAACAGTGGCTGACTTTATTTTTCTGGGCTCCAAAATCACTGCAGATGGTGAGTGCAGCTATGAAATTAAAAGATGTTTACTCCTTTGAAGGAAAGTTATGACCAACCTAGACAGCATATTAAAAAGCAGAGACATTATTTTGTCAACAAAGGTCCGTCTAGTCAAGGCTATGGTTTTTCCAGTGGTCATGTATGGATGTGAGAGTTGGACTAGAAAGAAAGCTGAGTACCGACGAACTGATGCCTTTGAACTGTGGTGTTGGAGAAGACTTTTGAGAGTCCTTTGGACTGCAAGGAGATTCAATCAGTCCACCCTAAAGGAGATCAGTCCTGGGTGTTCATTGGAAGGACTGATGTTGAAGCTGAAACTCCAATACTTTGGCCATCTCATGTGACGAGCTGACTCATTTGAAAAGACTCTGATGCTGGGAGGGATTGGGGGCAGGAGGAGAAGAGAACCACAGAGGATGAGATGGTTGGATGGCATCACTGACTCAATGGACATAGGTTTGGGTGGACTCCGGGAGCTGGTGATGGACAGGGAGGCCTGGCGTGCTGCAGTTCATGGGGTCGCAAAGAGTCGGACATGACTGAGTGACTGAACTGAACTGAACTGAAACCCATTACATATTAACACAAATAAAATATTTTGTAAAAAAATTATATTTTTCCAAGAAGTAAAATAATGAGAAGAGCAGCACTGTTTCACAATTTTGCAAGTCTCTTTAAGGTCTGGCTTCATAAAAGACAATAAGAGATATGGATTACCTCCGAACTCCATCTCACACTGGCAGTGAAACAAAATAATATATAAACAAATGGAAAAGAAACTAGAAAATAATCATTATAATTATACAAGCACCATTTTAACATTTATCTAATAAGCATCTTAAATTTCTAAATTAGAAGGTCACTATATTTAGTGAATGAAATGGAATAATAATCATAATGAGATTTTAAATTGCATTTTATACTTCAGTGATAATCCTAGACAAATCAGCCGTTACTAGCAATTACTGATAATTTATTTTTGTTAACAGGCTGAAAAAGTTTTTAAAGGGAAATTAATGATCGAGAGAGTTTAATTAGAAATATATATATATATATGCACGCCTATTTGATTCTAAGAAGGTCTAAT
Organism: Redunca redunca; assembly: GCA_006410935.1. Taxonomy (NCBI): domain Eukaryota; kingdom Metazoa; phylum Chordata; class Mammalia; order Artiodactyla; family Bovidae; genus Redunca; species Redunca redunca. The sequence goes on from SJYQ01000629.1 coordinate 657,094, forward strand.
ACAAATCTTCCTAAATAGAAGCATGGTCTAGGGAGGAAAAGGATGGTAAATGAAAGATTAATAAAGCAGGAAGACATAGTTTGGTTCCTGTGAGAAGATGAGGTTAGAAGCAGCATCCAAAGTCAGTATTCAGTGAGGAATCTTTGCACAACTGTGATTTACTTCCACCATTTCATTCCTTAAGGCTCTGCCATGCCATTATTTCTTTTCATCTATTCCTTCCACTCCCCATACTAAAGTAAGGCCAGTCTGTTTATGATGCCACGAACTTAAAATATGACCTCAGGAAATATGCAAAAATAATGTTCTGAATTCCTTTCCTTGCTTGATTCACCAGTGTTAAACTTTATTTAACAGTGAAACAATCTTTCTTCATTCACTTTATTCACTTCATTCATAATGCTATGTGGATAATGATTATCTGCCTTTATCTCCCTCAGGTCTTAATACAAATATCACCTTCTTAGAGAAGCCTTCCAAGGACATCCATCTAAAATTGCAAGTCCCACCAATGTTACCACTTCCCTATTATTTCCCTCTCCTCTTTTCTTTCTCTGTTTTTTTTCTATGTTATTTATCACTAGCACATTAAAATGTTCATTTATCTTATTTACTTTCTATCTTCCCAGTTAAAGCATAGTTACATGAAGACATGTATTATTTTGTATGCTTCCTTCATAGTTGAGTTCTTAGCACCCTGGATGGAGTCTGACACACAGAAATTAATTTCTGCTTTTATTGCACATAGCTCCTTCCTTATTGAGGAGAATTTGACAAACACAAGTCTTGAAGTTGGCTGCCCTAGTCAGATTCCCATTGTGTGCTCAGTTATATTCAACTCTTTGCAACCCCATGGACTGTAGCCCACCAGGGTCCTCTTTCCACAGGGATTCTCCAAGCAAGTATACTGGAGTGGGTAGCCATTTCCTTCTCCAGGGGATCTTCCTGACACAGGGATCGAACATGTATCTCCTGTGACTCCTGCATTGCAGGGTGTTTCTTTACCTGCTGAGCCATTAGAGAACTCAGTGGTAAAGAATCTGTCTGCAATGCTGGAGATACAGAGACACGGGTCTGGAAGATCCCCTACAGAAGGAAATGGCAACCCTCTCCAATATGTAGTTCATTTCACTTCAGTCACTCAGTCATGTCCGATTCTTTGTGACCCCATGGACCGCAGCATGCCAGGCTTCCTTGTCCATCATCAACTCCTGGAGCTTGCTCAAACTCATGTCCATCGAGTCAGTGATGCCATCTAATCATCTCATCCTCTGTTGTCCACTTCTCCTCCTGCCCTCAATCATTCCCAGCATCAGAGTCTTTTCCAATGAGTCAGTTCTTCACATCAGGTGGCCAAAGTATTGGAGTTTCAGCTTCAACATCAGTCCTTCCAATGATTATTCAGGACTGATTTCCTTTAGAAGGGACTGGTTGGATCTCCTTGTAGTCTGAGGGACTCTCAAGTGTCTTCTCCAACACCACAGTTCAAAAGCATCAATTCTTCATTGCTCAGCTTTCTTAATAGTCCAACTCTCACATCCACACATGACTACTGGAAAAACCATAGCTTTGACTAGACAGACCTTTGTTGGCAAAGCAATGTCTCTGCTTTTTAATATGCTGTCTAGGTTGGTCATAACTTTCCTTCCAAGGAGCAAGTGTCTTTTAATTTCAAGGTTGTAGTCAATATCTACAGTGAATCAGAGACCAAAAAAATAAAGTCTGCCACTGCTTCCATTGTTTCCCCATCTATTTATCATGAAGTGATGGGACCTGATGCCATGATCTTAGTTTCTTGAATGTTGAGTTTTAATCCAACTTTTTCACTCTCATCTTTCACTTTCATCTAGAGGCTCTTTAGTTCCTCTTCACTTTCTGCCATAAGGGTAGTGTCATCTGCATATCTGAGGTTATTGATATTTCTCCTGGTAATTTCTCCACAATCTTTCTTGTGTTTCATCCAGCCTGGCATTTCACATGATATACTGCATATAAGTTAAATAAGCAGGGTGAAAATATACAGTCTTGATGTACTCCTTTCCAAATTTGGAACCAGTCTGTTGTTCCATGTCTGGTTCTAAGTGTTGCTTCTTGACCTGCATACGGATTTCTCAGGAGGCAGGTCAGGTGGTCTGGTATTCCCAGCTCTTGAAAAATTTTTCCACAGTTTATGGTGATCCACAGAGTCAAAGACTTTGGCATAATCAATAAAGCATAAGTAGATGTTTTTCTGGAACTCTCTTGCTTTTTCCATGATCCAGTGATGATCAAATGTTGGCAATTTTATCTCTGGTTCCTCTGCCTTTTCTAAATCCAGCTTGAACATCTGGAAGTTCAAGGTTCATATATTGCTGAAGCCTGGCTTGGAGAATTTTGAGCATTACTTTGCTAGCATGTGAGATGAGTGTAATTGTGCGGTAGTTTGAGCATTCTTTGGCATTGCCTTTCTTTGGGTTTTGAATGAAAACTGACCTTTTCCAGTCCTGTGGCCATGCTGAGTTTTCCAAATTTGCTGGCATATCGAGTGCAACACTTTCACAGCATCATCTTTCAGGATTTGAAATAGCTCAACTGGAATTCAATCACGTCCACTAGCTTTGTTTGTAGTGATGCTTCCTAAGGCCCACTCGACTTCACATTCGAGGAAGTCTGGCTCTAGGTGAGTTATCACATCATTGTGGTCTTGAAGATCTTTTTTTGTATAGTTCTTCTGTGTATTCTTGTCACCTCTTCTTAATATCTTCTGCTTCTGTTAGGCCCATATTATTAGGCTCCAGTATTTTTGCCTGCAAATGTACGTGGACAGAGAGCCTAGCAGGTGATAGTCCATAGGGTCGCAAAGTGTCAGACACAACTGAAGTGATTTAGCACATATGAGTCTTTGATTCCCCAGCTGCCATGATGACTGCAAGGTCTTTAAAGTTAATAGATGAGAAGAGAGAAAAACCACAAAACATACTTGTTCAAGGGATGAGTGAATGAATGAACAAATGAACTTAACATTCTGTCTCTGTGGAGAGGAAAAGAAATAATTAGGTCATGGACTATGCTCTTAAGGAGTTCATGGTTTACCAATGACTCTCAACCAGGCTTGTGTGACAGATGACATTCACAACTGTCAGACAGTTCCACAGCCATGCCCAACATTACAAACTCTGGCATTGAAAATGAACTACACATTATGTGTAATTCTCTCTCAGGTGTCTTGAAACATCCTCCTTTTGCTCCTACTTGAGAAAACTTTAGGAGCTAGGAATTCAAGAGATTGAAAACTATTTACACAGGAGTAACCTTGATTCTGTTGTATTTTGTAAAGTAATTTTTCTAAAATTTAATCTTTTCATTGTGGTTAGTAATCAATTACTTAGAGCATAAATCATGAATGTTGGCTACATTCCAGAATCTTAACTCTGTCTTGTAAAACCGCTTGTCTAGAAGACAAGATGAAGAATGTCACTTGAGAAATAGGAGAAGCTAGTTGGTGTATTAGAATAATACATAGTAAGTGACTGGAAAACCCTTGGATTGTACAGGAAAAATACAAGACGTCCTTGAATCTGTCTCAGAATGTGAATTTTTATTCCTGTTTGTCTATTCACTGTGGCCTCTGTAGCACAAAGTCTATCACATGCCTGGAACTCTGGGGTTTTACAAATAAATAAATTATTGGGTGAAAACTTCCTTTGCAATTAAAAGGAAGAACAATGGATTTGTTATTAACCAACATGCCAGAGATTCTAAAGGGCCCCAAACCTATGTAGCTCACAACTCATTCTTCAAGATTCAGCCACTACCTTCTACCAAAGTCTATCTGACTTTCCCAATCCAAACCTCATTTTTCCTATTCCTTGATCACATGTCTTGTTAGTATCTTCCTTAAGATATTCATCACATTTTACCTTGTGGAAGTCCTTCAGCTTCAGCTCCAAAGTATTTCATTCCCTGACCATTCCTATTATCTTGGACTGGTTCCTTTGTTATACACACTCATGAAACCATGTTATTTTGCTTTAGGGCAGTTATCTCAGCTGTAGTTACACATTTGTCTATAAAACACTTGATTTGGAAATGTGTCCCTGACTAAACTTTAAGTTCCATGAATCTAGTGACCATATATGATTTCATCATGTATTCCCATCATGAACATATGCCTGGTCATAGTAGTTGCTCTATTAATACTTGTTAAAATACTAAAACAATGATAATATGTCATTCATATACATGCAGTATCTTCCCTGGAAATTTTAAGCTCCTTATATCTCTCATGTGTTTTATAAACATGATAATAGCTTAATGAATATTAGATTGAATATATTTTCTAAAAGCTGTGTATATGTTCATGAAAGTATATAAGGAACTAAATGGATCTTTAAAAATTCATCACTGCTTTCTGTCTTTGGCTTCCACCTTCCTTCAAAAGATTTCTTTTTCTACCTGTACTCAAACTGAGTACTTACTTAAACTATTACAAGGTGTTATGCTGTTGACAAAAGAACCTGTTGCAGGATTTAAAACAACCTCAACAGGATAATAGCCCTTTGTCACTTGAACAAAAATTCATTCTTATTGAAATTAAGCAGCATTTACCAGAATCTAAAAGAAAAAAATAATAATTCTGCCACACTTGGCAGCTTGGATGGACCAGTTTGTGCAACATATTCACTGGTAATAATGGTCATGTAGGAAGGCCCTTTGGGACCATCATTTACTCACAAAGACAGAAACATCACAACCTACTGCAAACATTACTCTGAATGTCCCAATTTCATTTCAGCCATATTTTTGAGCATGTAATTTTAAAAAAAGAAAAAATCTTCAAGAGATGAGTAAGTAATTCTTGGACCCTTCAAAGGACAGAGGAAATACATTCAGTCTCTTTGTCATGTAGTCATTACCTCTTCTCTTGAAAGGCCAAGTCAACACAGTAAAGAAAGAGACTGGAAAACCCTGCCCTGGCACCCTGGCCAGCTGCATGTACTTGGCCTGACATGTGGCACAGACCAACCATCAACAATCAATTCTTTAAACCCTCGTTAGGGCTGCTTGGCTATTTGTCCTGCTCTATAGCTCACTGTCATAGTCTCCTTTGAAACCCTGTGGCATCTGAAAAAACAATTCCACATGGGACTAAGGTTCTATTCTGGAACACTCTTCAGTGAAATATACTTGCATTTGACCCTTTATATGTTCACTCACATATGCTTCTTTTCATAGCAGTGCACAAGACCTGAAGTAACCAAGATATCCAAGTTCACTGGATAGGCAGGCTCTGCTATATAGGCCAGGGGATTGTGAGCATTGCAAGTAGCAACATAGGGTCCCCTCAGTTTCCACTCTGTTTTCAGAGGGAGGTGAATTTCATGACCTCCAAGGAGTCATTCAAGAACAGAAAGTTTATGCAGTTGCTTAGACCACTGTTTTGATGTGCCAGGCCTACTTTTGTTTCTTTCCTCATTGTTAATAATACATGAAGAGAATTTGACAAGGATACATTCTCAAATTGTTTAATACTATCAAATTCCTAGCCTACCTCCAACCCTGTCAGATTCCTTTCATACCACAGAGGTCGGGCAGAAACAAATCTACATTGGTATTAAATCAAGAATTTTTAGCTAAGTGCTTAAGTATCCATAAATATAAAAAGTGTGTGTTGCAGGGGGCTGACCGAGGCTTCCATGGTGGCTCAGTGGTAAAGAATCCACTTGCCAATGAAGGAAATGTTGAGCTCAGTCCCTGAGTCAGGAAGATCACCTGGAGAAGGAAATGGCAACCCCCTACAGTATTCTTGCCTAGGAATCTCATGGATAGAGGAGCCAGGCAGGCTATAGTCCATGGGAACAACAACAAAGGGCTGGGAGTAGAGTGTCATTTAAATAAAGATCACAATTCAAGTCCAGAAATAATCAAGAAATCCATTTTTTAAAATTATACATGACAAACCATTCATGTTAAAGTACTGAACTTTGTGAAATCTATGGCCAAATAATATAAGAAGGTATCGCTGCCTCTTGAGAAACCTGTATGCAGGTCAGGAAGCAACAATTAGAACTGAACATGGAACAACAGACTGGTTCCAAATAGGAAAAGGAGTACATCAAGGCTGTATATTGTCACCCTGTTCATTTAACTTATATGCAGGGTACATCATGAGAAACACTGGGCTGGAAGAAGCACAAGCTGGAATCAAGATTGCCAGGAGAAATATCAATAACCTCAGATATGCAGATGACAACACTCTCATGGCAGAAAGTGAAGAGGAACTAAAAAGCCTCTTGATGAAAGTGAAAGAGGAGAGTGAAAAAGTTGGCTTATTATGAAGGCTGTCTTTTCACCTTGCTTAGAGTTTCCTTTGTTGTGCAGAAGCTTTTAATTTTAATTAGGTCCCATTTGTTTATTTTTCCTTTTATTTCCAATATTCTGGGAGGTGGGTCATAGAGGATCCTGCTATGGCTTATGTTGGAGAGTGTTTTGCCTGTTTTCCTCTAGGAGTTTAATAGTTTCTGGTCTTACATTTAGATCTTTAATCCATTTTGAGTTTATTTTTGTGTATGGTGTTATAAAGTGTTCTAGTTTCAATCTTTTACAAGTGGTTGACCAGTTTTCCCAGCACCATTTGTTGAAAAAAATGCTCAACATCACTCATTATCAGAGAAATGCAAATCAAAACCACAATGAGGTACCATTTCACACCAGTCAGAAAGGCTGCTATCCAAAAGTCTACAAGCAATAAATCCTGGAGAGGGTGTGGAGAAAAGGGAACCCTCCTACACTGTTGTGGGAATACAAATTAGTACAGCCACTATGGAGAACAGTGTGGAAATTCCTTTAAAAACTGGAAATAGAACTGCCATATGACCCAGCAATCCCACTGCTGGGCATACACACTGGGGAAACCAGAACTGAAAGAGACATGTGTACCCCAATGTTTATAATAGCCAGGACATGGAAGCAACCTAGATGTCTATCAGCAGATGAATGGATAAGAAAGCTGTGGTACATATACACAATGGAATATTACTCAGCCATTAAAAAGAATGCATTTGAATCAGTTCTAATGAGGTGGATGGAACTGGAGCCTATTATACAGAGTGTAGTAAACCAGAAAGAAAAACACCAATACAGTATACTAATGGATATATATGGAATTTAAAAGATGATAACAATAACCCTGTATGCGAGATAGCAAAAGAAACACAGATATATTGAACAGTCTTTTGGACTCTGTGGGAGAGGGCAAGGGGGATGATATGGGAGACTGGCATTGAAACATGTAAATTATCATATGTGAAACGAATCACCAGTCCAGGTTCGATGCATGATACAGGGTGCTTGGGGCTGGTGCACTGGAATGACCCAGAGGGATGGGATGGGGAGGAAGGTTGGAGGGGGGTTCAGGATGGGGAACACATGTACACCCATGGCAGATTCAAGTCAATGTATGGCAAAACCAATACAATATTGTAAAGTAAAATAAATAAATTAATTAATTTTTTTAAAAGTTGGCTTAAAGTTCAACATTCAGAAAATCAAGATCATGGCATCTGGTCCCATCACTTCATGGGAAATAGATGGAGAAACAGTGTCAGACTTTATTTTTTTGGCCTCCAAAATCACTGCAGATGGTGATTGTAGCCATGAAACTAAAAGACGCTTACCCCTTGGAAGGAAAGTTATGACCAACCTAGATAACATATTCAAAAGCAGAGACATTACTTTGCCAACAAAGGTCCGTCTAGTCAAGGCTATGGTTTTTCCAGTATTCATGTATGGATGTGAGAGTTGGACTAGAAAGAAAGCTGAGTGCCGAAGAATTGATGCTTTTGAACTGTGGTGCTGGAGAAGACTCTTGAGAGTCCCTTGGACAGCAAGGAGATCCAACCAGTCCATTCTAAAGGAGACCAGTCCTGGGTGTTCATTGGAAGGACTGATGCTGAAGCTGAAACTCAAATACTTTGGCCATCTCATGCGAAGAGTTGACTCATTGGAAAAGACCCTGATGCTGGGAGGGATTGGGGACAGGAGCAGAAGGGGACGACAGAGGATGAGATGGCTGGATCGCATCACCGACTCGATGGACACGAGTTTGGGTAAACTCCGAGAGTTGGTGATGGACGGGGAGGCCTAGTGTGCTGCCATTCATGAGGTCGCAAAGAGCTGGACACGACTGAGTGACTGAACTGAACTGAAGGCTGTTACAGTCATGGAAGGAATGAGTAGGAATTAGATTTTGACCTGTGCCTTAAATTTGATTTAAAAAATTTTTAAAAATTGGGGAGGAAGTTCTTTCACAGTCATGCCAATGTTTAGAGATAGAAATGAATAAATGTGTGCAGTGCTTAAAATCATGAGCTTTACAGTTTGAGAGCCTGATTTCTGAGCCTTGTTTTGCCATGTAGCTTTCTGTCCTTAGGTAAGGTAAGTTACTTAACCTCTTTGAACCTCTAAATTTCCTCATGTATAAAATGGCCATATTAAAAAGGCTTATCTTAGAAGGTTGGAATGAGGATTAAATTATATGAAGTTACTCAAGGTAATATCTTGGACAAAGCAAGTACTCACTAAATGTTAGCCATATTGACATCACTATAAATTAATATTTGCTGATAACTTATTGTGTACTAGTCACTTTTGTTGTGTTAGTTGCTCACTTGTGTCACCCATAGGCCCAAGAGATACAAATATGTAAAATAAAACTATGCCCTTGACCTCAGAAAACTCTCAATCTGAAAATGAAAGAGACTAGTCAATAATTCACTCTGACATATGTACTACAGCTACAAAAATTGAAGCACAGAGAATGGGTAACTAACAATGGTTGGGGAGTAGAGAAGGATGAGGGAAAAAAGACTGCAAAGAGGGTAATGATTATTTATAATCTAACAAAATGAATAGGAATATATGTTGTAAGAGAAATTTCTCTAGACAGAATAAATATCATTTGCAAAGGCATAGATACTTAAATGATGTGAGAATTGCAAATATTTAAGGTGAATAGGGTTCAGAGCATGGAGAAAACAGCAAACAACAAGGCTAGAAAATTGATAGAGAACCAGATTTGAACTTTTTTTAAGTAAAGGAATCAGATGATGAGGACTAAGAATTCTAAAAAGAGGAATCAAAAATTCCAAAGGCAAGGTTGAATCTATAAATTATACCCAGTTAATGAAGGGCTTTAAATGCCAGTTTGAGTATGAATTTTAGTCTATGGGCTATTGGAAAGGATTCTTAGTTCTAAAATAGGGGGAAATACCAAAATTCTATTTTAGGTAGATTAGGCTGTTGTATGTCCAAAATAGGAATTAAAAAGAAATTCAAAACAAGATAACTAGCTAGGAAGCTGCAGCATACATCTAAGAATAATACAATAAAGCCCTGGACCTGGATGTTGATAGTGGGAATGAAGAAAAGCAAACCCAAGGGATGCCTACATAGATCTGGATATAGCAAATATATAAGAGAGTCAAAATTGCCTAGATAAAATAAAGTTCATGAGGGATGTGTGACAGTGAAATACACTGACTGTACACCATTTATTTTAAGAGGAAAAGAAGATAACAATAGAGAAGGCTATCAGACTTCTGGTATTAAACTCATTTATTCATCTATTCTATCACTCACTCAAAACTATATACTAATAAATTAGGAAAGGCACTGGAGATAGCAAGATGGGATAAATATAGATAGGGGAGACATGAAATGTACCTTTGAGGCTATTAAGACAAGGTAGAAAGTTGCACTTTTTTTCTAGTTTTTTTGTTTTGTTTTATTTGGAGCATGATTAACAGTATTGTATTAGTTTCAGGTGTACAGCAAAGTGACTCCACTATACACATACATGTATGTATTCTTTTCCAAATTCTTTAGAACATTATACATTTAATAAAAGAGGGATTTCAGTGTAGTGAAAAATTACCTTCAATTGAGGAAAACAGAAAAGTCTTTATGGAGAGGTTAGGACATGAGTTAGGCTTTGAAGACAAAGTAAGTTCATCAAACCAGTATAATCATATGTTCCAATTTACCCAGCACAGTCCCAATTATGCTTTTTGTCAAGTGTAATTATCAGTTTTGTCCTTCTGCTGTCTCTGTAAAGTATTTTAGTTTAGATGATACATTATATGGTCACCCTTGTCATGGTGAATGGGCTCCAGCCTGTGCTCATAATCAATATCAATAAGAAGCTTAAACAGTGAAGTCAAAAGCCTGCTAATAATACACTTTCTTAAGCTAAGGCTGTAATAACTGTGCTTTGGTCCTAAAGTCATCTACTCACTTCTGGTCACCAATGATCATAAGGACAGTAGAGAACTATGTTCAAAGGAAAGAGACCAAAATGTAAGCTGACTTCCAAACCATGTTAACTCTGATTTCATCATTGAACCCAACTTTGAGGAAGCATCTTATGAAACCAGTGTTCTATAGAACATACTTCAAGAAACACAGGATCATATGACCAAAGAGCAGAAATGTTGAAAGAGAAAAACAATGAATAGGGTACTGATCATAAGTAATGTATTTCTAAATATGAGTCTAAGGTAATTCTATGTCATCTACAATGTAATTTGAAAATACTTATATAGTACAATGGCTTCCCTGATAGCTCAGTTGGTAAATAAGCCACCTGCAATGTGGGAGACCTGGGTTTGATCCCTGGGTTGGGAAGATCCCCTGGAGAAGGGAAAGGCTACCCACTCCAATATTCTGGCCTTGGAGAATTTTATGGACTGTATAGTCCATGGGGTAGCAAAGAATCAGACATGACTGAGCGACTTTCACTTCACAGGGTATAGTATACCCATAGGCCCTACACTCTAGCTTTCAAGATTTAAAATGGCTTTTAAAATGCTGACCATGGGCCACTGTAAGTAACAGAATAAGTGGTGTTCTGCTTTCTTCTTAAAAAGGATTCCTGTGCAAACCATCTCTATGAATGTGAATGCCAGAAGCCTCCTTAGCTGCAGAAAATCTAGTGCCTTTAAAAGTTTTCTTTTGAAAGCTCTGAAGAATGAGATTGATGATAGAATCCCTAATGTCTCTTTTCTTTGTAATCCACACCACACAAGATTTAAGAGCTAAACTAGAAAACATCAAATGACTTGTTCAGACTTGTTCAAAGAGAAACACTGATGTTTTTGCTACCAACAAGAAACACTAAAATTTTTATAAAAGGTAAAAGAAGATATGACCAGCAGCATGTCTGCTGCATATACCTGCTCCCACAAGCAGATTAATATAAAACAAATTCATATTTCTGGCTGCCTGAATGGAAAAAGACTCTCACAAATTCACAGAGCATGAAAGAAAAATGGCGTTAGCAAATAATGAATATAAAGCTGGGTCTCAGTGACCTCCAAACCTATAAAATCAAACACATTTTTATATAACTTTATCATTTCTTGTTTGGAAGTTGTGGTAAATAACTCTGGTAATTCATTGAAAAAAGGACAGCAAGACACTCTTTTATCATTTTAAGACCTTACTTGGCCAGTAAAGATACATCTTCTTGTAACCAAATTTTCTCTTTTGTCTTTAAAAATGGAAACTACATCACTATCAGGAAATACAACTAAGTAGTGGGGATTACATTGGTCAGTGAGAATTACTGAGATATAATCCACCATTTGAGGATTTCATATGAACATGATGGCAAAATTTGTAAAGTTTTTATGGTCCTCTAAGCTGATTTATTTGTATTATTACATTGTATTCTCAGGGAGTTTGTGTGATAGAACAGGTAGGTGATATAATCCACATCAGAAGATGAAGTCAAGTATCACCAACTTAGTCATCACACCTGACAATGTACAGTAAGTACAGAGTTGGGCTTAACCCAAGAACTTTAATTCCCTAAGTGTCTTTCTCCAACACTATAGCTGACAAGCAACAAGTTCTCTACACTTTCTCCTCTATACCAAAATTAACACATGCCTCTTTCATATTAAGTTTTAAAATAAATGTAACAACATAAAGAGTTATATTCACCTAGTCAAAATTTGGTGAAATGTGGACATGGAGAGTTTTTGGAGGTCCCTATCAAAGTACCAAACACCAGCTTACAGGCTGTCTTCATATTGCTACTGCACACAGCAGCTTGTCTGCATACATTTAATATCCATATTTAAGTCAGAGGTCGCAAAGAGTCGGACACGACTGAGTGACTGAACTGAACTGATGTAAGGACTAGTTCTCAGAATGTAAAAGAACTGAACTCTATAGATTACCATGACAACCATGTGTATAGCAGGGCACAAGACCAAAATGAGAAGGAAAGATGAATTCTACAAAGATAAGGCCATGAGAAAAAACCCAGGGGTATCATCACAAAGAATGGGTCACGGATGGAAATGTCTAAAGACATCAGACAGATAGCAGTGAAAGAACTGGGCTGGGTGGGAAGTAGGATGGATCAAAATTGTACTGTTTGAAGACAGTAGCACTATTGAGCTCTAGTTGAGTATCGCCATGTAAGAGACCATGCTGGGTGTTGTCAAACCTTCTTCTTATTTTTTTTAAAGAGAAACCAGATTATTATGAGGAATTTGCTTTACAAATTCTAGCAACCAACTGAAAAAATTAACACTGTATGGATCAAACTACACACATCTGTTGGTCAAATTTAACCTGTGTGTCATAATCAGCCTATAGACTGATGAGTTTAAACCTCAAATTTTATTTTAAAGCTTTCAGTTTAAACAACATGAAGTCTTTTACCTTTTCTGGATTCACCTGTATCTAACTGCTCAAAGATTCCCAACACAGGGGTCCTTAAAAGTAGACTAGAGTGTTCATCAGAAAAGCAAGAGAGTTCCAGAAAAACATCTATTTCTGCTTTATTGATTATGCCAAAGACTTTGACTGTGTGGATCACCACAAACTGTGGAAAATTCTAAAAGAGATGGGAATACCAGACCATCTGACCTGCCTCTTGAGAAATCTGTATGCAGGTCAGGAAGCAACAGTTAGAACTGGACATGGAACAACAGACTGGTTCCAAATAGGAAAAGGAGTACGTCAAGGCTATATATTGTCACCGTGCTTATTTAACTTATATGCAGAGCACATCATGAGAAATGCTCGGTTGGATGAAGCACAAGCTGGAATCAAGATTTCCAGGAGAAATATCAATAACCTCAGATGTGCAGATGAAACCACCCTTATGGCAGAAAGTGAAGAAGAACTAAAGAACCTCATGATGAAAGTGAAAGAGGAGAGTGAAAAAGTTGGCTTAAAGCTCAATATTCAGAAAACTAAGATCATGGCATACAGTCCCAACACTTCCTGGCAAATAGACGGGAAAACAGTGGAAACAGTGACAGACTTTATTTTCTTGGGCTCCAAAATCACTGCAGATGGTGATTGCAGCCATGAAACTAAAAGACGCTTACTCCTTTGAAGGAAAGTTATGACCAACCTAGACAGCATGTTAAAAAGCAGAGACATTACTTTGCCAACAAAGGTCTGTCTAGTCAAAGCTTTGGTTTTTCCAGTGGTCATGTATGGATGTGAGAGTTGGACTATGAAGAAGGCTGAGTGCCGAAGAATTGATGCTTTTGAACTGTGGTGTTGGAGAAGACTCTTGAGAGTCTTCCCTTGGACTGCAAGGAAATCCAACCAGTCCATCCTAAAGGAAATCAGTCCTGGGTGTTCATTGGAAGGACTGATGTTGAAGCTGAAACTCCAATAATTAGGCCACATGATGCAAAGAACTGACTTAAAGACTCTGATGCTGGGAAAGATTGAAGGTGGGAGGAAAAGGGGACAACAGAGGATGAGATTGTTGGATGGCACCATCAACTCAATGGAAATGAGTTTGAGTAAACTCCGGGAGTTGGTTATGGACAGGGAGGCCTGGCATGCTGCAGTCCATGGGGTCACAAAAAGTTGGACACGACTGAGTGACTGAACTGAACTGAACTGCGAGTGTTCGTATACTCCCTGGGATTGGGTGGGGAGGAGGTGATTAGAATCTAGCCTACTATAACCTTATTATTTCCTTACAATCTCTGGTTTTATTTTAATTTTATGCAATGTTTGCCTTCTAATTCACATCTGTGTTGTTCCTTTTAATATCAAAAAATTGATTTGCACCTCTAATCATCTAGTAAAATTGCCTCCAGTAATATATACCACATTTATCATGTGGTTTTCAAAACTTCTGAGTACCATGTTCAAGAAGCATAGCCTTAGATTAACCAGAGTTCTCTCAAGAGTATCACCCTTTCCCACCTCCAGCTGTCCTTGCACCTAAAGCTTTAGCTCCAGCTATCCATCAGACTGACAGCAGCCAAAGGCCAGGGGCTGGTGTGGCATACACAAAGAGAGACATGCTCCCAAGAATTTTCAGAGCTCACTCAAAATGCAGCCTGCTGGTCTTGCTTAACCTGATCAACACCCCAAAAGCTGTCAGAAACAATGGCCATGATTTTTCAGGCCTTTTCTGGCCTCTTGCCTTTCAAAACAGTGCCTCTGCCAAAGCGCCTAGAAGAATAATTTATCTTACCCTAGGGGTTGAGACTACAAAGCTTCCTTTCTCCAAAATTGTTTCACACCACTTTCATCTTTAATGCTAAAGTTCACAGAGAAGTGAACATCAGAACAGCTTGGTGGGAGAGTATCAGATGGAAACAGAGGGTCCCACAGCAGTACTGCTCATTGAAGGTGCTAAGGGGAGGGATTTCACTTACTCAGGCCATTCTTGGAGATGTCTTCAGAGGAGCAAAAGAATTGTGGAATGTGCTAATACTTCAGAAGCATACTTGCTTCTGAGTAGTTGATGTCTCTAATAAGGTGGATTAAGGGCCAATATAATACACATTTCAAGGGTATAGACATATATGGACACACATCATTACATATTAAAATGCAGCAGAACCTGAAAATCTATTTCTTTGTTCCACTTATGTCTTGTTTTTTAATTCTCTATTTCATTTCAAAGAGAACTCTGAAATGTATTTCTTTGTATCCATCTCCAGATACAAGAAATACCCTTTGTATGGCAATGATTCATGGTTCTCAAAAGAAAAGGAAGCTGTTTCCTCTTAAAGATTTTTGGAACTCCAAATGCACACTATTTTTTCTGTAATAATATCTTCATATTTTTATGCATAGTATCTTTTACCCCTGACAATTGCATGATCATGTTAGCTGAATGTTCGTACAGTATTTTGAGACCTTCAGAATTTTTCCTCTATCCATCCAAAAGCATTCTGCACATAATTTATTGTTCATGGTTTCAAAGCAAAATAAAAAAATGTAAAAGTTAAAACTGCCAGAGAACCATAGAGTTAATGTACCTCTGCTCATAGGCCTCAGAGGAAGCCACAAAGGAATTTCTGACAATTGCAATTTGTCTTAAATATGCCAATACACTGTTCACATTCAAGACTCATTAAGCAGATTTGTAGCATGCCCGTCACATCTGATGTACTAGATCTTCAGAAAGTGGACTTTTTTTTTAACCATTTGTGATAGAGAAACATTTTCACCACTGAAATCTTTAACAAAAACAAAATCAAGTCTATTCTCCATGGGTCATGAGATGACATAAGAAAAGATCAGAGTTTCCCCTGATAGAATGCCCAGTTAATATAACTTGAGGAGAAACTACTTTGCTTCCAAATAAGGAGCTGGATGAAAACAGATTGTTGTGGACTTTAAACTACTCACTCACTATACTCTTCTTCACTCCCACCTCCAGCAAGATACAATAAGAAGTAGTGGTGGTTGATAATCTGGGCTTTGGATCCAAAGACTAAACTCAATTTTAGTAGCAGTATATCCTTGGAGAAGTTACTTTAATTCTCTGGGCTTAAACACCTTTATTTTTTAAATGGAGATAATAACATTATATACTTCACAGCATTGTTTTGAAGATGATGTGTATAAAACTTGAGATTAGGCAAGTGCCCAATAAATGGTTTTGTTGGTGTTATTTACTGAGGGCCTACTAAGGTTAGAACACTCTTCCAGGGATTATCAAACAAAAATAAGAATAAAAATGACTTCACGCTGACCTCACTCTGACTTAGGGCACCTAGGAACAACCTCACCTTATTCTACAACCTTCTTCAGAAGGTTCCACAACTTTCTTTTTCTTTCTTTTTTTTTTTTTTGGTGCTCTTTATTTTTCATTTATTTTTACTTTACAATACTGTATTGGTTTTGCCATACATTGACATGAATCCACCACGGGTGTACATGAGTTCCCAATCCTGAACCCCCCTCCCACCACCCTCCCCATATCATCTCTCTGGGTCATCCCAGTGCACCAGCCCCAAGCATCCTATATCCTGTATCGAACCTAGACTGGCGATTCGTTTCTTACATGATAGTATACATGTTTCAATACTATTCTCCCAAATTATCCCACCCTCTCCCTCTCTCACAGAGTCCAAAAGTCTGTTCTATACATCTGTGTCTCTTTTGCTGTCTCACATACAGGGTTATCATTACCATCTTTCTATATTCCATATATATGTGTTAGTATACTGTATTGGTGTTTTTCTTTCTGGCTTACTTCACTCTGTATAATCGGCTCCAGTTTCATCCACCTCATTACAGCTTTCTTTCAAAAGTCCAAAATGGATTCTGAGTTTCCATGCTTTCCTGACTTAAGGGCATGGTGACATCTGGCTAAAGATGATCTACTGCCCTAGAGGCCAGTACATGGGCTTGAAATTCACTCACCAACTCTGTTAGATATTGGTTGGGTCACATAAACTCTCTGTGCACCTGTTTGCCCAGGCAAAAAGTGGAAGAAAGATTATCTTACACAATTTCACTTGCAACTTCTTCCTTCTACTCCTTTTGCATCTTCTTTTCACAGCCAAATTTCTCTAAAGAGTTGGCTCATGTTATTCTCTTTTCCCTCATTTCTCAACTAATTTTAAGTTGCACTGTCTCAATAATTAATTAAAAACTTATTATATGTGTAAACAGTGCTATTATATATGTTGGCTAACAGTGCATATGTTGGCTAACAATGAATATAGATATTCTAGAAATACCAGCTATTAATATCATTAATAGGCATTACCTAATAAAATTTTTAATAAGAGGCAGGCAACAGCATACGTATTTTATGTTGCATATTACATGCTATAATTGGAGAAGGTCTCCAGGTGTTTATCTAACAAGTCAGTTATCTGTGTTTTCTCCTCTGTTCTCTGTTTTCATTTACAGTAGAGCTCTAGATAATTTTTCTCAAGTTATAATTATTATATAATCACTTGCAGCACACAGCCCTGTGGCCCCCTCCTGTCCTTTTAAGTCCACAGATTCTGCTATAGACTTTTTTTCAGAAAGAGGCAGAGAATGTGAGTTTTACTTAAAGTGTGACATGTATGTGTATTAGTCACTCAGTCGTGTCCAGTTCTTTGTGACCCCATGGACTGTAGCCCGCCAGGCAAGAATACTGGAGTGGATTGCCATTTCTTTCTCCAGGGGCTCTTCCCAACCCAGGGATTGAATCCACATTTCCTCCATTGAAGGCAGTTTCTTTACCATCTGAGCCACCAGGAAAGCCCTAGAATGTGATATTTACAAAAAATAATTTCTAGGCTATGCTCCTTAACATCATCAAACCCATACAAAGACATTCACTTCTACCAATTCATCACTCCTAACTTGACTGTGAAAAACCAGGAATTAGAAACATCAATAATCATGGTTAGAAATATCATAATACTAGAAGATATTCATCTGGAAAGTTTGATAAACAGGTCTATGCCAAAGAGAAACCCTGGGCTGTAATTCAAGCTTCTCTGCAGTGTAGCCACTGCATGCTCATTTGTGTCAGACTCCTTGAGACCCTATGGACTGTAGCCTGATAGGCTCCTCTATCCATGGGATTCTCCAGGCAAGAATACTGGAGTGCCATTTCCTTCTCCAGCGGATCTTTCTGACCCAGGAATTGAACCTGCATCTCCTCTGTCTCCTGCATTGGCAGGCAGATTCTTTACCAGGCTAACATTACTGCAGCAAATATTCTAGAAACTTCATAGCAGTAATGGTATAGTCCAGCCTTCATTTGCCATAACTCAGCTAGCAGTGATGGTATCCCCTTAATTTCTGGACATTCATAAACTCTTTTCTTGCTGAGGTCTTTCCTATTCTTCAAAGCTTACCTTTCTATAGTTTAAATATTTAACTGTGATTTTCTAAAAGTGCTTACTATTTTCTACATTGTATACACATGGAACAATTATGACTACAGTTAATATATTCATTTGCCCTATCTCCTTAAGTAAGGACTTCCCTGGTAGCTCAGCCAGTAAAGAATCAGCCTGCAATGCAGGCAACTTGGGTTTGATCCCTGGGTTGGGAATATCCCCTGGAGAAGGGAACAGCTACCCACTCCAGTATTCTGGACTGGAGAATTCCATGGACAGAGGAGCCTGGCAGGCTATAGTTCATGGGGTCACAAAGAGTCAGACATGACTGAGTTACTTTCACTATTCACTATCTCCTTAACTACACCTTAAGTTCTATAAAGACAAAGTGTATGTCTTTTCCATTGTATACATCCCTGTAGCAACAGCATAGTACTTGGTGGGTCCTGAATAAATTAATATAGCTTAATTAATAGGATGAAGAAAGGAGTAGAGAAGAGAAGGAAACAAGGGAGAGAAGTAGGGAGAGAGAAAGAGAGGATAGAAAGGACAGATTAGATTAATGAGACTTCTATGAATTTTTTAAAAACAATTATGTCTACCTTCCAAAAGCTTCTGATCTAACTGGGTTGATAAAAATACATATTTTTGTGCATCAGGAAGCCTGTCTATAACCACAGAATCTAGTATTTGGCTTCTAAAAGGAATGCTATAGATTCAAAGATGATGGTCTGTGGGTGTGCAGAACTCAGATAAGGCTTTATGTTATTAAAAAAAAAAAAAAAGGTGCTTTTGGGGCTAGAACTTGAAGTGGAGAATTGGATAAACAAAAATGAAAGAGGATGGTCTGTCCTAGAATTCTCCTTGACACTTTGCCTCACTTCCTGTATTGACCATTAGTAATTAGTGACTTTTGATCTGAATTAACACCATGATTGCAGCTTGACTTTCTTGTGCTTGGAGAATAGTTTTCATCACAGTAGAGGATAAATCCTAATATTTAATGGGTACATTGATTATGTATTGGGCCCTGTGCTAGGAGCTGAACATAAACTATTTAATCAAATCAATAGAAAAACCACTGCGATTATATCCACTCTATAGATAAGAAAACTGACACAGAGACACTTAAGCATCTTGTTCAAGATCACTCAGTTCAGTTCAGTTGCTCAGTCATGTCTGACTCTTTGCAACCCCATGAACTACAGCATTCCAGGCCACCCTGTCCATCACCAACTCCCAGAGTTTACTCAGACTCATGTCCATTTATTTGGTGATGCCATCCAACCATCCCATCCTCTGTCATCCCCTTCTCCTCCCACCTTCAGTCTTTCCCAGAATCAGGTCTTTTCCAGTGAGTCAGTTCTTTGCATTACATGGCCAAAGTATTGGAGTATCAGCTTCAACATCAGTCCTTCCAGTGAACACCCAAGACCGATAGCCTTTAGGATGGACTGGTTGGATATCCTTGCAGTCCAAGGGACTCTCAAGAGTCTTCTCCAACACCACAGTTCAAAAGCATTAATTCTTCGGCACTCAGCTTTCTTTCTAGTTCAACTCTCACATCCATACATGACTACTGGAAAAACCATAGCTTTGACTAGATGGACCTTTGTTGGTAAAGTAATGTCTTTGCCTTTTAATATGCTTTCTAGGTTGGTCATAACTTTTCTTTCAAGGGCCAAGCATCTTCTGATTACATGGTTGCAATCACCATCTTCAGTGATTTCAGAGCCCCCCAAAATAGTCTCTCACTGTTTCCACTGTTTCCCCACCTATTTGCCATGAAGTGATGGGACCAGATGCCATGATCTTAGTTTTCTGAATGTTGAGCTTTAAGCCACTTGCCTGGTGGCTCAGACGGTAAAGCATCCTCCTACAGTGCAGGAGACTCAGTTCAATCCCTGGGTCGGGACGATCCCCTGGAGAAGGAAATGGCAACCCACTCCAGTACTCTTGCCTGGAAAATCCCACGGATGAGGAGCATGGTAGGCTATAGCCCATGGGGTTGCAAAGAGTTGTACATGACTGAGCAATTTCACTATCACACAGTTAGGAAGTAGCTAATGTAAGGGTCAACATCCAGTGCTTAGAAAACCTGGAAAAGCAAAAATTCCCTCACATTTTTCAATTCCCTCACACATTTTTCATCTTAGTGATAACACAGAGTTTACTTGATAGCAATGTTTACCTTGGCTGATAAGCTTTTGCCTATACATTCTACATCTGTGTTGTCAAAAACCTAGAGATGAGAAGATGCACGAGGATCCTGGGTATTCCTGTGCAGCCTTCCAGATCCACTCCCCACTCTCCTACACCTTGCTCTGCACCCCAGCTGCTGACTTGGGGGAACTGCAGCAATCCACCTGCTCTGTTACTTCCCACTGAGCTTATCCAGAGAACTGCAAGGACAGGGAACCAGAAAAGTCAGGGCCTGTATTGCCCACACACCTTATTTATGTACTGCCTCAGACTGGCTGTGTCCTCTACTACAAGGAGAAGACTCCCAATAAGTTCCAATCAGTTGATCAATCAATTAATCAACCAATCTGTCTCTCTCTCCCCTTCCATTCCTCTTTCCATTCCTCCCTACCTCGCTCTCTCTTCTTCTTGCTCTTGCTCTCACTCTCCTATTGTAATGGTTTACTCATTTAACCGTTTAGGTCAAAAGGTGGTATGATATATGATTTTAATGTTCCCAGTCCATGCCAACCCCTGTTGCTTTTTCTATGTTTAGACATTTATGAAGTGTCCCTTTATTAAACTTTCCTCAATCACCCAATTTAAGTGTGCCATCTGTTTCCTGCAGGGAGCCTGTTATAGGTGATAACCTTGTGGATTAAAATAGTGATATTAAAAACATAAGAAAAGGTTCAATTCTGATGTACATTCTAAAAGAAGTAACATACCTGGATGAAAGATTGATGCAGATAATAAGACAGAAAAATATCAGAATTTATTCTTAGATTTCTGAGCCCAGGTAAACTAGAAAATGAGAAAACTGAGAGAAATGAGGACACTAATAAAGGAATGAGGAGTTTTTATGTTACCATGATTACCTGTCCCTTCATTTGAATATGTTTACTTGGAGCACTATAAGCCCTTTTTTGCAATTTAAAAATAAATTACACAATACAGATAAATTGAAGCACTCTCCATTCTACACTCCAGTTTTGTTCGCTAGCCCCTTTTCCAGAGAACTCTCTATTATAAATTTATTAATGATATAAATATCCTTAGAAACTATTTTATACTTTACATAATATTATCATTACTTGTAATGATATAATTTTAAATTTTCATGTGTTATGTTTACTTTTTCCATAATTGGTAACTTGAGATTTTCATCCAAAATTATATTTTGGAGATCTATCTATATTGACATATATAGATCTGTCATTTAACAGTTATGCAACAATCCTTCAAATGAATATGTCACATTTTCTTATCTGTTCTTCTACTGACAGACTTTTTACTTCACAATGTTTCAGTGAATCTCCTTGTAAAAATCTCCTTAGAAAACTATCTCCAGGGCTCTTGTGGCATTGCTGGACCTAAAGAAAACTGAGTCTAGATATCTTGACTTTGAGGTACAGTGCTATTGGCTGCCAAAATTAAATTTTAACAGTCATAAAGAAAACAAGAAACTAAGATTAAGATATTTCTGTTTGCAGCAGTTAAATCTTTTTTTTTTTCCAACTAGGAGATAAAAATAGCACCACTTAACCAGGCCCTAAATCAACTATCTTGCAATCGTTATCTCATTTAATCTTCACACCTACCCTTCAGGTGATAACTGAAATTCACAAATGCTTCACTGTAGGTAATAGTTGCAATCTTTACCATAGGTACATTTTTAACAGACTTTTTTAAAGAGCAGTTTTATATTCATAGCAAAATTAAGAGGAAGATCCAGAGATTTCCCTCATAAACCCTCCCTCCACACAATATCAATGCATTATCAACATTCTCCACCATAGCGGTACATTTGTTACACGTGATGAATCTATACTGACACAGCATAATCACCTAAAACCCATAGCTTACATCATGGCTCACTGCTGATATTGTACATACTATGGCTTTGGACAAATATACATGTATCTATCAGTACAGTACCATAACACAGTATTTTTGATGACCTAAACCTACCCTATAGCTACATTTTTATGAAAATAATCTAACAAATAAAAAATTCCAACTATCTAAAGTATATCCTTCTTTAAAATTGGGTTTTCAGTACAAATGAAGAGTAAAGTCATTAACAAATTAAAGCAGCTTGCAAGAGAGTTGAAAAGCAGAAGCTGGATAATCTACAAACTAATCAATCCCAGGAGAAATCAGGAACTGACTCTAGTTGAACTCAAGAATATTAATTTGTCCTCCCAATGAGCGCTTCCTAATTTGAGGCAAAAAGATCTATTCTTCAACTAACTGTAGATGTCAAACTTGCCTCAGAAGCCCTCCAAGAGGTGAAATAAATTAAGATTCGCCCTAGGTAAACATGAGCCATGTCTGTTAGGACCTTAACAATAAAGATACATCATCAGATAAATAAACTGTAATTTTCCATGATGATTTAGAACAAAGGCAAAATATGGTTAAAAAAATTTGTTTCCCTCCAAACCCGTTTAGAAAGGAAGGACAAAATTACCTAGAGAGCTTTGTGGGGTGTTTGGTGTTTTCTGTTTTCTGTTCTGTTATCTTTTCAATTTCATTCTTCTATTAACTCTTCAGGTCAATACCCCAGTGGGGATAAAATGAGCTTCAGGGACAAGAAGCAGAAGCTAGTGCCTCTATTGTCACTAAAATCTGACCTGAGGTCACCCTCATTCTGTAGACATGGACTAAGACACCCAGAAGCTATGATTTGTCAGATTGTCTGCCTCTCTCTGTAAGAAGTCACCCACCTCCTACCAAGGGCAGCAATTAAGAAACTGCTGACACCCTACTTGATTAAATACAGAATAGAGTTTTCCTTATGAGAGCTATACAGAGTTGGCCTTAGAAACACAGGCAGCAATAATGGAACAATAACATTTTGCAGTGATGTACTCTCTTAGTTACTCCACATGACAGCCCAAAAAGGTAGCTATCACTGAAGATCAGAGAACTGACAAAACTGGCAAATGACAAAATTCAGGCCCTCTGGGTCTGATCCTTTCCCCCACAACACTATGGTGCCCAGGTCTTAATAGGTGCTTAATGGATATTTGTAAATAAAGACCTCTGTAACCCACCTATCTCCTAGTCACCTGTCAGAACTGCCTGGCATTAAGAATTTGTTCTCTTTCAAAGTACAAATATAATGACCACACTTTTAAAAAATATTTTGCCCTAGTAATTTCATTCTTGGGAGTAATTCAGCAAAAGCAAACCACTAAATATATGAGTCATTTGGAGTAGTATGTTCTGTGATAACAAAAAGAAAGGAAGGTCAGAAAAGAAAAGGAAGAACTTGAAGAAATAACCTAAATGCTCAACAATAGGAGAGTAAATGATAGTATATCAGTCTACAGGGAGTGATGAAAATATTTTACTTGGTCAAAGCTAGCAGTTTTTTTTTTTCTCAAATGGAATGAATAAAAAAGAAAACAGTTAAATGGAATGGAAAATATTAGATTACATCACCCTTGGTGAAAGTGAAAGATTAGAGTGAAAAATTTGGCTTAAAGCTCAACATTCAGAAAACTAAAATCATGGTATCTGGTCCCAACACTTCATGGCAAATAGATGGGGAAACAGTGGAAACAGTGCTGGACTTTATTTTTGGGGGCTCCAAAATCACTGAAGAAGGTAATTGCAGCCATGAAACTAAAAGATGCTTACTCCTTGGAAGAAAAGTTATGACCAACCTAGACAGCATATTAAAAGGCAGAGACATTACTTTGTCAACAAAGGTCTATCTAGTCAAGGCTATGGTTTTTCCAGTGAGAGTTGGACTATAAATAAAGCTGACTGCCAAAGAACTGATGCTTTTGAACTGTGGTGTTGGAGAAGACTCTTGAGAATCCCTTGGACTGAAAGGAGGTCCAACCAGGCCATCCTAAAGGAAATCAGTCCTTGTTCATTGGAAGGACTGATGTTGAAGCTGAAACTCCAATATTTTGGCCACCAGATGCAAAGAGCTGAGTCATTTGAAAAGACCCTGATGCTGGGAAAGATTGAAGGCAGGAGGAGAAGGGGACAACAGAGGATGAGATGGTTAGACGGCATCTACCGAGTTTTGGTAGACTCCGGGAGTTGGTGATGGACAGGGAGACATGGTGTGCTGTGGTTCACAGGGTCGTAAAGAGTTGGACACGACAGCAACTGAACTGAACTGAACTGAATGAGTCTGGAGTTACTTTCGGTAAAAAGAAGCTAAACCCTTCTTACTTTGGGTAAGAAGGGGCGAGATGGGGAAAGGAAAGGGAGAGGAGGTGAAAGGGCTGTAAGCAGCATAAAGAGGAACTGCAGCTAGAGAAAGCAGAACAGTGAACTCCAGATTTCTTATTACCTGTTTCAATCTATGACCCAATAAAGTGGAAACAATCTGTGCTTTCATATGTTAAAAGTTGTAGATGTTTACTCATGCACCCAAGTAATTTTCAAGGCTATCATAGTACCTGCTAATGTTTGTCAATCGGTCAAATACTAATTGAAGACAATCTGCATAAAAGGTTATCATTTCTAATGCTTGTAGCAGCATGTGGTCTTCTCACTCCACACCCATTTATTTCCTTCTGGTTCTTATCACTGATTGGAAAGATGTGGTTGGTAAAGCTAACAAAGGGACATTTTCTTTTTTAATTCATAATGCTAAAAATAGTGGTCAGTATTAAGAGAATATTTTGTTTGAAAGATGTAGGGAAAAAACCCTCAGACTGTCTTTATGAGGAACAACAAAGATCCACCAACACTCACAGATCAAGGTCCGGAAAAAAGTCATCACAAGCTGGACTTTGGGTAGGAGAGTTAGAACAAACCACTCAAAGTTATCCCATTTTGGTTCAAATGCCTCCCCCAAAAGATGATGCAATGTACAGAGTATATATGCCTTCTCTAAATTTCCTTTAGATGTTTGGAATACAGACATTTATAAAATGTCCTATATGGCAAACAGATTGAAAGTTACTCATTCTGTGAAAGCTTCTATCAGATTCAGCTTCCCCAGATTCAACTTCATCTGTTGATTCTTGGTGGAAATTTTATAAATGAACTTCTTAGGTAGGGGCTAGGAAATGGCCCTCAGTTAAATTGAGGGACTGAAAGCCTAAAATCAAAATCAAGCTGTTCCATTATATCACTGAACTTTTCTTAATATAGGACAGATACTACCAATGAACAGGGAAAAAATTACTCATACTGTGAAGGACATTAAGTCCTCTGGGTGACTTAGGTACCCTGCAGAACTCTCAATGGTAGAATCAAGGCTTTTACTTTCTCTATCACAGCCCTGTGTAATCTATACTACAAACTAAGGACAAAATAAAGAGAAAATGAGTATAGACTCTCACGTAAAGAAAATAACTCTAAATTCTAAGAGTAATTTCCCCAATTAAGAAAAGATACTTTAAAAGCCCAGTTTTATCAAAGGTAAAGTATAAGTATGCAGATGATTTCAGAGCCCTTACTGTTCTGCCTTCATTGACCAAACCATCAGTTCACTTCAGTTCAGTCGCTCAGTCGTGTCCGACTCTTTGTGACCCCATGAATCACAGCACACCAGGCCTCCCTGTCCATCACCAAGTCCCGGAGTTCACTCAGACTCACGTCCATCAAGTCAGTGATGCCATCCAGCCATCTCATCCTCGGTTGTCCCCTTCTCCTCCTGCCCCCAATCCTTCCCAGCATCAGAGTCTTTTCCAATGAGTCAACTTTTCGCATTAGATGGCCAAAGTACAGGAGTTTCAGCTTTAGTATCATTCCTTCCAAAGAAATCCCAGGGCTGATCTTCAGAATGGACTGGTTGGATCTCCTTGCAGTCCAAGGGACTCTCAAGAGTCTTTTCCAACACCACAGCTCAAAAGCATCAATTCTTCAGCCCTCAGCCTTTTTCGCAGTCCAACTCTCACATCCATACATGACCACAGGAAAAACCGTAGCCTTGACTAGATGGACCTTAGTCAGCAAAGTCATAGAAGTACACAAATGTAATCTATTGTTCCCATTATATAGCCTCTTAATTTTATACATACTACAAGTGGTCAAGATAAAGATTAATGAGATCTCTAGTGAATTAAACTTCATGAAGCCACCTCAGCTGTTCTGCAGTTACTTTGGGTAAGAAGAAGCTACACTAGGGAGCCTTACTTCTTGGTTAAAATTACAAGACATAGAAATATTTGCAGGGACAGATTTTATTTTCCTGGGCTCCAAAATCACTGCGGAAAGTGACTGCAGCTTTGAAATTAAAAGATGCCTGTCCCTTGGAAGAAAATCTATGACAAACATAGACAGCATATTAAAAAGCAGAAACATCACTTTGCTAACAAAGGTCCATACAGTCAAAGCTATGGTTTTTCCAGTAGCCATGTATGGATTTGAGAGTGGGACCATGAAGAAGGCTGAGCACCAAGAACTGATGCTTTTAACTGTGGTGCTAAAGAAGACTCTTGAGAGTCCCTTGGATTGTAAGGAGATCAAACCAGTCAATTTTAAAGGAAATCAACCGTGAATATTCATTGCAAGGACTGATGCTAAACTGAAGCACCAATACTTTGGCCACCTGATGCAAAGAGCCAACTCATTAGAAATGACCTTGATGCTGTGAAAGATTGAAGGCAAAAGAAGGGAGCGGCAGAGGATGAGATGGTTAGATAGCATCACTGATTCAATGGACATGAGTTTGAGCAATCCCAGAAAGCAGTGAAGGACAGAGGAACCTTGCTCCTCTTGCTACAGTCCATGAGGTCTCAAAAAGTTAGACCCAACTTAGTAACTGAACAACAACAATAGCAATATTTGAGAAGGCATTTTACTTATGTCTGGTATAAGACATAATATAGCTTTCAAAAATTTCAGAAGCTGAAAATATTGAACTATTTGTCCATGTGCATTAGACACACACACACACACACACACAACACACAGAAGAAGAAACAGAGAGTTCAGTTCACAAACAAGAACAACTGCCTCTTTAAAATTCTTTTAACTTATTTTAAATATGTAGCCTTTTTTCATGGGAAGAAATAATATAATCCTTGCGCTAAATGAGCCAGTTTTTTAACTGTGTCCTGACTGGGTTTTATTTGAACTAACTACATTCTTTCCATGTTTGAGTCTAATTTATTAATGAAAAGATATTATTTTTTAGACTACATGCCTTTATACAGATTTTCTCGACATGAAATTACATTTAAAAATACACAACTGAAAAAAAATCTATCTTTTAAACAAATGATGCCTAACTCTGGGAAGATTAACTATTTGAGATGGTGGATCCTCAGTAATCAGATAAACAGTTCTGATGTTTAAGAACTGTATTCTGGGAACAAGAAAACCAGACACTTGATTGAATGGAAGTAAATAAATGAAAAAGTTTTTATTATCTTTCATGACCCCTTCATATGCAAAGCTTGGTCTTTTTCAAAGTGTCTTCAAACTCTTTATATCGTTATGTCATTTGATTTCTATAATATCTATGAGGTGGATCAGACCAGAGTTAGAACCACCCCCAAATCTATAAACATACTGAAATACACATATACAGAAACACAAAAAGTTAATGTAAAATAGGTATCAATCAGACCTGGTAGCTAATTTAATTTGTTTACATCATAAAGTGATGCACTATATCACTTGAAATCCCAACATCAGGGTCCACATCACCTACATCCCTAAGATGTCTTCAAGAAATGCAGAAACACTCATTACTATTTCCCTGGATTTGGCTTTCTCCTTCGCTCAGAATAAGCAACTTCCAACCATTAACACATATAGTTGGTTTCCTGAAAAGTTTTTCCATGACCTGAAATTTTCAAAAGAGATATCAATTGCTACCTGGAGGTATGCAGAACCTTCTGGTTTTATCTTCTCATATTCCAGTTTAATCTACTAAATATTTAACTCAGTGATTCCCTAAAGGTGTTTAAGATTCAGTGCTCAAATCCCAAATTTCTGAAGGGTCAGCAAGTCAAATTCATTTACACTTTGTCCCTGGATTTTTTTCCTTTTTATTCCCTTTTTTATATGAAAAGCAATAAAGCAGTGACCCTTGCTTTTCACTCACAGTGACCCTTCCTTTTTCACTCACTTCTTCCCTGCTATCTTCACTTAGAGTATCATGCTGAAAATAAGCACTACACAACTATTGGCTTCTCACTGGACAATTCCAGCAGTTTCTATCAAGTCAGTTCAATGCCTGGTGAAAGTGACAGTTACAAAATTTTAAGTCCAAACCTGTCACTACCTGGAAGTTCAAGGACATGGTATTGCCAAAGACAAAAGAAATCTATTTGGTATTTTGTATACAACAAAACCTGTGAACATTTAATGAATGCTAGGTGACCAAAACAAAGCTTTACTTATTATCATATAATGAAAAACTCTTCAATCATTAAAAGCAACTACATATATTTGTATTTACTGACATGACTGCTCACAATAGTTTATGGAACTATATATAATATGGCTCCATTTAAAAATTTTATCTATGAATAAAAGAGAGTATAGAAATTGTGATTTTCTCTAGGCAGAGAAATCATAGATTTTTTTAATTTTTAAATTTTTATTTATACTTTTTAGTTTTTCCACAATGAACTTATAACAAAGATTGCATGGGGACATCCCTGCTGGTGCAGTGGATAAGAATCCGCCTGCCAGTGCAGGGGACACTGGTTCAATCCTGATCCGGTAAGATTCCACATGCCACGGAGTATCTAAGCCTGAGCAGCACAACCACTGAGCCTACACTCTAGAGCCGCCTGTGCTCAGCAACGAAGTGTAGCCCCTGCTTGCTACAACTAGAGAAAGCCCGCACAGAGCAACAAACACCCAGCACAGCCAAAAATAAAATAATAAAATTTTTTAAAAAAAAGACTGCATGGGACCAAATAAAACTATTCCTAGGGAGAAACTAAAATTCTGATTTTATAATAGGTAAGCAGGAAGTCGAGGGCAGCCTCTTCCTCATCTTTTCTGCAACTTACCTTCTCTTCCTTATTTGCCCTGGGAACAAATAGGTAGCATAAAATTTTGGACTTGGGAGTCAGAAGGCCTTTGGTTATCCTATTAGTCTCTATTAATTGGGTAAGAGCTACCTCTTCTCTGAGTTTCAACTTATTTATTAAAAATGAGACAGTAATATATACTCATAGTATTATTGTGAAAATTCCCTGAGGAAATGTGTGTGAAAATTTGTAGCATGGAGTTAAAACTCAAGAAATATAACTTAAACATAAATGTTTGCCCTTCTCTTCACTTTGGTTTTCTGCTCTGCCTGAAAGAGAAATGGATATATTAATTTATAAGGTTCTTAAATCTCACTTCCATGGGCTACTTGGCTCTAACTAATATTCAAATTATGATCTAACAATAACTATGCTTTTCTAATCATCCCACTAGGTCAAAGTAGACATCGTTCCCATCAAGAGTTTGATATAGGTCTGAATTTTGTTCAGCATACAAAATAGAACCTGCAATTTGTCTTTGTAGCAGGGTTCTTGGTTTGAACCTAAGCTGTGCCTACACTTAATATTCAACCATGTCAGAACAAATTTGTCTGCCTGGTGGAATGGGCCCATGAGAATTCCATTTGCTCAAGAGAATGGGACCCTTCTCTACCAACAACACATAGAAATGTTCTACTTTGAATTCTTTGGAATTCTGAGCCTGATTACTTCTAGTCCTTCTCTCCTCCCTCAGAAAGATAAAAGAACATAGTATATATATATATATATATGAAACAAGAACAGGAAAGTATGAAAAAGAAACCAAAATACAAGGAAGACTCTTTGATGATTTAAAGCATAATTATTTGTCCACATTTAAAATGCAATTGAAGAGTTTCATGATTTAGCCAAGGAAATTTCCAGAAAACAGAGCAAAAAAGATTTTCAATAGAAATAAAAATGTTAATAAACATTAAAGGCTTTCTAACTAGCCTTTTAGTAGTTTTTAATTTTCTTAATATGCATATGCATTGCCTTAGTAAAATTTAATTTTAAAATATTATTTATACTTACTATATCCACATTGTCACTTTTAATTTATTCCTTAATATTCCATAGTAATCACACTTATTAAGTCAACATTGACATCCTAGATGCCAAATCTAATGAGCTATTTTCAATACTCATACTATTGTAGAAATATACAACATTTGCATTTGACAACCCCCCAATCCTCTCTTAATTTCTTGGAGGGCAGTCTCACCTAATTCTCCTGCTTTTAGGTCAACATCACCATTGCTGATTTTTCTTCTACATTACATTAAACTCTGATGTCCCTCAGACATCTGTCTTTAGTTTTCCTATTCTTAATCCATGCACTCATGCTGGATGACTTTATTCTCAAGTTTCAATTATCAATCTATAGGTCAACAATTTCCAAATCTTTATCTCATTAGCTGTATTTCCAGCCTTTTATATCTTTACTTGATATCCTTAAAAACACTTCAAACTTAACATGAGCAAAATTGACCTCAGTATTTTCCCATTTCCCCCCTCCCTCCAAAACACATATCCATTCTGCTACACTTTCCATCCGACTTAATGGTCTGCTACATTTTCCATCCAGCTTAATGGTCTGACCAAGTCAGAAACTGTGAGATCATTCTCAATTCCTCCTTCAACCTTCAAATCAGAACTATCTTTCACATTCAGCCTTCTCTACTCATCCAGACTGCCCCAGGCCTCCTGTTTCTCTTCAAATGTCATTCTCTTCCTATGCTAATTCATCCTCTGCATTACTGCCTGTTATCTTCCTAAAAACTAAATCTGACCACATTCTTCCCCTGCCTAAAACTTTTCAATGGCTCTTTATTAGTACGATTTTCTTTTCCTAGCATCAGAGTCCTTCACAATCTGACTACAACCTGCACTCCAGTCAGTGTTGCCTTAATATACACACAACCTCTACTGCACAAACACACTGAACTCCTTATTGGTTCCTGAATGCTGCAGGCCCTTTCATTACTTTCATCACATTCTGTTCCCACTGTCTGGCATTCCTTCAGCTTCTTCAACTGGAAAACTCATATTAATTTTTAAGGCCTTGCTGAAATGTCACCTTTTAATGAAGCCATGCAAAGTAGATTCATCTTCCTCAGTACTTCCATAGCCATGCCTTTTTGTCTCCTCAACACTGAAGGTCAGGCTCTGGAGCTGCATAAAGAGGACATAGACACACACATCCCACAATGTGTTTCCAATGCACTTCCCTAATGGATAAATAGAAAACAGAAGTGGCTACACAGAGAAGAAACACATGCAGCTTATCCTTAAATAGCTTTTTCTGTTATTCTGTTCCCCACAGGTTGGGCAGCTACCACTGACACTCTCCCTTCTGATAGAATCCAGCTGTATTTGAAAAAGAAGCTGAAATCTTTGTACACCACCACCCTTTTATACTTGGACTTATATAACCATTTCAGAAGAGTTTCTACTAGCAAGCTACAATCTTCCTTTTTAAGAAATGTTAACAAACAACAGGCTCTGTTGTTCTTAATCCAAACTCAGCATCAGCACAGGCATATACTCACTGAAATCTGAGTCAGGATACAAATTTCTCAATAATGTCTCTGCCTGAAGGTTTCCACACACAGAAAGTCTATCTTCCCACACCACTAAGATAAAAGTTGCCAGTTTATATTGTAATTTATATATTTGTGTTTCCATCTCTACCACTGGATTGTGAACTTTCTGAAATCAAAGGTCATATATTATTCACATTTATATACTCAGTGACAAGCCCAGATTGGTCACCTACTGGACACTCAGTAAATTTTGTTGAATGAGCAAACATAATACACCTTTCAAAACCAAGTTCTTTGAAAATTCTTTCAGGTCTAAGAACCTGTTTGTAATTTTAGGCTTCTACAATTTGGCAAAGGATGTACACTTTAGAAAAAGGTATTTCAAAGAAGTATTCTCAGGCAGTCAAAATTACAGGGTATTGGTGATATCCTTGCACAAATCTGACCTGGACTACCATCTTCTGTTTCCCCTGTGGGGAAAATAATTATGATGCTGCCTGCCCACCTGGAGTCACAATTACACCTGTGGGAAACTCAAGGCCAAATGGCAGGCCAAAAGAAAGAAAGGGCTCCTCTTTCACTGGAGGTTTAAGGTAGAGATATCTGCAGGAGGGGATTTCTATACTTCTACAAGGAAGATGTTTGGGCAAAGCAGCTTCTAGGTTGCTTCATTCTAGCTGGACTGAGAAGCCTGCTGACTCTACATTCTACCCTTCCACTCAGTAAAATCTCCAACTTGTGGTGCTAGGAAAATTTCACAGTTTGGTGTCAGACACACTTGATTGTCAATTTTGGCTCCACCATTTAATAACTGCATGAACATGGGTGAACTGCCAAAACTCCATGAACTTCTGTTTCCTCTTGGTAAAATGAAGGATTATTGAGGGCATGAGTTAAAGTACTTAGTGCCAAGCCCAGGCTCCAGCTTACATTGGGTAATCAAGTGCCAGAAGCAAATAGGGAATAAGTGAACTAGAACTTACTTTATGAGATGGAAAACCCTGGACCAGACTCCAGATCCACAGAGTGATAAGGTCAGCAACAACATTGTGATCCTGGGCTAGTCACATAATCATTCAAGGATATCGCTTCCTCAACTATATTTTCAGAAAATTGGCCTTGACTATTAAAACATTTTCTAGCCATTATTAAGTTTATAAATTCCATTTTTGTAGTTTCTTTCCCCAGGCTCTCAATTTTATGAATAAGATTACTTTTAACAATGAAACAACTGAGACCAGAATGCTTAAATAACCTCTCTAAAGTCAAGTAGTGAACATATTATGAAAGACGGGAATTAATATATATTGACCCTTACTGTATGTTAGATTCCATGTATGATTCTTGGATCTTATAACAGACATTATAGATTGTAGCTGTTCAGGGAACATCAGGAGAGGTTTGGGTTTTTTTATTCATTTTTTGGCAGGGTAACCACCTTTAAAAATGAAGTTGTTTTTAATTGGTAAAATTTTGGATGTCAAAGGTCTATATAAGGTAGAGTTTTTAAAGTAAATACTAAGTTTCTCAAAAATTTATATGTAGAATTACCATGCTGTTGTTGTTGTTCAGTCACTAAGTCATGTACAACTCTTTGCAAACCCATGGACCGCACCACACCAGACTTCCCTATCCTTCACTATCTCCTGTAGTTTGCTCAAAGTCATGTCCATTGAGTTGGTGATGCTATCTCACCATCTCACCCTCTGTTGCCCCATTTCTTCTCCTGTCCTCAATCTTTCCCAGCATCAGGGTCTTTTCCAATGAGTCAGGTCTTCCCATCAGGTGGCCAAAGTATTGGAGCATAGGCTTCAGCATCAGTCCTTCCAATGAATATAATATTGAGGTTAATTCTATATGTACTGAGGCACAGAAAGTTTGAGTTACTTGCTCAAAGTCACACAATTACTGTGGCAAGTTGTTTCTTACCAACTATTCCATGCCCTCACCTGAGTTTTCCAAACTTGCTGACGTATTAAGTGCAGCACTTTCCCAGCATTATCTTTTAGGATTTTAAATAGTTCATTTGGAATTCCATTACCTCCATAGCTTTGTTCATAGTAATACTTCTGAAGGCCCACTTGACTTCACATTCCCAGAAGTCTGGTTCTAGGTGAGTGGCCACACCAACAATGACCTGTTGTTATCTGGGTCATTAAAACCGCAGGCAGCTGCGACCGGTGCACTAAGCGTGGTAGAGAAGAGCTACCCCATGTCCGAGGTCAGGGGCAGAAGCTGGGAGGACCCCATGACCAAAAGGCAGCGGCCAAGAGGAGTTACCCAACGTCCGAGGTCAGGGGCAGCAGCCGAGAGTACCAGGCTGCGATGGCGCAGGATGGCCGAGAGGAGCTACCCCACGTCTGAGGCCAGAGGTGGCAGCCGAAAGGAGCTACCCCATGTCTGAGGTCAGGGGCGGCCAGGAGGAGCCACCCCACACCTGAGGCCAGGGGTGGTGGCCGGGAGGAGCAACCCCACGTCTGAGGAGCGGTGGCTGCATGGGCACAAGAGGGCCTAGAGGAGCTACCCCACGTTGAAGGTCAGGAAGGGTGGCGGTGAGGAGATACCCCTTGTCCAAGGTAAGGAGCAGCAGCTGTGCTTTGCTGGAGCAGCCGTGAAGAGATTCCCCATGCCCAAGGTAAGAGAAACCCACGTAAGATGGTAGGTGTTGCAAGAGGGCATCAGAGGGCAGACACACTGAAACCATATTCACAGAAAACTAGTCAATCTAATCACACTAGGACCACAACCTTGTCTAACTCAATGAAACTAAGCCATGTCCAAGATGGGTGGGTCATGGTGGAGAGGTCTGACAGAATGTGGTCCACTGGAGAAGGGAATGGCAAACCACATCAGTATTCTTGCCTTGAGAACCCCATGAACAGTATGAAAAGGCAAAATGATAGGATACTGAAAGAGGAACTCCCCAGGTCAGTAGGTGCCCAACACGCTACTAGAGATCAGTGGAGAAATAACTCCAGAAAGACTGAAGGGATGGAGCCAAAGCAAAAACAATACCCAGCTGTGGATGTG
>SJYQ01000629.1:707763-718741 GCA_006410935.1 Redunca redunca
TCACGAACCTCATTCCATAGTTCATCAGGCACTCTATCTATCAGATCTAGGCCCTTAAATCTATTTCTCACTTCCACTGTATAATCATAAGGGATTTGATTTAGGTCATTGGTACCTTGAAATTTCACCATGTTCAATTCTCAATTGATCGTCAGAGTATTTATATAATAGAAAACTTCAAAAGCTACAAATCAAGGTTTAATCAATTGTTTGGCTTATAGTAAAACTATCAATAATACAGATTAAACATAAAATTTTATTGTATGTATTGTCACTTAATTGTATTAGCACAGAGTTGAAAAAAATATTCTTCCAGTATTTGAAAATTATTATAAAATTCACAAAGAAATTGCTGACATCATTGAACAAAAAAGTTCCAGCATACATCCTCGTTGTTTCACCTCCATATCACTTATTATTGTAAATTAAAGTATCAACCAAATTTCATGTCAGAACCACACTCATTCATCAACTGCAACCATAACTTGGCTATTGATACAAGAATTTGGGGGGAAAATAAACAAGAACATTCTGCAGGAATCAGTTGGCTGTATGGAATTTACAATAAAAAGTACTGTATTGTTTATTATTATTTGTAAATTGTGTGGTAGACTTCTCTTATGTCAGTAAAACAAGTAATAAACTTGAGTATATATCTATATGCACACTCCTTTTTTTGAGAGCCATTTGTTGATTCACTTCAGTTCAGTTCAGTTGCTCATTTGTGTCCGACTCTTTCCAACCCCATGGACTGCAGCACATCAGGCTTCCCTGTCCATCACCAACTCCAAGAGCTTGTCAAACTCATGTCCATTGAATCGGTGATACCATCCAACCATCTTATCCTCTGTCGTCCCCTTCTCCTCCTGCCTTAAATCTTTCCCAGCATCAGGGTCTTTTCCAATGAGTCAGTTCTTTGCATTAGGTGGCCAAAGTAATGGAGCTTCAGCTTCAGCATCAATCCTTCCAATGAATATTCAGGACTGATTTCCTTTAGGATGGACTGGTTGGATATCCTTGCAGTCCAAGGCACTCTCAAGAGTCTTCTCCAACACCACAGTTCAAAAGCATCAGTTCTTCAGAGCTCAGCTTTCTTTATAGTTCAACTCTCACATCCATACATGACTACTGGAAAAACCATAGCTTTGACTAGACGGACCTTTGTTGGCAAAGTAATGTCTCTACTTTTTAACATTCTGTCTAGGTTGGTCATAGCTTTTCTTCCAAGGAGTAAGCGTCTTTTAATTTCATGGCTGCAGTCACCATCTGCAGTGATTTTGGAGCCCAAGAAAATAAAGTCTGTCAGTTTCCACTGTTTTGCCATGAAGTGATGGGACCAGATGCCATGATCTTCATTTTTTAAATGTTGAGTTTTAAGCCAGGTTTTTCACTCTGTTCTTTCACTTTCATCAAGAGGTTCTTTAGTTCTTCTTCACTTTCTGCCATATTGGTGGTATCATATGCATATCTGAGGCAGATTGATATTAATATTCTCCTGGCAAACTTGATGACAGCTTGTGCTTCATCCAGCCTAGCATTTCACATTATGTACTCTGCATATAAGTCAGTTAAGCAGGGAGACAATATTCAGCCTTGATGTATTCCTTTCCCAATTTGGAACTAGTCTGTTGTTCCATGTCTGGTTCTAACTCTTGAGTCTTGACCCGCATACAGATTTCTCAAGAGGCAGGTAAGGTGGTCTGGTATTCCCATCTCTTTAAGAATTTTCCACAGTTTATTGTGATCTACACAATCAAAGGCTTTGGCATAATCAATAAAGCAGAAGTACATGTTTTTTTCTGGTATTCTCTTGCTTTTTCTATGATCCAACGGATGTTGGCAATTTGATCTCTGGTTCCTCTGCCTTTTCTAAATCCAGCTTGAACATCTGGAAGTTCACAGTTCATATACTTTTGAAGCCTGACTTGGAGAATTTTGAGCATTACTTCGCTAGCGTGTGAGATGAGTGCAATTGTGCAGTAGTTTGAACATTCCTTGGCATTGTCGTTCTTTGGGATTGGAATGAAAACTGACATTTTCCAGTCCTGTGACCATGCTGAGTTTTCCAAGTTTGCTGGCATATTGAGTGCAGCACTTTCACAGCATCATCTTTTAGGATTTGAAATAGCTCAACTGGAATTCCATCACCTCCACTAGCTTTGTTCACAGTGATACTTCCTAAGGCCCACTTGACTTTGCACTCCTGTCTAGCTCTAGATGATTGATTCACTTAGCAGCACACTACCAATTTTAGTGTATTATCCTTGAGGAAACAGGTCTAGTCATTTGACAAACAACTGTACAGTAAATCTAATTACATGATTGGTTTTGATAAATTCTAGATATAGAAATGAGGCTGACAATTAGAAAGGTAGAAAGGTCACCATTATTTCATAAAAAATGATATGGACCAGTTCTGCAATGACCCTAGCCTACTCTTTATAGACATACTGCAGGTTTATTTTCTGCTTAAACATGTGCACTTGGCATATATGCTTCAATTAAAAGGACTGTTGTATCTCTTTCAGCCACTCAGACACTCCAAAGAACCACTAAAACTTTGCAGAAACCCAAGATGAGTAAGTCATAAATATCTTACGGCATTTCTGAAATCTCTTAACTCATTTCTCTTAGCTCTTGCTCAGTCACTATTCTGACCTAACTCAAAACTTTCTCTACCTGTCACCAGCAGGCCAGAATCAGCCACAGGACCTCCCCAGGGCACTGCAGCCAGTTGCTGCTGAACCTCCCATGCCTACTCATCAGTGGTCTATCACCAATCCCAAACCACAAAGCTTAGGAATCAGTCATCCTAGGATCTAATCCTGCTTATTAGCAGGCTGGCAGCAGCCCTAGGACTACCCAGGCCAGGTAGGAAACTACACCACAACCAGCCCTGCCCACCCACGACTGGCAACTTCCACACAAGGGAAGAGCCAGCAACAAATGGAGAGAAGATGAGATTCTCTTACCATCACTTTCACAGTAGTGGGCCCCATCACAACAGAAGGGTCCATTCAGTCCACTTAGGAGGCACTCCTAAATCATATGGTTCTGGTGACCAGAAGGGAGTGTGCTGCCAGGTCCCCTGTGACATCTCCCACATAACCACTCCTGCAAGATGGGAAAACATAATCAACCTACTTCATACATACAAATAACAGAGAGAATTAGGCAAAATGAGGCAACAAAAGAATATTTTTCAAGCAAAGAAACAGGATAAAAACCCCCAAAAGAAGAACTAAATGAAATAGAGATACTATCTGAGGCAATCTACAGATTCAATGCAATCCCTATGAAAATATCAACAGCATTTTCCACAGAACCAGAAAAAATAATTATAAAATTTAAATAGAACCACAAAAGACCCAGAATAGCCAATATAAACTTGAGAAAGAAGAACAAAGTTAGAGGAATCATGCTCCCTTATTTCAAACTATTCTTAAAAAGCTATAGTAATCAAAACAGTATGGTACTGGCATAAAAACAGACACAATGGTCAACGGAACTGAATAGAGAGCCCAGAAATGAACCCACAATTAAATGGGCAATTAAGGAACAACAAAGGAAAAGATAGCCTCTTCAATAAATGGTATTTGCAAAACTAGACTGTTTCATGCAAAATAACCAAACAGGATTTACTCTCTCACACATTTTATACATTTATATAGAGAAATAAA
Source organism: Redunca redunca (assembly GCA_006410935.1). Classification (NCBI taxonomy): domain Eukaryota; kingdom Metazoa; phylum Chordata; class Mammalia; order Artiodactyla; family Bovidae; genus Redunca; species Redunca redunca. The sequence goes on from SJYQ01000629.1 coordinate 711,444, forward strand.
CTTGAAATGGATTAAAGCTTAAAGGTAAGTCCTGAAACCATAAAACTTTCAGGAGAAAACACAGGCAATATGCTTTGACATCAGTCTTAGAAGTAAGTTTTTTTTTTTTTTATTCTGTCTCTTCTTTCTTCTCCTAAAGCAAAAATCAACAAATAGGACTACATCAAACTAAAAAGCTTTCACACAATGGAAGAAACTATCAACAAAAATGAAAAGGCCAACTACTGAATGGGAGAAGATATCTTCAAATGATATATCTAATAAGGAGTTAATATCCAAAATATACAAAGAACTCATACAGTTCCACATCAGAAAAATAAACAAACAATGGACAGAGGACCTGAATAGGTATTTTTCTGAAGAAGACATACAAATGGCCAACAGACATATAAGAAGACACTCAAAATCATCTGGGAAATGAAATCAAAGCACAGTGAGATATGTCAACTCATACCTATCAGACTGGCTATTATAAAAAATAGGACAAATAACAAGCATCGGTTAGAATATAAAGACAAGTGAACACTTGCATACTGTTGGTGGGAAAGTAAATTGGTATATTTACTGTGGGAAACAGTATGCATGAGCCTCAAAAAATTAAAAATAGAACTATCATACAACCCAGCAATTTTATTTCTCAGTATTTTTCCAAAGGGGCTTCCCAGGTAGTTCATTGGTAAAGAATCCTATTGCCAATGCAGGTTTGATTCCTGAGTAGGGAAGACCCCTGGAGAAGGAAAGCACAACCCACTCCAGTATTCTTGAATGGGAAATCCCATGGACAGAGGAGCCTGGCAGGCTACAGTCCATGGGGTCACAAAGAGTTTAAGAATTTTGTGACTTAAACAACAACAATAATCCTAACTCTTGGACTAGAATATATTCTAATTTCCATTGCACTTGACCTAATTCTCTATGGGATACCTGGGCATGAACTTGCCCTTCTGGTTTTCCCTTTCTAGAATTCATACCTATCAGCTTTTCTTAAAGTGTAAACCCTATTTGACTTGACTAAACTTCTCTGATGCATTTGTAAGCATTCCCAAGGTCTAGGGTTTCTCTCTCATTTCCACCAAACAATATTTATTTGAATATCATTTTAAAAAGGATTCAGAAAACTGCCTCTTACTCTGTTCTTGTGTAATTCTCTATTCCAACCTAGAATGCCATCATTTGTCTATTTCAGTTTTCAAAGCAGAGTTTAGCTTTTTGAAAAGTATGAAAAAATACTGTAGCTTGGAATCATCTATTCTTTGCTTTCCTTCCTACTTAAATAAAGGTGAAATACATGTCTTTCTCCTGTAGTTGATAAAACTTTTTTTCTATTCCTCTATTCTTATTCCTATTTAATCCTTTATACCTTTTTTCTTGACTTAACCCAACCCTTGTCCTTACTTCTCCTTTGAAACAACATGACACTACTTTATATACTACTTGTCTCCTAAGGATTTCATATTAATTCATTATTAATAAATATTTAGTTTCCTTATCCTTTAAGCAGAGAATAGTTCANAATAGTTCAGGTTGTCCTCAAAGTAGGGAAAAATTCCAACTGCAAATGGAAAACAAAAAAGTGTTTGTTTTGTTGAAGATCATAGAGCTTTCAAACTGAGATTATTAGCAACCTGCAGAGATTAAAATCAAAGAAATGTGATAGAAACAAGGAAGAGGGAAAAAAAAAAACCTAAAGTTTCTAGAACATGAAAAGGCTTGTATGGCTTTGATTTTCACCTGATAAGCAAGTAAGAGACTATTTTAATACATTCACTTATTGACCTTTAGAAGCATCCATCTTCATGTATGCCATTAGACGCACATAATAAGATTAGTATTTAGAGATTGTTATGAGAAAAAGTCAAGTTAGTCATATGTATATTTTCATTCTAGTTCACTGTATTTTCTGCCACTGCATTTTACAAGGCAATGTGTACTGGCTTTAAGAAAATGTAGCAGTGTGGGTACTGCCTTGATCTTTTATCTCATTTTTTCCCTCATCTGGAGATAATCATCAGTAAACGGAGCATATTGCAATTATACATTATGGGAAAGCAAAAGTTCTGTTGGGATAGTCAAGAGAAAGGAGAAATTGAAATTCACCTCAATTTATAGAATTTTCAGAAGCTCTTTCAAAGAGTCTTTAAAAAGACCTTGCTAGAAATGCTACATTATGTTCATGCCACCACCCATAAGATAACTTGATCAGCAATGAAAACTAGCTTCCCAGGACAAGAAGAGCATGGTGTGCCTCAAAATCTGGCCTGTTCATCAAGAGTCATTTCAATGCCACATCATTCAGGAAGCTGACAATGACTATGGCTGTAGATATGATCTTTCCTTAAGAACACATCTATAGCACTTTTATGGCACTTTAACCGCAAGGATCAAAGGCCTAAAATGTTTGGGTATGGAGAAAGGTCCCAAGTCAAGTGATTCTAATCAATCAACCTGGATAAGTCTATAGGGAATGTTAGAAACTGCTGCTGAGTACAACATAAAAGTTTGGGACCTTTACCACTCATCCAGATGATTAGGAGATCTTTAGATCTGGGTAGCCTATGTGTTTTTAAGAGCTGCTCAAGCAAGACCAGGGAGCAAAAATTGTTGAAGAAGGGGCTACCACTTTTCTTCACAATCAATCCTCAATCCTCAAATATCAATACTATTTGATATTTATAACTGTATGCATTAATTAATTTAATATTGAAGGAGGAAACAGAACAGGCTGTATCTTGAAAGCAGGACTCTATCTTGGGCCGGACTGTGGACTTTGAGCTATATGCCCAGTATCTATGGAAATGACATACCAACTGAAAAACCAGACCCCTCGGATGGAAGAGCCCCAGGGCTCATACCTAGACTCTCTTTCACCTAAAAGAATATTCTATTATGCTTATTGGGGTATGACCACAGGCCTATTGATAACTGTCCATTGTTAACTACCTAAGCTTGAGGCATATGAATCACAGGTTAACTCTGTATCTTTCTTTTCCTTTGTTCAGACTAATTTCAGGGAATTTGGGGAGGTGGGTTTGGGCACGTACACTTAGGGTATTTAAGGTTTTCACAAAAACTGGTTGGGGTCCTTGGCTAAGAGAAGACTCTGCCTTGGGCCCACTGGTATAATAAACTACACTCCACTATCTGCATTGTCCTTCTGAGTGAGTTTGTTTCCTGGAACGTGTGGCTACAATATGTATTAAAGAATAAAAATCCCTCCAAGTTTTTCTAATGTACAGCCAAACTTCAAAACTATTCAATAAATGTGGTTGCTTAGGGTATTAGGTATCACTTAATCACAGGATACCTGTTAATTTCTCCCCAAACTTTCACAGGGAATAGTTGGTTTACTTTTTTCTCTCTTAATGAGAAACAAGTGGTTTTTTTGTTTGTTTGTTTTTTGTACTGCTGCAGAATACACAGAATTGTCACTTAGGTTTCCCAATTCACAGAGCTGATTATGGAATCAGTACTTTTGGCAGTTCTAGCATATGTCCTACAGTTCCTCTGGGAAGTTTGGGGACATACAATACACTGATATGTACCACATATGGCTATATGGTCAGAGGTCTTTATCTACTCTGTCTTACTAAGATTAGGAGGTAGTGTCTTTTGTCTCTGTATGCCAGTCCAAATAAGACATGCCATGTAATTTTCAATCCTTAACTGTTTGATAAGTAAATGAATAATAAATTTTAACACATAGGAAATTAGTGATTATGCATTGCACTTCCTTGCATACTCCAGAGTACCTAATATAACCAATTTGTTGCTTGTTTAAGAACTATAAGACACAGATAAAGGATAATTATTATTTTATGTATTTGAAATATCTTTGGGAAAGAGATACCCTTGATCAGATCAGAAGTCCTCAAATTTCTTAATTATAGACTCTCTAAGAATCTGATAAATGCTTTGCACCTTTTTTCACAGCCCCCATATCCTCCAAAGTGTATAAACATTTTAAGAGGATCTTCAGTTTAAGTCCCCCATAAGCCATCATGAGCTTATGGGTCACTAGACAAAGAAGTGAAATAGAATCTACAATTTTTTAAAAAAACTCCCTGCAACAAAAGTGCCAGACCAGACTTCTCAGCTTCACTAGGAATTTCTACCAAACATACAAAGAAGAAATTATACCTATCTTTCTCCAGATACTCCAAAAGACTGAAGAGGAGGAAACACTCCCAAATTCTTTCTATGAGGTCACTGTCACCCTGACACAAAAAAATAGACAAAGACATACCAGAAAATAAAATTACAGGCCAATATCTTTGATGAACATAGATGTAAAAATCCTCCAAAAAAATTAATAAACCAAATTCAACAATACATAATAAGGCTCATATGCCACAATCAAATTGGATTCATTCCAGGACCACAATCATGGTTCAACATATGCAAATCATCCAACTTGATACACAGTAACAAAAGGAAAGACAAAAACTACATGGTCATTTCAACAGGTGAAGAAAAAGCAGTTGACAAAATTCAACGTCCACTCATGATTTTTTAAAAAAAACTCTCACCAAAATTGGTATAGGGGGACATATTTCAACATAATAAAAGCCATTTATGACAAACCCACAGTCAACATAATACTCAACAGTGAAAAGCTGAGAGCCTCCCTACTAAATTCAAGAATAAGATAAGAATGGTCACTATCACCATTTCTATTCAACATAATATAGCAATAAGATTAGACAAAGCAATGAAAGGTATTCAAATTGGAAGGAAAAAGGTAAAACTGTCACCGTTTGCAGATGACATGGTATACTATGCAGAGAACCCTAAAGTATCCACACAAAAACAATTAGAACTAATAAATGAATTCAGCACAGGAAACAATACACAAAAATCTGTTGCATTTCTTTACATTAACAATGAACTATCGGGAAGAGAAACTTAAAAAACAATTCCATTCAAAACTGTATCCAAAAAAAAAACCCTAGGAATAAACTTCACCAAGGAGGTGAAATACCTATATACTAAAGACTATAAAACATTGACAAAGAAAGTTGAAGATGATTCAAAGAAATGGAAAGATATCCATGCTCTTGGTTTGGAAGAGTTAATATTGTTAAAATGGCCATAGGACCCAAAGTAATCTACAGATTTCATGCAATCTCGATCAAAATACTCATGATATCTTTCATAGAACTAGAATAAATAAACATACAACTTATATAAAAAAAGAAAAGACACAGAATTGCCAAAGCAATCCTGAGGAGAAAGGACAAAGCTGGAGGCATAATTCTTCCAGGCTTTAGACCATACTACAAAGCTACAGTAATCAAAACAGTATGGTACTAGCACAAAAACAGGCATATAGATCAATGGAACAGAATCGAGAGCCCAGAAATACACCCACACACATATGGTCAGTAATCTACAACAAAGGAGGTGAGAATATACCATGAAAAAAAAGACAGTCTCTTCNAACAGAATCAAGAGCCCAGAAATACACCCACACACATATGGTCAGTAATCTACAACAAAGGAGGTGAGAATATACCATGAAAAAAAAGACAGTCTCTTCAGCATTAGGAAAGCTGCACGTAAATTGAACAAAGTAGAACACTCCTTCACATTAGATACAAAAATAAACTCAAAACAATTTAAAGACCTAAATATAAGACATGACACCATAAGACTCTTAGAAGAGAATGTATGCAAAACACTCTTAAACACAAAACACAGCAACATTTTCTTAAGTCAATTTCCCAAGGCAAAATAAATAAAAGCAAAAATAAACAAATGGGGCCTAATTAAAAGCTTTTAGGCAGCAAAGGAAATCATTAACGAAATGTAAAGACAGCCTACAAAATGGGAAGTAATATTTGCAAATGATGAGGCCAATAATGGGCTAAATTTCAAAAAATAAAAGCAACTTATACAACTCAATAAAAAAGAAATAGGCAACCCAATCAAAAAACGGTCAGAGGTTCTAAACAGACATTTCTCAAAAGACATATAGATGGTTGACAGGCACTTGAAAAGATTCTCAACATCACAAGTTATTAGAGAAATGCAAATCAAAAAAAAATGAGGTATTACCTCACACTGATCATAAAGGCTATCCTCAAAAAGTCTACAAAAAATATATGCTGGAAAGAGTATGGAGAAAGAGGAACCTTCCTATACAGTTTGGTGGGAATGTAAATTGGTTCAGCCACTACAGAAAACAGCACAGAGATTCCCTAAAAAATAAAAACAGAGCTACCAGATGATCTAGCAATCCCAACCCTGGGTATATATCCAGGAAAAACAAAAACTGTAAGTTGAAATGATACATCCACTTTAGTGTTTATAGCAGCACTACTATTACAACAGCCAAGAAGTGGAAACAATCCAGGTGCCAAAATGCCCATCAACGGATGATTGGCTTAAGAAGATGTGACATGTATAAATATATATGCCATAAAAAGAAAAACAAAATTTTGCCATTTCCAGCAACATGGATGGACCTAGAAAATATTATATTAGTGAAGTAAATCATAAAGAGAAAAACAAATTCTATATAATATCACTTATATATGAAATCTTATATATAAAATAGCAGCAGACTCTCAGAAACAGAAAACACATTTATAATTACTAAAGGTTAGAGGGAGGAAGGGAGGGACAAATTAGGTATACAGGATTAACAGATAAAACTACTATACATAAAATAGGTAAGCAGCAAGAATTTACTGGGTGGCACAGGAAATTATATTCAATAACTTGTAATAACCTACAGTGAAATATAATCTGAAAAAGAAATGAATCACTATGCTATATGCCTGAAACTAATGTAACACTGTAAATCAAGTATCCTTGAGCTAAAAAATAGAATGACTAAATTAGGTCATCTCAAAGAATTTCTAGCTCTAAAAAGACCCACGATCCCAAACAAAGGATGGCCAAACTTGCCAATATCAAGTTCCAACTGGAACTCAAAGATTCAACCATAGAAATATGAAAAGCAATAGTTTCCAAGACAAAACCTTCTATGACAAAGTTTGGGACTCTCTGGAAGTAAGTGTCATTCTGCAAATAAAGGTTATTTATGTCCCCAGGCCTAGATCAGCTGTTGGTACAAGGCTGGTAGAGGAAAAGCATGTTTGCCTCAGGAGTTTATTGCAGGCAAATTACCACTGGAAAATACTGCTGGGGAAAATGCTGACCAAACAGCATCTATATTTACACAGCTAGATAGTCATTAAAGCAGAAAATGCCCACTAAATTTAGACAGATGCTAAGTGCCAGATTCAAGAACAGACCAATGCAGAAAAGTTGGTTCAAATTCAGCGATAAGTTGG
>SJYQ01000629.1:731491-746461 GCA_006410935.1 Redunca redunca
TTACTCCTTGGAAGAAAAGTTATGACCAACCTAGATAGCATATTCAAAAGCAGAGACATTACTTTGCAGACTAAGGTCCGTCTAGTCAAGGCTATGGTTTTTCCAGTAATCATGTATGGATGTGAGAGTTGGACTGTGAAGAAGGCTGAGCGCCAAAGAATTGATGCTTTTGAACTGTGGTGTTGAAGAAGACTCTTGAGAGTCCCTTGGACTGCAAGGAGATCCAACCAGTCCATTCTGAAGATCAGCCCTGGGATTTCTTTGGCAGGAATGATGCTAAAGCTGAAACTCCAGTACTCTGGCCACCTCATGCGAAGAGTTGACTCATTGGAAAAGACTCTGATGCTGGGAGGGATTGGGGGCAGGAGGAGAAGGGGACAACTGAGGATGAGATGGCTGGATGGCATCACTGACTCGATGGACATGAGTCTGAGTGAGCTCCGGGAGTTGGTGATGGACAGGGAGGCCTGGTGTGCTGCAATTCATGGGGTCGCAAAGAGTCGGACACGACTGAGTGACTGAACTGAACTGAACTGAATTTTCTGAGAATGACAATACAGTCTCCTGTTACTTATTTTTTAGGTATAGAGAAAAGGCAAAGTGGGCATCTGATCATCAACTGCTTCTCTGAAATCCCAGCATGAAGTACAGTATTCCAACAATGGAGAACCACAATCTTTCACAGGAGAATTTAATATGCTCACAAAGGTTTAGTGCTATCTCGGACACTGAGCCGTGACTACTATCTATTACATAGAGCCGCTACTTTAAGGAGTTTACTGTGTAGCAGACTATATGCCTTCAATAAGACAAGAACTAAGAACCTGAATTAATTTTGCTTTTATTTGAAAAGGTTTCCATTTCCAAATATGATCACAACCACCATATGACAGATTTTGGACAAAATCTCTATTATTACTGTCCCAGTTCATTTTAGTCACTCAATCGTGTCCTACTCATTGTGACCTCATGGATTGCAGCACACCAGGCCTCCCTGTCCATCACCAACTCCTGGAGTTTACTCATGTCCATTGAGTCAGTGATGCCATCCTGCCAGCTCATCCTCTGTCATCCCCTTCTCCTCCTGCCTTCAATCTTTCCCAGTATCAGGGTCTTTTCAAATGAGTCATTTCTTTGCATCAGGTGGCCAAAGTAGTGGAGTTTCAACTTCAACATCAGTCTTTCCAGTGAATATTTAGGACTGATTTCCTTCAGGATAGACTGGTTGGATCTCCTTGCAGTCCAAAAGACTCTCAAGAGTCTTCTCTAACACCACAGTTCAAACGCATCAATTCTTTGGCATTTAGCTTTCTTTATAGTCCAACTCTCACATCCATACATAACAATTGGAAAAACCATAGCCTTGACTAGACAGACCTCTGTTGACAAAGTGATATCTCTGCTTTTTAATATGCTATCTAGGTAGGTCATAACTTTCCTTCCAAGGAGTAAGTGTCTTTTAATATCATGGCTGCAATCACTAGCTGCAGTGATTTTGGAGCCCAGAAAAGTAAAGTCTGCCACTGTTTCCCCATTTATCTGCCATGAAGTGATGGGACCAGCTGTCATGCTCTTGTTTTCTGAATGCTGAGCTTTAAGCCAACTTTTTCACTCTTCTTTAACTTTCATCAAGAGGCTCTTTAGTTCTTCTTCACTTTCTGCCATAAGGGTCGTGTCATCTGCATATCTGAGGTTATTGACATTTCTCCCAGCAATTTTGATTCCAGCTTGTGCTTCATCCAGCCCAGCATTTCTCATGATGTCCCAACCCCGCCCAAAGCACATACACCAAATTTCAGTTTAATCAGGTCTCTATCCTACCTAAAAATCAATAATGAGCCAGATTTTCTTAAGGATGAGTATGAACTCTTTAGCCTGGAGTTGAGGGGTTTTTGTGATCTGAAGACAGATGAGTCTATCTGCCCTTCTAAGTCCCAGCTCTCTTCAGCAGCATGGTCTCCACAGTTATAATCATTAAACTGTTACACAGTAGGTGCTCAATAAAAGTTTTATGCAAAAGAATTACAGAAAGATAAAAGTAGCACAGTGGTTAAAAACATGGGCTTTATTTCCACTTAAAACATGTACACTTTTCAGTATACATGTTGTTGTTCAGCCACTAACTTGTGTCTGACTGTGACCCCATTGACTGCAGCATGCCAGGCTTCCCTGTCTTTTACTATCTCCTGGGGTTTTCTCAGGCTCATGTCTACTGAGTTGGTGATACTATCCGACCATCTCATCCTCTGTTGCCCCCTTCTCCTCCTGCTCTCAATCTTTCCTACTATCAGGGTCTTTTCCAATGAGTTGGCTATGTGCACATATTGAACATCAAAAAAAAAAAAAGATTTTTTAATGAGCTGTCAAATTATTTTGACTGGATTAAAATTTGTGCTTTGCCATCTTCTGGTCATGACATCGAACATTTCATTTCATACTTCATCTCTCTAAGCTTTATCTGTTAGAAGAAGATGTCATGGTGTCCAGTGTCGTGGTAAAGGTTCAGTGAAGTACATGTGAAGCACCTAGCATAATGCCGAACACACAGGGAGAGATTAACAAATGGTGGCTGCAGTTAATATAGATGAATGAATGTTGATCTCTATCTCAACTCCACACATTTCTCCACTTAACCCTGTATGCCAGCAACCATATTAGACACTTCAAAGAAATTGTTGATTAAATTCCTCTTGATAATTTGATGTGCCCCTAACATTTGCTATACAGGTAATAGTGATCTCTCTCTTTAAAGCAAAAATTCAATTAGCAAATTGTGAGTATTTTCTCTTCCACTGACAGAAAGCAAAGAGATTTATCTGTACCTTTCCCAGAGGTAAATATTACATGTTGTAGAGGCTTGAACAGATGTGGCTTGCAAATTCATGAGCAAACCTTCCATCTAGAACAGCTACTATTAAACCTTAGGTCCCTAACCTTTACCACTGTTAAGGGTTAAATTTTAACTCCACAAAAGATATTGAAGTCCTAATCCCCAGTACTTGTGAAATGGACTTTATTTGGAAAAAATATGCAGATGATCAAAAGCTTAAGATGAGGTCATGAGAGTATATCTTAATCCAACACTACTGGTGTCCTTTGGAAAAAGGGAGGTTTGGACGCAGAGAAAGACATGTTCAGAGAAAACGAAAAGACACATGGCAAGAAGGAGCCATGTGACTAAAGTGATGCATCTATAAAACAAGGAACACCAAGGATTGCTGACAAACTCTATAAGCTAGAAGAGGCAAGAAAGATTCTCCTCTAGAGCCATCAGAGAGAGCATGACTCTGCAGGCATCATGATTTTAGACTTCTAGCTGTTAGAACTGTGACACAAATTTCTGTTATTTAAAGCCATCCAGTTTGGGGTACTTCAACCTGGCAAGCTAGTAAAATCACTATTACCAGTGCGATCTTTGGGGCTGCTGATCTGAAGAAAATTAGAAGGTCCTGTAACATACAGCCAGTGTGCAGGTCTCATGCAAGTGGCATGCTCAAGAGCAAAGCTAAACTGCAAACTGCCTGCTTTTACAATAAAAAGTAGATATGTGGTGGCAGGCCTTAAAGGTTAACTGGAATAGGTGAAATATCTGACCTCAGCACTGAAAAAGCCCTGTTACAAGAACCATTTATAGATTCACTGAGAGAGTCTTCCTTGAGGAGCTTTAAAACAAAGAGTGCCCAAAATGATAGAGAATATGGATGAGCAAGAGAAATAGGACAAATGCTAAGATTTTAGATGGGGAATTGGTGGGAATGGAATTCAGCAGAGGTGGGCAAACTGTGGCCTGCAGATTAAATCTGCCCACCCCCTTTATTTATTTTGTAAATAAAGTTTTATTGGAACACAGTTATGCTCACTTATTTACATATCATCTATGGTTCCTTTCATGCTTCAACAACAGAGTTGAGTCATTGCAACAGAGACCATATTGTCTGGAAAACATAAAATATTTACCATCTGACTCTTTAGAGAAAAAGTCTGTTGAATTCTGAAGTAGAATGTTCTATCTATATCAGTGGTTCTCAAATGTTAGCAGGTATCAGAATCAGCCTACTGGTCATGTTAAAACTCAGACTGCTGAGTTCACCAGATTTTTTGACTCAAAAACATGTAGGGTGGGGCCTAATATTTGCATTTCTAACAAGTTCCAATGATCACACTCTGAGAAAAATGCTTTAAGTTTACACTGAGCAGATGCACCAGTAAGAGTGATTTGAGGCAGAGGGGAGAGGTAAAGACAGTTGATCAAAAACTGTTTTATTTTGTAAAAGAAGACAGTTGGAGGACTTAGGCAACCAAATCTCAAACTTACTATAAAACAAATAATCAAGGCAGTGTGGTATTGTCAAAATGATAAACTATAAGCCTATGGACACAATAGAGAACCTAGAATTAAGCCATCACATGTATAGATAACTGATTTTTCACAAAGGTGAAAGTGTTTTTCAATGAAGAAAGAATTTCTTTCTAACAGATGGTGCTGGAACTGTGAATATCCATTAGCAAAAAGATGAACTTTAATCCATTAGCCACACTCATACACAAAGAGAATAGCAGCTTTTTCTTCATGGTTTGTACAAAGAGTAAACCCAAAAGCATATTAGGTCAGACATTGATTCATGGACTATACTTTAATGTTTTTATAAGAAAGAAAACAAAAGAATTTTGAAGAATGTAATAATGTATGTCTTTTATGCCATTCTCCCAAACGAATTAGCCTCATGAGAATACTTCTGAGGTTCTAAATATGAAGACTACTTAGTCTTAAAGATGAAAAAACAGAATCTTAGCCTCAAATTCACACTTTAGTAAGAGAATCAGTCAAACATCCTTAAGGAAGAGATATACCCTATTTTCAAGTATTGCTGAATGAACACCTTGCTCCATACAACCCAGTCCCCCGCTTCCACTCCTACTACTCAGAATTTTGCCAGCTCCTAAAGCTTTTGACATAAGCAGCAGCAAGAATTATTTGCAGATGCTCTATAATCTTGTGTGGGATTCTCTCATACATAGAGAAATCCCCTTGTCATTTACTTAACAAAATGCTGATCAGCACATGAGAGCCGTTATAGGAAGTCAGTCCCCAGAACAGGCAATAAAGTTAAAAATAAAGGGTAAATTGACTTTGAGGTGTTGGTTAGGGGATAGTTAAATGGGAATTTCATAAATGTATCTAAATGTGCCAAACAAATCCAAGAATCATAGGAATAATTCAGGCCGCCTGATTTTATCTAAATCAGACCAGACAATTGTGAAAATAAATTAGTAACTTGGTTCCTTGCCAAAGAAGGCTTTACACTTGAACTGGGTCTGAGGAATGACTGGCATTTCAGGTAGATGGGCTTCTGAGATGGCAAGGAGATGGAGCTGTGGGCTGGGAAGCATATGCTACACAAAGGGAAGAACATGTTTGGAGGTGAAAGAAAGCACAATAAGTGCTTTCAGGAGTAAGCTAGTTCTTCTGTATATCTGAAACATGAGACACCAGAGGATGTGGTAAGAAATGAGACCATGATGTCCTTTTGTGCCAGGCTGATGAAAGCACACTTCATTCTTATAGGTACCTTCAACTGGAGGAGTGATGTTATTAAATGTGTATTTTAGAAAGATCCTGTCAAAAGCAAGATGATGTGTTTCATGCAGCAAGGATGGAGGCAGGGAGATTAGTTAGAAAGTTTCTATTGGACAAAGACATCAAATAGGATAGTGGCGATGCAAGAACCTCAGATATACAGATGACACTACCCTAAAGGCAGAAAGAAAAGAAGAACTAAACAGCCATTTGATGAAGGTGAAAGAGGAGAGTGAAAAAAAGCTGACTTAGAACTCAATATTCAAAAAACTAAGATCATGGCATCCAGCTCCATCACTTCATGGCAAATAGATGTGAAAAAAATGGAAACAGTGACAGATTTCATTTTCTTGGGTTCCAAAATCACCACAGATAGTGAATGTAGCCACAAAATTAAGATGTTTGCTCTTTGGAGAAAAATTTATGACAAACCTAAACAGTATGTTAAAAAACAGAGCCATCACTTCACTGACAAAGGTCCATATAGTCAAAGCTATGGTTTTTCCAGCAGTCATGTATGGATGTGAGGGTTGGACCATAAAGAAGACTGAGCACCAAAGAACTGATGCTTAATGGTATTGGAGAAGACTCTTGAGAGTCCCCTGGACAGCAGGGAGATCAAAATCAATCCTAAAAGAATTCAACCCTGAATATTCATTGGAGACTGATGCTGAAGCTGAAGGTCCAATACTTTGGCCACCTGATGCAAAGAGCTGACTCATTGGAAAAGATCCTGATGCTGAGAAAGATTGAAGGAAGGAGGAGGAGGGGGAAACAGAAAATAAGATGGGTGGATGGCATCATCAACTCAATAGACATGAATATTAGCAAACTCCAGGAGGTGGTGAAGGACAGGGAAGCCTGGCATGCTCAGTCCACGGGGTCACAAAGAGTCAGACATGACTGAGCCAATGAACAACAAATGCAAGAACAGAATGTAGTTAAATCTAAATCTTTATTTGAAGTGTTTGAAAAACTCAATCCACAATGTTTAGTAATTGATTAGACTTCAGGAAAAGGGGAAAGAAGAGCCATCTAAGATGATTCTCAGATTTCTGGCTTGAGAAAACTGGCCAGTTTTCTCATTTGTCACCAACTGAATGGTGACATCAGTACCAAGATTAAATACCTGAAGGGGAGAAGAGAATTTTGAAAGATGAGAGGCTTAATTTTGGACTCAGGGAGTTTGTAAAGGCTCTAGTATTTACATGTGTATTTTCTAGGTATATGCTAAAAATAGGACCTAAAACCCAGCCAAGAATAAGAATAGCACACTTTACTAAATTGCAGACATTCTTACAAGCATTTTCTATATATAATTCATTTAATCCTCATAACAACTCTGTAAGATAGGTGCTATTATTAGCTGTTTGGCAGATGAGGAAATAGAGGCTCAGATATTGAGTGACCTGCCTAAAGTCACAGCTAAGAATGGGTTTCATAACACACTTTCTTAAAATCTAAGATATCTAGCCAAACCTTCACTCTACAAATGAGAAATTGCTATTAACCCAAAGTCGTATAACTAGCTATTATCAGCTAGAATTAGATTATGGTTACTCAATCTGGAAATTAAACTTGAGTTCCATATTGGTTGATAAAAAATTCTACTGTTAAAACATACCTCTTTGAATATTCAAGGAAAATAAGCTTACGATTCATTTCCTAACCAAAGTAATAACAATAATAAGTTGTGTTCATTTTGGAGGTTAGAAAATCAAGTAAAAAGAGTGAAAACACATTTTGTGAAATGGCTATCTATACCAGAAGGAGTCATAGGAATTTTTACACTGAGAATACAGAGGAAAACACTGGCATGCAACTGTGTCTCCTATTGTGCACCCATATGAGGGTGGCCCCCTGACTTATGTTTGATAAACGATGAGTTCTTAACTCATGTTTTCTTTGCCTCTTTTCCATTAGATCTTTTGTTCAAGGGAGTGCCCATCTCCCTACCTCTACCTGCTTCCTCCTTCCTGGTAGTGCAATGCCACTGCCACCAAGGCTCCTGGCACACATCACAACTTACCCTGGGGAACATGGTTACTTAGAAGAATGCTTCTGTAGAGCAATTTTCCACCAATTAAAAATAAAAAAAAAATTTTTAATCCCTGAACAACATTCTCAAACTGAAGAAGCAGTAGAAAATACCCTACCTGGGGATATCATCATAAATATAAAGGTTGGACAGAAAGGAAAGCGTGAAAGAAGATCTGAGTTCTAGTCTTAGTTCTGCCATTAGCTATAATGTGACCTTGGGTTAGTATATCATCTCTGCATCCAAGTTGCTTTTTCTGCAAAATGAAGGCCTTGAATCAGGTGGTTTCTAAATTCCTGTTCAGTTTTATAACTCACATATTTTGCAAGATTCCCGGAATCATCCTTATATGTGGGCAAGAAGGGCCCTTGTCCTGGGCCCCACACTTTAGAGACTCCCTAGGACCAAAGGGATGAGCTGACCCTTGAATTCATTTCCAAACATCCAGGAGACTAGAATTCTCTGCTTAAAGGGCCTTGAGCCAACTTCCAGAGAGGCTGCTGTCCGCAGAGGATGACCATGCAGACTGCAGGATCCACGTGCACAGCTGGACCTGGGACTGGTGGGAGAGGGCACAGGCTACTGAGTGGTTGCCTCTGCCACCATATACTGACACAATACTCTGAGGAGTACAGAACTTAGCCTTCTGAACCATTATAATATTAATTTGTTAATGTAGGAGGAGAGAATATATTTGATAGTTGGCTAGTGTGATTTACAACTTTTAAATATTTAGATACACAGTGAGCGAGCTATCTTTGGTATTCTTGCATTAGGGCCTAAAAATATGAAAGGCTGCCCTAGAGATTCATGTGCAAGAGTCCAGGTCTTCAGAGTTCTGTAAGTTTCAGTTAAAACTAGATTTTTGCCCATCCCTCTGCCCCTAGTTTTTTGTTTTGATTTTTCCTGGCTATCCCCAAGTTCCTGTAAACTTATATATTCCAATATATTAATTCACAAAAAATGTTAATAGTGCTGACTCAAAGTACTGATATTTCAAAGTATTGATTTTTTTAAATATAAATTTATTCATTTTAATTGGAGGTTAATTACTTTACAATATTGTATTGGTTTTGCCATACATCAACATGAATCCATCACAGGTATACACGTGTTCCCCATCCTGAACCACCCCACCCTCCTCCCTCCCCGTACCATCCCTCTGGGTTGTCTCAGCGCACCAGCCCCAAGCATCCAGTATTGATATTTTAACAGCATTTCAATGCCTTACTGGGGAGTTCTCAACTTTAGTATGCCTGCTGCTGCTGCTAAGTCACTTCAGTCGGGTCCAACTCTGTGTGACCCCATAGATAGCAGCCCACCAAGCTCCCCTATCCCTATAAGTCATCAAAAACACTTGGTAAAATTCAGATTACTGAGTCCCAGCCCAGATTCTAATTCGGTAGGCCAACGGTGAGGTAAAAGAGTCTGAACTTCTAAAAATACCTGAGGAGATCTACAGATGATACATTGAGAAATGATAATTTATTTCAAAGAAATTATGTTTGTAGTATAAATTTCAGGCACAGTGGGAAATTTTGGAGGGGGAACCTCAGGTATAGTTTCAGAACACTTCAGTTTATACTAGCAGATAGAAATCATAGTCAAAACCAGTATCGGGCTTCAGAGTTAACAAAACAGGCTCAAATCCATAATTTGTGACATTCCTCACAATAACTCCATAGGTAGATTATATTATCTTCATTTTACATATGAGGAATCTGAGGCTGAAAGAGGGGGTAACTCAGCAACTCATATACTCAGCCCTAGTCATGAGTCTCCAAGTATTCCTTCTATTACTCTTACTCAGCACTCCTTCCATTATTCCTCAGGCAGACTCTCTAGGCTTATTTTAAACTAAGGATTTCAATAGAAAATGGCATTTGCTTGAGGATTTATTCATGTGATCTGACACATTTTTACCACTGGTTAGCTGGGACTAGACAGTTTACTAGCCTGGAAGTTGGAGAATATTTCCATTCCAGGTACGAGAAGAAATTGTGCTTACATTTAAAGAACTGATTAAAAACTGAAAGCTTGCTGTCAGAGTTGAATTTACTCTAACACTAATGTATTAAATTAAGAATGCTTAGTAACATTTAGTGGTGTTTTGAAATAACCACATCCAGGTTTAAATAAAACAATAATAAAGCTAAAACAAAAGCAAGTTCATTAAAATCTAATCATGTCCTCCTTTATGCATTAAAATGGAAGCTCTGAGTGATGCCTTTAATTATAGTCCTGATGTTTTTGCTAAGCAGTTTATTTAAAGTGACAGCATCATTTTCTTATTATATAATTACTCCTGCTGAATTTGTGATGTAAACAAATAAGACACTAATAATTCAGAAACAGAAGTGAAATTGATAGCACTCATCAGATAATAATCTCAATGTACTTACTATAGATTGCTGATTCAGACTTAATTTAGTTTCAGAGTTAACTAATTAGAAGGAAAAGTGTCACAGGCTCACTTCTTTGGCAGGACCTGCACCTAAAGAATCTATGGTGTTAACGACAAAAAAGATTCAAGGAAAAATCAGTGTTCATACTGAAAATCAGAATCAAAATGATTTTCTTATTTTCCTGAAGCCTTCATATACGATTCAGGATATCCAAGATCAATGGAAGGAAGTTAAAAGGAAACAGAATTCTCATTAATTAAAGCAAATTATTGGGAGCTGATCCACAAGGAAATGGGTTACCTTATAAAAAGTATATACCCCAACAAAAAAAGATACTAAAGAAAACAGACAGAGGATGAGATGGCTGGATGGCTGGATGGCATCACCAACTTGATGGAGATGAGTTTGAGTGAACTCTGGGAGTTGGTGATGGACAGGGAGGCCTGGCGTGCTGTGATTCATTTGGTCGCAAAGAGTCGGACATGACTGAGTGACTGAACTGAACTGAACTGAAAGAAAACAGGTAAGAGAGACTTGGTCTCAAGATAGTTTTGAAAGTCACTTAAACTTTTAATGTTTTGTGATCTCAGATTCAGATCATAATTAATTAAATCCAATTTCACCTCTCTAGGTATTTACAGAAAAAGTATTTTCCCTGGTTTAAAATATGCTAGACATTTTCTCATGTGCTTTTAAAAATATATTATTAATAAACTCATTCTATAAACTTCTCTGATTTAAAATAAGGTATGATCATCTTATGTCACATACTATATTTTGCTGGTAAAATTTTTAGCTGTAAGACAGTCAGACCTATGATGCTGTCTTATAAAATAAGAAGTTAGGAGTTTCACATATCATGCTTCTTTTATGTATACAAATTTCCCTAGGGAAATTATATTGTATGAAGAATTCAGAAGGTATAATCCTTACTGAATAATCCACAGTTGAAGCTTCAAAGAGATCATCTGAATACTATATGTATACTATATGTACCCCATCTTGCTATAAAGATGGAACTGTGTATGTTCTAAGTGCTTACATGTACACTCAATAACCAATATCGGGTGAATAATGATTTTTAGCTGCAGAAGATGATGATGAGCATATTTTATTTTTCATTGTTTCTTTGGATCTCGTGACAACTAAAGATGCTGTGAATTACTTAACACAAGATACAGTATCCTACTCCAGTCCAGTAACCACCATGAAAGCACCTATGTTTCCTGTGTTCCACAGAAAGTCTACTGAGACTCTCCAGTGTTCTAAGCTTCAGGTCTAGCAGACAGAAACCCACACACTGAAGGTAACTTCAGAGTCAGTAATAACAAGAACTGAGCAATTGAAATTTAATATTTGGATCCAAAAACAATACAAGGGATGCCACAGTTAATAATGATTACAGTGATTATAAATTAATATATTTGCATATAAATATAGATAACCACAAACATGTATTAATTATCAGGGTTGTGAATTATGCAGGCTGAAACAGGATTTTCTTGTTCTTATATATTTAGGAATGGTTTTTTCATGGAAAAAGTAGTTTATGGTAGGTGGGACTAAATTAAGGAATTCTCAGATTCAACTAGGATGGAGCCACACTGGACATACCAGAAGCAAATATATGGCCCTGGATAGCTCAAACCTACCTTTATTCTTTCTCTTTCCCTATGGATAGTACTATTAAGATGACTAATTGTGTCATCATCTGTGGTGGGATAATTTTAAATACACTCAAGACGTTACAAGTTCTGTGTTTAACAAACACTGAGGGAATTTATCTCCTTCACACCAAGACATTAGGACAGTCTGAATCAACTTAGAAGCTTATGCTCATGGGCAGCTGTTTAATGTCACAAAATACCAAGACCCTACAAGACAATGATGAGAACCTGAAGACCAACACTGACAAACTTGGCATCAAGTTTGTGTTTGGAGCTTCAGTCCTTCCATTTTTTCCAGTAAGACTACTCATGTGGGTTGTTACAATAATGGGGTATAGCTGAACTGGAAGAGAATTATAAGGAGCAGGGGCGTAATCAATACAGTGGATTATTATCATGTGCTCTTTACATTTAGACAAATTCAAATATATGTTGCTCAGTAAAAGTAATAGTAATAATAATTTAAATAATGTAGGCAATTCTGTCTACCATTTCATTCAATAAGTATATGGCCAAGAGTGAGAGGCAAGTGAAATGCATTGATCCACTGTTTCTTAATCAATCTCAATTACTTTGTGCTGAAAAACAAGAATGTCCATATGATTAAGACCAATTTTATTGAGTATTTAAAGCTAATATTTATTATACCCAAATTTTGTCTGACACACTGACTATGGAAAATAACTTCTCTGTAAAGATGCAAATTAACTATTTAAACTTAACTAAAATTTTCTCCATGAAGAAAATGTGAGAAGTTATCTGTTCCCATGATTCCAGGAATTCAGGAAGTTAGCAAAATTTCTGAGTATATGGAATCAAACTCTTCTCTTTCTTCTCTATACTATGTTGTTTGAATTTTACCCAATTCCAGTAAAAGTTTAGATCTACTCCAGAATCTGACATCTACTGAAAATGACCCTGAAGGCAATAGATACAAACCAGTAAGTTGTTAGCATCTTCCAGCAGGACCTGAACTGTTGTACTATGCAATGGAAAGTAGACCATAGATCTTCTGAAATGGTAAAACAATTAAGAAGAAACACAGACTTTATAGTCAGGAAGCAGTTGAGTAAATCTTTGTTAATTTTAAGATTTGTGCTGCACTGAAACACTGATTTTCTTCTTCAGACATTTGAGTTCTTGTCCAAACGTGTGCTTTTTCTTTTTTTTTTCACTCAGAATATGGTGAGTTTCTTAGGCCCAGGGACGAATTTGTTTAGTCTTATTTGCTGATATATAATTTCCAGTGCCTGGTATATTGCAGATACTCAGTAAGTTTTTAAAGAATGAACAAACAGAATCGTGGATTTTAAACTGAAAAGGACACAATTTTAAAAGGGTTCTGAATAAATGAAAATCAAAGTTGTTTTCAATGCAGCAACTGTGAGTAGTCATGCATCTATACTCACCAAACACAGCAATGCACACAGGGATGATGGTATCTGAGTATAAGTGTCAGTGATAATGAAAACATTAACTTATTAATAACATAGAAGAAATCAATAATTTCTTTTAATTTTAAATGTAATGTCTACTAGTAGTTTATCTTAAACTTCCTCTGGACCTCACATTGCCAAATAATGCTTGAACTTAACAGAATTAACAGTATTTGCTGACCATGCACCTGGACCTTAACATGTACTTCCTTGAGACACCCCAAAGTTACTATCTTGTACTGACCCTTGATAATAAAACCTTTTTATGCACAAGTGAGGTTTTCTCTAGAAAACCTTACCCAGGGCAGAATTCTAAGCAGTAGGTTTTGAACAAAACATTTGTTTAATGAGAGTACAACAGGCATACATAGGCATCTGAGATGATGTCTCTAGTGGTTAAGAGAGCAGGCTGGGAGACACACTGCTCAGGATTAGATCCTAGATTGTCTCTCAGTGCCTTTTCAAAGAGGTCACTCGTTGAGCCTTATTTTCTTCATGTATAAAACAGGATTAATAAGAATCATTACCACAGAAAGCATTTGTGAGGATTAAATGGGGTCATCATCGTAAAATAAAGCACATGGTGTGACCCCATTCTGCCAAGAGCTGTCCAGAGTGCTTTGGTTATATTAATTTGAATAAATACCACAGTTAATACATGTTACATGCAATTAAGTTTACCTATTGTTAGTGATTACTATTATTAGTTTTGACTGTATGAAATTACCAATAATTCACTACTTTGACATACAAAAACAACAGTTTCAATGGGTTTTATCTGATATTGTATGGGCTTAAGACACATAGGTGAGTTGATCAAGTTACTCAGTTCTGTTAAATCAAAAAATGGGATTTGTACAGCTGTCTGTACAATCAAATCCAAAATATTAATCCATTGGTAATAGTCTCTGAATATAATAAGTTGGTATTATATTGTATTTGTGTTCCTGGTCTGGTCTTCAGACAGAGGAAGTTAATTTAGGAAGACTGAAATTGGGAGAAGGAGGAACTTGAATATGCCACATGAGCATGTTTCTATACCTCTCTGATTATCACACACAACTGACTTCCCACTGGCCCCCTCAAGTCTATCTTTGTCCATTTAAGAAGAAATGATAACGTCTATGGGAAATGATTCCAGGAAAATTTTGAAAAGATAAGCATCTTAAAACAAATGCATTACATTTCTAAAAGAGCAGTCATCATCATCTTGGGGTCAGGAATGATATTCCCGGGGCATTCCTGACAAATATTACTGAACAAGCTGCTGCTATGCTCATTTAGTACCCACTAAATATGCAGATGACACCACCCTTACGGCAGAAAGTGAAGAGGAGCTAAAAAGCCTCCTGATGAAAGTGAAAGAGGAGAGCGGAAAAGTTGGCTTAAAGCTCAACATTCAGAAAACGCAGATCATGGCATCCGGTCCCACCACTTCATGGGAAATAGATGGGGAAACAGTGGAATCAGTGTCAGACTTTATTTTTGGGGGCTCCAAAATCACTGCAGATGGTGACTGCAGCCATGAAATTAAAAGATGCTTACTCCTTGGAAGAACAGTTATGACCAACCTAGATAGTATATTCAAAAGCAGAGACATTACTTTGCAGACTAAGGTCCGTCTAGTCAAGGTTATGGTTTTTCCAGTGGTCATGTATGGATGTGAGAGTTGGACTGTGAAGAAGGCTGAGTGCCAAAGAATTGATGCTTTTGAACTGTGGTGTTGGAGAAGACTCTTGAGAGTCCCTTGGACTGCAAGGAGATCCAACCAGTCCATTCTGAAGGAGATCAACCCTGGGATTTCTTTGGAAGGAATAATGCTGAAGCTGAAACTCCAGTACTTTGG
>SJYQ01000629.1:749209-841576 GCA_006410935.1 Redunca redunca
TGTTGCTTCCTGACCTGCATACAGATGTCTCAAGAGGCAGGTCAGGTGGTCTGGTATTCCCATCTCTCTCAGAATTTTCCACAGTTTATTGTGATCACACAGTCAAAGGCTTTGGCATAGTCAATGAAGCAGAAATTGATGTTTTCCTGGAACACTCTTGCTTTTTCGATGATCCAGCGCATGTTGGCAATTTGATCTCTGGTTCCTCTGCCTTTTCTAGAACCAGTTTGAACATCTGGAAGTTCACAGTTCATGTATTGCTGAAGCCTGGCTTGGAGACTTTTGAGCATTACTTTACTAGCGTGTGAGATGAGTGTAATTGTGCAGTAGTTTGAGCATTCTTTGGCATTGCCTTTCTTTGGCATTGGAATGAAAACTAACCTTTTCTAGTCCTGTGGCCACTGCTGAGTTTTCCAAATTTGCTGGCATATTGAGTGCAGTACTTTCACAGCATCATCTTTCAGGATTTGAAATAGCTCAACTGGAATTCCATCACCTCCACTAGCCTACCTTTGTTTGTAGTGATGCTTTTTGCACCTATATTAAAAATATATATTTATACATGTATACATAAAATGTTTGTTTCTATTTATACTCATACACACACATAAAGGACTTCCCTGGTGGCTCAGACGGTTAAGCATCTGTCTACATTGCGGGAGACCCAGGTACGATCCCTGGGTTGGGAAGATCCCCTGGAGAAGGTAATGGCAATCTACTCCAGTACTATTGCCTGGAAAATCCCATGGACAGAGGAGCCTAGTAGGCTACAGTCTATGGGGTCGCAAAGAGTCGGACACGACTGAGCGACTTCACTTTCACTTCACTTTCACACACATAAATCTTTCACCTTACTTCAAAAAGGATTTAAGTCAGCCTAAAGAAATATATGACAAACCTAGACAGCATATTAAAAAGCACAGACATCAGCTTGCTGACCAACTTCCGTATAGTCAAAGCTATGTACAGATATGAGAGTTGGACTACGAAGAAGGCTGAGCATTGAAAAAATGATGCCTTCAAAGTGCTTTACTGGAGAAGACTCTTGAGAGTCACTTGGACTGCAAGGAGATCAAACCAGTCAAGTATAGAAATCATTGGAAGGATTGATGCTGAAGCTCCAATACTTTGGCCCCCTGATGTGAAAAACCGACTCACTGGAAAAGACTCTGATGCTGGGAAATATTGAGGGCAAGAGGAGAAGGGGGTGAAACAGCATGAGATGGTTGGATAGTATCACTGATTAATGGACATGAATTTGAGCAAACTCCAGGAGATGGTGAAGGACTGGGAAGCCTGGCATGCTGCACTTCATGGGGTTGCAAAGAGTCGGACATGACTAAGTGACTGAACTGAACTGATACATAAAAATAAAAGAACATTTATGTAGATATATATAAATACATATTTTTATACAGGTGCAAGAGGACTACTAATCATAGTTTTATAGATTTCCTGAACAAACATAACAAAACAGAAATAGATTCATAGATACAGAGAATAAGCTAGTGGTTTCAAGATGGGAGGAGGGAAGGGGGTGGGTGAAAAAGGTGAATGGGATTAAGAGCTACAAACTTCCAGTTATAAAATAGGTAAGTCACAGGGATATAATGTACAATAAAAGAAATATAGTCAATAACACTGTAATAACTTTCTATGGTGACAGATGGTAACTAGACTCACAGTGATAATCATTTCATAATGTATGAAAATATTGAATCACTATGTTATAAACCTGAAAGTAATATAATATTGAAAGTCAACTATTCCTCAATAAAGAAGAAAAATACCTACTGTTGTATAATAAAGAATTTATCTTATCTTGGTCCCTGGTTCCCAGGAGATAACCTCTAAATCTTTAGAACTTCCTGAGTGATAGGAGCGGCTTTGTTATTCATGAGTCTCTTGCATCATGCCTCTGTAATAAAACCCCAACAAAAACTGTGGACACCAACTCTCAGATATGCTTTTCTTTTCAAATGTAATACTGTTTATTTAGCTTAAGAAACATTTCAGCATTCTAAACATACCAAAAAAAAAAAAGAGAGAGAGAGAGAGAGAGAACATTGCAAATGGTGTTTAGTACAGAAGGTTCTTGAACTTTCACTGATGCAGTGGCTCTTGGCTTTGCTGATAACGAAGAGTTCTACAGCTTCTTTAAGAAAACAAAGAGTTTAAACTACCACACTTCAACTAAAAAGGATCCAAAACACTTCTCATGCCAGCTGACCTCCCCTCTCCACAGCTAAGAATGGCAGTGGGATGTTATGTGGCTATATACAAAAACAAGACAACCTGAAGCTAGATGGAAGCTCAGTGCAGTGTCCACAGGTCCAGCCCCACAGTGCATGCCCTGAGCTACAGCCCCTCCAGAATGCATAGCCCCCACAACCTCCACACCAAGCAAGGATGGTCAAGAGTGTATCTCAGTTCCTTTGTTCTTTTTACAAACTATGAAGTGAAGTGAAGTCGCTCATTCATGTCCGACTCTTTGCAACCCCATGGACTGTAGCCTATCAGTCTCTCCGTCCATGGGATTTTCCAGGCAAGAGTGCTGGAGTGGATTGCCATTTCCTTTTCCAGGGGATCTTCCCGACCCAGGAATCGAACCCGGGTCTACCTCATTGCAGGCAGACACTTTACCGTCTGAGCCACCAGGGAAGCATAGATACGTACAGTTGAGAACTCGGGATTTCTAGCCAATGACCATAGAGTTAACACACCACGTTACAAATTTAAAAAAAAAAAAAGAAATGTGAGAAACATCTTTAAATACCTTGTCACACCAACAGCAAAGTGCATGAAATGAGTAGAACACAAGAGCCTTTTCGTTTTAAAAATGTTTGGAAATATGTACAGCTTTGATACAGTTTTTGGGTGCTCCAGACACCCATGGCCACTTCATGTAAACCACTGACAATTGCTAGAGCACTTTGAGAGACTACATTGATCATGATCCAATTGGCTAATTAAACCTAATGAGGGCAACAGACACATCTTGGGGGAGAGGTGTATAAATCACAGCACTCCCTACTCTAAGGTATTCACAATAAGACAGATAACAGGTTTTTGTTTGTTTGTTTTTAATTCCTCCTCCTCTTCTTCTTCATCTTTATCTTCCTCTTTCACCTTTCCTGGGCAACTTTATCAGGACCCTTGGCACCATCGGACTTCCCTATAAACTTATAGTCTGTGACATCCTCTCCTTCAGCTTCACTGCCTTGTTGACGTATGGCTGCTTCTCGCTGTCACTTAAGTTATTCCACATCTCGCCCAGCTTCTTTGCCGCATCTCCAATGCCAGGGTTTGTAGACTTGATCTTGGGGCGGAATTCAGAGCAGATAGTGGTCTCTTGGGGGCATTCAGGTCCTTCTTCTTGCCTCCCTTAGCTAGTCCATAATCCTTCATTTCCTGATCATAGCGCACTTTATCCGCCTTTGCCATTTCATCAAATTTAGACTTCTCTTTCCTGGACATGGTCTTCCACCTCTCGGAGCATTACTTGGAAAATTCAGCAAAATTGACAGGGACCTCAGGGGTTTTTTTCCGTATGTTCCTCTCTGCATGTCTGCACAAAGAAGGCATAAGCAGACATCTTGCCCTTTGGTTTCTTGGGATCACCTCTAGCCATCTTGACTGTATTGTTCACTAGTCTGAGCAGCGCAGGGCATGATGCACAGCTTAGTGCTCCACAGCCTTGCGCTAGCTGCCTGGATGAGAGCTGCCTCAGCTGGCTTCCTCGCTGCTGAACACATCAAGTGTTGGGGAAGGGTGAGGTATTCTACTTCCCTTCCAGGCATCATCCTAATTGTCTATCGGGCTGGTTCTGATTGACAACTTTTATAATAAAGCTGTAAATACAGTGCTTTCCAGAATTCTGTGAGTCATTCTAACAAATTATCAGACCTAAAAGAGTTAAAGCAACCCCTATATTTATAGCCAGTTGGTCAGAAGTGCAACTGGTCTGAGGACTTCTGAAATTGTGGCTGGTGTTAGAAGTGAAGGTAATCTTTTAGGGAATTATGCCCTTAATTTGTGGAGTCCATGCTAACACTAGGTACTTGGCATCAGAATTGCACTGCAGCATAATAATAACAGAAACTAAATAAATAAAGAGCTACAGCCAAGAGGAATAGGGATATAAAGAGAAAAATAATGAGGTCACTACTTATATCATAAGAATGAAATCCAAGAAAGCTTTATAAGGATTTCAGAGGCAGCACAGTGTGGTGGTGAAGAACAAAGGTTTTAGCCAGACTTCAGGACTCAAATTCCACCATCGCCCTTTACCATCTGGGTGACTACAGGCAAGTTGCTTAACTCTCCAAGCTCTGTAAAATGAAGATAATAATAATGCTCTACCTCAAAAAACTATTAAAAGAATTGACTTAATTCGTAAAAAGTGTTTAAAGCCATTTCTGACACATAAAGAACTCAATACTCATTATTAGAATGGACCACAATGGCAGGCCACTGTCAACAAATTAAAGAAAATTTAATGAAAATTGTTTTTTTAAAGAAGATGTAGTCCAGATACGAAACCCTAACAGTTTATCACAGGACTACCCAATAAAACTTTCTGAATGACCAAAATGTTCCATATTTATCCTGTCCATTATGAAAACTTCCACCCATATATGGCTACTGAGCATTTGAAATATGGTTGTGCTGACTAAGGAACTGAATATTTATTCTATTTAATTTTTATTTTATTTAAATTCAAATAGCCACATGAGACAAATGGCTACCACATATTGGACAGTGAAGACTACTAGGGAATATGAGAGCCCACATGCCCTTTGAGTGCTCTTTCGTGAACAATATTTATAACAGTCAAGCTTCCAGCAAGGACTGCAGATGAGAATTCAAGTCCAAGTTACTGGTTAAAGGCAGAACCATGCTTCAGTGGGTATTCAAGAAAAGAACAGATTTAATATTTTGTTATATAAGTCAAGAAGCCTACCAATCAGGCATGAGCCCGGAGAAAAGCCCACTGACTTTGACATGGAGTTGGGCCAAGGTAATATTTGCGGACAAGATTTTACTCAGAAAACAGCCCAGAATTTACTACAATTTATAATTAGAAGAAGCCCCAAAGTTCTACAGACTTTATCAGGTTGTGATGAGAATTAAAAGAGAAAATGCATATAACTATTTAGCACAATGCCCTCCACAACAAACATTCAATCAGTTTTACCTCTTTTATCATCATTATCAGAATTATTCTGTGCTATAAAATATGCCTGTAACAACTGCAATTGGAGATTTTAATTATCTCAATACAGTGCCCATGTAGCAACAATATTGAATTGAAAACAGTATTATTTACGGCTTAACTTAAGAAAACCTAGTGGTAAGTAAACAAGTTGACTTTCTATATAGGGTTCTTAGATTGTGACCAACTAAATGCTTGCAGAATGCTGTCAAAACTGATGATCTTTGGGTTTTGAAGTAACTAAAGTAATTAGATCAAAGAGCCATTGTTTGTAGAGGCTACTCTAAATTTGAGAAAATAAACTATATCATCAGCATTTAGGCAAATGTTTATCTGCCTGATCCCCATAGCAGGGATGCATGAATTTGCCTCATCCAGGAATAATATCAAGTCATTAAGATACACTTTAAGGGGGAGAATTTAAAATACATTGTATTTTGTCTCCTTTAAGATACTATCTAATCTACCAAGAAACTTACTCATGCCAATGACCTGGAATCTGGGCAGCAGTGTTATGTCTCACATAAGTATTAATAGCTAGGATTTTGTATCTAGAGCATAACCTATTGCTGTACATAAGCCTAGGACTGATACAAGTTCAATAAAATCAAGGTTTATTCAAGGTTCCTAAGAAACTTATTCACTAACTGATGAAACTTATGTAATGTTCCCCACTAAGACAAGAGCTGTGTCTACGACCCACATACTCCTGAAAAACACTGTCCTGAGAAACCTAGAGGAGCAGCTTATAAAAAACAAAATTGGTCTACATCTGTATGGAATCATTTAGAGAGGTCACAAAGTATTTTTTACTAAAATCATCCTATATTTTTGTTTTTGTTTACCTCTAGCCAATAGGAGTAACAAGTAGTGAAGTGAAAGTCACTCAGTCATGTCCAACTCTTTGTGACCCCACAGACTATACAGTCCATGGAATTCTCCAGGCCAGAATAATGGAGTGGTTGGCCCTTTCCCTTCTCTGGGGATCTTCCCAACCCAGGGATTGAACCCACGTCTCCACATTGCAGGCAGATTCTTTACCAGCTGAGCCACAAGGGAAGCCCAACAAGTAGACAAGGATCTAAACCTATCATGGACAGCAGTGCTGAATATTCCAAATGCAAGTGACCTTTTCCTGGGGCTTTCTATAATCAAAAACTACAACTGAGACCCAGACTCAGGTCTTCAGTTTCAAGGCAGTTGATGCTAGCAGTTTTGTCAGCATCTCTCTTCTATGAGTGGCAACAAATAAACTAAGAATTATATGGTTTTCATCTCTGGTGACTTAGCTACAAAAAAAGAAACACTGAAAACTTCAGTGTATACTTACCACCAACTTGGAATTGCAATAAGAATCAAAAAATAGTACTACGGTAGCAGAGGAGTGCTGAAATTGTTCCTTTGAGGTATCTCAAGTGATATATAATAATTTAGATAAATGTCAGTTATGGAACAGTAAAAAACACTTCATGATTAAATGACTTACCAGTTAGGAATATTTTAGGCTACACAGAGCTGAAAACATGACTATGGTGGCTTAAATATTAGAAGCTTATTTTTCCCCACATAAGAGGAAGTCCAAATGCATGCTGTTCTTGTTTCTGGTTTAGTTGACTCCAGAGTCTTTGAATTCCCTTCATATTTCCCTCATGGACACAGGTTGCCTGCTACAATTTCAACCAATAGGTCACATTCCAGCTTAAAAAAATAAAAAGGAGAAGAAGTGGAATCTACTGAAGAGTCCATCTCTAGATCAAAAAATCTGTGTATAATCATCCAGGCCCACCAGAGGCAATTGCAAGGCTTTGCCTGACAGGCCTCACAGTGGAAAGCTGCCCTCCCCACACCAGACCTGCTTATCACCAATGCACTACAATTTTCTGGAGCGAGAGTTACCATCAAGGAAACCCACCTCTACTCCACCCATCTGAGCCAGCCATGCTCATACACATATCAGTATACAAACATCTAGCCCAGGCATTTCTGTTCAGAGGTCCCCTTATCAGAGGCCTTGGCTGAGGCACTTCAGACACCTCCAGCAACCTCATTACTGGGCCTGGATTAGGGCATTTTCTCCATGGTGAGCAGTACTTTTCTATTCCTTACCCTTTTCCCCCTCCCTCTACCATGCCCCCAGATCCATGAGAAGACAACAGCCCTCTGCTCCTCAGCAATGAAACATTTCCCCTCATCTGCACCACATGTATCTAACCCTTGTTAGGCATTGTTCCATAGGGAAAAATGGAGCACCTTGGAGCCAGTGCCACTTTTTGCCTCTTGCTTGCACTGTCACAATAAATAAAGACTTGACTGATACTTTCAGAATGGCTCATTGTCCTAATTGACCACCTCAACACTTGGCAGCCTGTCACCTACAAAAGAAAAAAAAAACCTTCCCAGGGACCCTATAGCAGACTGCCACCATCATGGCCTTAACTGAGATACACATGGGCATTCTAAGTGAGTAGGATCTACAGCGGGAAAACAATTGGTGAACCAACCATCAGTGCTTGCCATAATTTGGAAATGAGTTCAATGGGGAAAATTAGGTTCAGGAGTTCAGAAACAGAGAGAAGTGTGCTCTGAGCCTCAGGGAGATCATTTCATCAGTCAGTCCAGTTCAGTCACTCAGTCATGTCTAGCTCTTTGCTCTTTGCGACCCCATGGACTGCAGCCCTGTCCATCACCAACTCCCAGAGTCCACCCATACGCATGTCCATAGAGCCAGTGATGCCTTCCAACCATCTCATCCTCTGTCATTCCCCTTCTCCTGCCCTCGTTCTTTCCCAGAATCAGGGTCTTTTCAAATGAGTCAGCTCTTCGCATCAGGTGACCAAAGTATTGGAGTTTCAACTTCAACATCAGCCCTTCCAATGAACACTCAGGAACCATTTCTTTTAGGATGGACTGGTTGGAACTCCTTGCAGTCCAAGGTACTCTCAAGAGTCTTCACCAACACCACAGTTTAAAAGCATCAATTCGTCAGCGCTCATCTGGAAAAACCATAGCTTTGAGTAGACGGACCTTTGTTGGCAAAGTAATGTCTCTGCTTTTTAATATGCTGTCTAGGTTGGTCATAACTTTTCTTCCAAGGAATAAGCATCCTTTTATTTCATGGCTGCAGTCATCATCTGCAATGATTTTGGAGCCCCCAAAAATAAAGTCCAGCACTGTTTCCACTGTTTCCCCATCTATTTGCCATGAAGTGATGGGACCAGATGCCATGATCTTAGTTTTATGAATGTTGAGCTTTAAGTCAACTTTTTCATTCTCCTCTTTCACTTTCATCAAAATGTTCTTTAGTTCCTCTTTATTTTCTGCCATAAGGGTGGTATCATCTGCATATCTGAGGTTATTGATATTTCTCCCAGTAATCTTTATTCCAGCTTGTGCTTCATCCAGCCCAGCGTTTCTCAAACAGGGTGACAATATACAGCCTTGATGTACTCCTTTTCCTATTTGGAACCAGTCTGTTGTTCATGTCCAGTTCTAACTGTTACTTCCTGACTTGCATACAGATTTCTCAAGAGGCAGGTCAAGTGGTCTGGTATTCCCATCTCCTTCAGAATTTTCCACAGTTTATTGTGATCCACACAGTCAAAGGCTTTGGCATAGTCAATAAAGCAGAAATAGATGTTTTTCTGGAACTCTCTTGCTTTTTCAATGATCCAGCAGATCCAGATGATCCAGCGGATGATTTCATAAAGGAGATTAAGCTTTGAACTGTGTTCTGAATGATAAGGAGATCAGAGGGCATGACAGATGGACACATAGACTAAGGAAAGGTTGTTGCAGAAGAAATGAGCTCCTAGGACAGAGAAAGGAACATCCCACTCTTCTGAAAATAGGACAAACAATATTTAGATTCAAGAAACTGGACGTAATTGCCCAGCAAGGGTATGGGAAAGCCATTCTTATGGAAGAATCTTTAGCAGGTCTAGTGCTGGCAAGTAAACTAAGAAATGCCTATAAAACAATTGCTATTGTTTAGTCAAGCATGTCAGTAAACATTTAAGCCAAACATGTCAGTAAACATACATGCCAAACAAGTGCCCTTAATACATGCAGATTATACTCAAGTGAAAAATTCCTTGTGCAACAAAAGGAAGAAAGCACCATCCTGCAACTAGCTCAGCTTTAACTCCTGCTGGGATCCACGGGGTGTCCATTCATAAGACCAAAGCAGCATATGGCTCTGAAAATATAAGCCTCTGGTCTTACAATGAACAGAGTAATCTTAAAATTAAAACATCAAATCAAAAACACTTCTGAATAACAACTAGTTTAAGTAAATTACTCTTATCTTTTTGTTTGTTTTAGGCTTTTTGTGTGAGACGAGAAAGGGGGGCACTGGTCAAAGGGAAAATATATTCAATAACGGCACCAGATAAGATCAAAGTAAAATTTTCTCTATATCCCCTAAGAGGCATGTTTCTCCTGTTCCTTATTAACTGGCAGTGAAGGTCTAAGCAAATAGTGGTAACAAAACCAGTGAGTGGAGCTTTTTCACATAACAGGCAATTGGACACCAAAAGCTCAAGGACTAAGATCTTTCCTGCTATGTCCAACTAAACTACACCGGAAGGAAATCTATAGTGAAAGTCCCCATTCAGGACAGTTCTCAACAGTCTCATTTAAAAGCTAGATTCTTTTTCTTACCTGACCCCAGTTGGTAATTAGATATCCTGCTTATTAATCTATCCAAGTGACTATTTCTGAATATTAAAATGTGGGATTATTTCATCTTGCAATTATGTTGGCAATGGAAGGAAATAACAAACTGTAAACCTACAACTGTAACCTCCTAAAAGGTAGGAGAATCACAATGGCCCACTGAAAAAGGAGACATTTTAATTAATATGCCTCCCTGTGGCTTTGCCTTTCTTCTTGTATGCTCAGCTGGAGTAATTAGAGGAAAACCTGAGGGGCGCCTACCCCAGAAGCCTCACTCAGCTTCTCCAGCTGAGTCTCACTCTTGGCTGGCAACTGTCTCTACTGACGAAGAGACTCAGCATGAGCTATAATGTACATCTGCTCTAGGGAATGATCCCTCCAGAGAGCCACCAGGAAGTAGCCTGTTTAAAAAGCAAAAACAATTAAAACCTTACTCATTTTAAAGGAAGAAATAAGAAACAATCATTTAAGAAAGATACCTACCAAGCTATTACCATGTGATACAACTTCATCTTTAGAGATTTCTCCTTCTTTAACAGCTTTTTAAAGTATAGTTTACAATAGTATAACATTTACCCATTTGATGTATACAGATCAAATAATTTTAGTAAATTTACACAGTTGTAAACATCATTACACTCAAGCTTTAGAACACTTTCATCATTCCCCCAAAGTCCCCTTGTGTACATTTGCTGTCAATCCCCACTCCCAATCCCAGCTCCAGGCAACCTGCTTCTTGTCTCTATAGTTTTGCCTTTTCTAGCAATTTCCCATAAATGCAATCACACAGTATATATTGCCATGTTAGTTTTACACTTAGCATGTTTTTGGAGTTTATCCATGTTGTTACATGTGTAATTCACTCCTTTTTACTGCTGAATGGCACTTATTGCTTAGATATAACTGTTGTCTACCTATTCCCTAATTGATGGACATTTGGATTGCTTACAAATATTCCAAAAAGAGATATTGTGTGTAACAAGTATTTGGATACAAGTCTTTTCATTTCTCTTGGGCATATTCCTACCTAGAAAGGAAAATTTTTTTGTCATTTGATAAATGTAAGTTCAACTTTGTAGGAAACTGCTAGGCAATTTTTCAAAGGAGATTGCATCATTTTCCACTTCCATCAGCAACATATGAGAGTTCTGGTTTCTATGTATCCTCAGTAGCACTTAGTATTCTCAGTCTTCTCTGGTAGCATGTATTTTAGAGATGTGTAGGGGATTCTCAATGGGATTTCAGTCTGTATTTCCCTAAGGTCTAACAATGTTGCATCTTTTCATGTGCTTATTTGCTATTCACAGATCTCTTTTTGAAGGGTCTATTCAAATTTTTATCCATTTTTAATTGTGTTGTGTGCCTTCAGATTATTTACTGTCCAAGATTTCTTCATACTCTGAATATAAGTTCTTTATCAGATAATTTAAAGTATGTTTTCCCTTTCTTTTTACTTGTCTTTGTCTTTCTGTTTTCTCAATGGTGGCTTTTGAAAAGTAAACATTTTATCTTTTATTGTTCATGTTTTTTGTGTCCTAAGAAATTCAAAGTTATAAATGTTTTCTCTCCTCTTTAATTCTAGATATATAATATGTTAAGCTCTTACATTTAGATCTATGATCCATTTTGAATAGAACTTTGTGTATGATGTGAAGTAAGGGTCCAAGGAGTTTTTGGTTTTACTTTCGCTTTGCATAGAGACATCCAATTGTTCAAGCACCATTTGTTGAATAGACTCTCTTACCCCACTGAATTACCTACAAGTCTGTAAAGAATCAAGGGGCCATGTATGGGTTTATTTGTGGACTCTGTATTGTTCCAGTGGTTCATAGTCTAATGCTAACACCATATTGTCTTGATTATTGTGGATTCATACTAAGCTTTGAAAAATAGGTAGCACAGCTCCTTTGACACTGTCCTTTCAAGATCGCTTTGTTTATTCTCGATATTTTCAATTTTCCTTTAAATTTTAGGATTAACTTGTCAATTTATATTAAAAAGCCTACTGGGAATTTGATAGGGATTCTGTTGAATTTATAGACTGATTTGAGAAAAGAATTGCCATTAGGCCATTAGAAAAAAAAAGAATAATTGCCATTTGAACTAAATGGAGTCTTCAAATCCATGAACATAGTCTATCTCTCACTTACTTAGGTCTTCATTACTTTCTGTTACCAAAGTCTTAGAGTTTTCAGCATACAGCTTCTGTTCCTTCTGTTAAATTGATGCCTGAGTATTTTGTTCTTTTTGATTACATAATAAATATTTTCTTAACTTTATTTTTATATTCTGAATTGCTAATATATATAGAAAATNAACTTTATAATTGTATTCTGAATTGCTAATATATATAGAAAATACTAATTGATTTTTAGATACTGATCTTGTAACTTGTCATCTCTTATTCTTGCTTTATCACGCTGAGTAGAATTTCCAGTGAAGTGCTGAATAAAATAGGCAAGAGCATATATTTGTTCAAATATTAAGGAGAGAAAGCATTCAAGCTTTTACTATTAAGCATGTTGTTAGCTGTAGCTCTTTATCAGGATGAGGAAAGTTTCATCTATTCCTAATTTGCTGAGAACTTTTATCATGAATGCATGCTGGATATTAAAAAAAATTTTTTTTTATGTTTACTGAGCTAATCACATAGTTTTTGTCCTTTTTTTTCTGTTAACCTGGTACATTACACAAATCAATTTTGGGATAACCTTGCACTGTAAGAAGCTTAGAGTCAGCACTTCATCCTAACAGCAAGTAAAAAGATAAAAGAGTTAAAACATCAGCTCTCCTTAGATCCATCAGAGAAATGAGGCTACAGGACAAACTGCTGGTCTAAAAATTGGAGAGAATGACAGGCAGATACAGAGATACAGTTTACAACTTACTGGAGCAGAAACTCGCAGTCAGAAACATCCATGGAAACC
Organism: Redunca redunca; assembly: GCA_006410935.1. Classification (NCBI taxonomy): domain Eukaryota; kingdom Metazoa; phylum Chordata; class Mammalia; order Artiodactyla; family Bovidae; genus Redunca; species Redunca redunca. The sequence goes on from SJYQ01000629.1 coordinate 762,026, forward strand.
AGCACCAGGGTAGGACTACTTGAACTGTAATTGACAATTGCTGGTGGTTCAGTGTGAACAAGTGTGAGAGACCACAAACTCCAGGGGGACCCAGTCGTGGAGTAGGAGCCACACTTTTCTAAGTTTTACCTCTAAGAACTTCATCCTGTTTTCAATGTTACTACTGGAGAAAAACTCTTGTGCTTCCAGCAGGCAGGGGAGGGGGAAAAGATATCATTTTGAAATACATCAACCCATTCTGTTTTTCTTAACAAGGCCTGCCTTCAGGAGAAGCAGTTTTACCAGAGACTAACTTACATGGTAGAAGAGCAGCACAAACTCCAGCTCTCTCCAGCCATCCTATTCCACCTAAGTGGTGAGGGAGGGAGACGTGAGGTAGCAGGAACTAGGCAGCACTGTGGCAGTTCACAATCCAGGGGCGTGGGCTCCCCAAAAGGTTGAAACCAAGTCACAGACTAGAATATTCCCCCTTCTCTCCACACATTATCATTACATTATTAATGCCCTACTTACCACAGTTTCCTTTTACCCAGTATATCATAATTACTTACACACACCAAAAAAAAACAAAAATTATACTGAATTGTAAAAAAACACAGTTTGAAGATAGTGAAAACACATCAGAACCAGATTCAGATGCAGCAGGAATGCTGGAATTAAAAGATTTTTTTTAAACCTATGATTAATGTGCTAAGGGTTTTAATGGAAAAAGTAGACATTATGCAAGAGCAGATGGATAATGAAAGCAGAGAGATGGGAAATCTAAGAAAGAATATATAAGAAATGCTAAAGATCAAAAACACTGTAATAGAAATAAAGAATGCCTTAGATGTGCTTATTAGTTATACTGGACACAGCTATTAATTTTATGAAGAAAGAATCTCTCAGCTTGAGGATATAACAATAGAAACTTCCAAAACTGAAAACGAAAGAGGAGAAAAAAGACTCAAAAAAGAACAGAAAAGAACATCCAAAAACTGTGGGACAACTACAAAAGGTGTAACACATAATGGGAATAACTGAGGGAGAAGGAAGGGATAAACTAACCCTACATTCCTAGAGTTAAGTACTGTTTAGATGATGATAATCCTTTTCACACGTTGCTAGACTCAGGTTGCCATTATTTTGTTAAGGTTGATTTCTTCTATGTTCATGAGAGATATTGGTCTATGGTTTTCTTTCCTTCTGATGGCTTTATCTGGCTTTGGTATCATGATAATACTGTCTTCAATTATATTAATTAAGAAGGTCTCACATCTATTTTCTGAAAAAGTTTATATGGAATGAGTATTGTATTTTCTTTAAATATCTTATAGAATTCCCTAGTTAAACCATCTACACCTGGACATGTCTTCATGGGATATTATTCTTTTGATGATTCAACTAAATCATTGGGGAACAAGGATATGGGTAGCTCTATAGTTGTCTTTGAGAAAACATAAATTTTTACTTTCATGGAGTTTACACAAGTCAATCACTCCATAATTAAAAGCACTATTATTTCATTATACACAGGGACCATGCTGGACAAAGCATTGACTGGTATTCAAATTCAGCTTCTGTCTTTACTTGGTAGTTGGGCCTTAGTACTGAGGCATCATAAGCCACAGTTTACTCATTGCAAAATGAAAGAGTAGAAGAGTTCTAAGATCCTTTCCGTTTTAAAATAATTTGGTCCATGATAAAAGAGTAAAAGTGAACTTTGCCACACGTGACGATCTAAGAAAAAATTTTTGTAACTCACAGCACAGACAAAATGTTATTCCTAATTTATAAGGAAATCCTAAAAATCAAGAAGAGGAAAGTGACAAGATGGTGGAGGAGTGCGTGGACGTGGAGTACGTCTCTCTCCACGGATACATCAGGAAGACACCTTCAGACACCGAAGTGCCTGCAGAACACCAGCTGAGAGCGGACAGGAGTACCTGACCAAAGGAAAAGAACATATAGAACCACACAAAACTTGGTAGGACAAAGAAACTAGGGGGAAAACAGGAGTATTAGTAGGACTGGACTTGCTCTCGGAGGGTGGGGGAACCGAAACAGGAGTTCGTTCCCACATCAGAGCAATTGTCTAAGTCAGAGAAGAAACATTTAAGGCTGAGAGCGAAACAGCTGATCTGTGGAAGCCTAAAAGGAATGAGAATCAGCTAGTCCTTACCGCAGCCATACATACCCTGGACAGGGATGCCGGGCCCCTGGAAGACGCAATGGCTGGGAGCTGGAGTTTAGGGATTGTGGAGCAATCCCAGGGCAAGTGCTGCTATTGACTGTGGAGAGACAGATAGAGGGGATGTAATGGAGGAGATTGTGGTGGGAAATGCCTGTGGAGGAAAGCCAGGCAGTCATGGAAGGAAGGCATTACTGCTGAGCCACGCATATGGGGTGGAACCATCACCATAGTCTCTCTCTTCCCACATGCCAGCATGGGCAGCTGAACAATAGACAGGCTGGCCCATCAAACATGTGATGCACTGAACTACAGAGCAGGACCCCACCCAGGGTGCCCCTTTAAGTGCCTGACCCACCAATCGACAGAGTAAGACCCCAGCCTGGAAGGCCCCTCTATGTGCCTGACATGCGGAAAAACAGAGAAGGACCACAGGCAAGGGAGCCCTCTAAGTGCCTGAATGGGTGGAGTTACAAAGAAAGATTGGCCAAAGAGGTGTTCTAATCCCCAGCTACAAGAAGCTCAGAAAAAGACTCTGATACGGCCATAACTCCTGCAGCAGAGGCAGTCCATGTTCCTGCACACTTGGCACAGCCAGGGTCCCCGCAAGCCAAGCACTTGCACTATCTTCATGCTCAACTCTCACTGGGGCAGAGCTGCCACAGGCAAAAAATCTTGCATCTACATGCACAAGGTCACTTCGCTAGAGCCCAACTCTTTGCAACCCTGTAGACTGGGGCCTGCCAGGCTTCTCTGTCAGGGAGGGGGGGTTCTCCAGGGAAGAATACTGGAATGTATTGGCCAGTACTGGTTGCCATACCCTTCTAGAGCACTATATTTCCTGCCCCCCTAGCCACCAACTCCCCTGAATACAGATGAATGGATAAAGAAGCTGTGGTACATATACATAATGGAATATTACTCAGCCATAAAAAGTAACACATTTGAGTCAGTTCTAATCAGGTGGATGAACCTAGAACCTATTATATAGAGTGAAGTCAGTCAGAAAGAAAAAGATAAATATAATATTCTAATGCATATATATGGAGTCTAGAAAAATGGTAGTGAAGAATTTACTTCCAGGGTAGCAATGGAGAAACAGACATAGAGAATAGACTTATGGACATGGGGAGAGGGGAAAAGAGGGTGAGATGTATGGAAAGAGTAACAAGGAAACTTACATTACCATATGTAAAATAGATAGCCAATAGGAATTTGCTGTATGGCTCAGAAAACTCAAACAGGGGCTCTGTATCAACCTAGAGGGTTGGGATGGGGAGGGAGATGGGGGGGGAGGTTCAAAAGGGAGGGGATATATGTATACATAAGGCTGATTCCCGAAGAATTGATGCTTTTGAACTGTGGTGTTGGAGAAGACTCTTGAGAGTTCCTTGGACTGCAAGGAGATCCAACCAGTCCATTCTAAAGGAGACCAGCCCTGGGTGTTCTTTGGAAGGAATGATGCTGAAGCTGAAACTCCAGTACTTTGGCCACCTCATGCGAAGAGTTGACTCATTGGAAAAGACTCTGATGCTGGGAGGGATTGGGGGCAGGAGGAAAAGGGGAGGACAGAGGAGGAGATGGCTGGATGGCATCACAGACTCGATGGATGTGAGTTTGAGTGAACTCCGGGAGATAGTAATGGACAGGGAGGCCTGGTGTGCTGCAATTCATGGGGTCGCAAAGAGTCTGACATGACTGAGTAACTGAACTGAACTGAACTGAACTGACTGAAGGCTGATTCAATTTGAGGTTTGACAGAAAACAAAAAAATTTTGTAAAACAATTATCCTTCAATAAAAAGATTTAAAAAAAAAAAGAAAAGGAAGAAGAAACTCACAAAGGAATAGAAAAGGAAAGTCCAGTTGTCATTTAGGATAAATATTTTCTATCCATGCAATTAAATACTATGTAATTGTAAAATTAACAAAGTCCTATGCATTAATATGTGCTGGATGAAATGTTATACAACTATAAAATACAACATGGTATAAAAAGAGAGAGAGAGAAGGGGGATGCTGCTGTACAGACCTCCAGGATATATTACTAAGTGGAAAATGTGATGTAAAACAATGAATATAGAATATAATGTTCTGAGAAAAGAAAGCAAAAAAGTAAGAATGTATATTCACACTTTTTTTGTATATAAAATAAAAACACTAGAAGTACAAACAAGGACTAATAAAAATTATTAACCACAAGGTTGTGAATGAGGGGACCAAAGTAGATGAAAGAAGCCTTAATACATATTATTTGGAAACAATTTTGAAGTTTGAACCATGTAATGTCTTACTTATCTTTTAAAGAGAAGTACTACTAGTGAAATTCATCAGGGGAAAGTTTAAAGGTTTATACCAGAAAGTGGTAGAAACTGAGAAAATTATTTCTAGAAGAAACAAAATTTCGTGACTTTCCTATGGCCTGATTTGAGACACCTTTGAGACACTTTCACATTTCCACAAGGGATGAGAATTTCATTTTAAAATATTATTACTTGGTCAAAATATTCAGTTGAGCCTCATGTTGCTTGCTTCATTCAGCATAGTGGTCACTTCTGAGAAGAGAGGAAGAGAAACAAGAATGCAGTGGGAAGGATTTCACAGGAGCTTGAACTAGAGATCTCTTCTAATTTTCTATTAGAGATACCAAGGTAACATTTCATGCAAAGATGGGCTCAATAAAGGACAGAAATTGTATGGACCTAACAGAAGCAGAAGATATTAAGAAGAGGTGGCAAGAATACACAGAAGAACGATACAAAAAAGATCTTCACAACCCAGATAATCACGATGATGTGATCACTCATCTAGAGCCAGACATTCTGGAATGTGAAGTCAAGTGGGCCTTAGAAAGCATCACTATGAACAAAGCTAGTGGAGGTGATGGAATTCCAGTTGAGCTATTTCAAATCCCGAAAGATGATGCTGTGAAAGTGCTGCACTCAATATGCCAACAAATTTGGAAAACTCAGCAGTGGCCACAGGACTGGAAAAGGTCAGTTTTCATTCAAAACCCAAAGAAAGGCAATGCCAAGAATGCTCAAACTACCACACAATTGCACTCATCTCACACGCTAGTAAAGTAATGCTCAAAATTCTCCAAGCCAGGCTTCNGGGGGCAGGAGGAGAAGGGGACAACCGAGGATGAGATGGCTGGATGGCATCACTGACTCGATGGACGTGAGTCTGAGTGAACTCCAGGAGATGGTGATCGACAGGGAGGCCTGGCGTGCTGCAGTTCATGGGGTCGCAAAGAGTCAGACGCTACTGAGTGACTGAACTGAACTGAACTGCATCTTCATTTTATTTGTTTTAAAAATAAAGATATTTATTATATAACAAAAGACATGGAGCAAAAGTGGCAAAATCCAGAGATTTGACAAACCTGGGTGGGTAAGGGAATTGTGTCCTTTTTACTGAAAACACCAGGACTCTGAGAACAGTAGAGTTCATTTAAAACAAAACATTTCATTGTTTTCTGTGGACAAGACATACAGGGAAGAATAAACATATTTGAAACCAAAATCACTAAGACTTTGGCTCATCAAGAAGTCACGATATAAAGCCATGTAAGGTCACTAAGCTGTGAGTGCTCAGAACAGAGCAAAACTCGGCCTGCATGAGTGCCCTGCTGCTGTGAGTGGGGCCAAGGCCAGGACATCAAATGTCAGAATCCATGTGAGGGCATCAATTCACTAAACAGCCAGAAGCCTATTGTTCTTATAATTCCTGCAGGCAATGAGCATAGTTTCCAAATTGAAAACTAGACCAAGCAACCATGAAGCCTTCAGAGACAACATTTTGTTCATATTTCATGATTTCTTTTTAGGGAAATGCACAAGGTCTAATTACACAAGCTGTTTATTCTCCTCATTAGCCTTTTGGGTTTCAGCATGTGTGGGTTTTCTTAAGCTTTTCTCACTACTAAACTCAGCCAAATCCATGCTCACAGAGGAAGTCAGATTCCAGCTCTACAGCAAATCTCCAACCTACCCAAATCCATGGGGTAATCAAAAACATTCTGCTGGCTGCTATAGAACTTATACCTTTTCTCCTGAAAATAACTGTAGCAGGATTTATGTCAATAACACACATTCCCTTCACAGGCTTAGCCTAGAGTATTTAACCACAATTACTCTCCTGAGCAAGATCTTTTTTGTCATTTGGCAAAGGTGAAGAGAACAGAGGGTGAAGAGAACAGACTGTTAATATAAATAATTACCTCATGTTATTCAACACTTTCCAAGTTTCAAAGCATTTTCACACATGTGATATTTATATCAATGAGAGGGGAAGGCATTTTTACATTCCCATTTTAGGGATGAAAAAGCTGAGGCCCAGCGAAGTTAAGCAGTACCTTTGTCTTCTGCCCTGATTCCAGACTTCTCACTATGCCAGATACCTGGGAGGTTTACGTCAAAAAACAGATGGCATGATTTTAAAATTCCTTTCCATCCATATGATGCAAATTCTCCCCCATAATCATGGTTGCCAATGTATCCTATCCCTATGGATATTTTGGAGACCAGTCTCCCCAAACCACTCTTCCCCCTCTTTTACCTGCCCTAGAACTGAATTTCCACCATTAAAGGTCAGTCCTCTGGCTAAAGAGCTGGACTTGACCATGTAAGTAAATTTCTCTCAGTATTGTAACTGAGGTATCTGCATCAGAAATACACTTGGAAAAATATAAATTCTCCAGCATCATGCTAGATTCATGGGATCAGATTCTCTGAGGAGTGTGCTTAGGAATGTGCATTTCTAACAAGCGCCTTCATGTGTTGTTGGTAACAAGTTGAGAGCCACTGCTTTCAGCAAGGAAAACCTTGAGGTGTTTTGAGCCAGAAACTAGAATCACCAAAGGATTATTATTAAAAGATAAACCTTGGAAGCAGTGTTTAGACTATTCTGGAGGGGAAAGAGGCTGAGATTACTGCATTAGAACAGATTGAGGAGTAGGATGAGAGGGAAGGGTAAACATAAGAATAGAAAGAAAAGTTGTAAGGAGCATTACCAGAAGCCACTATAATTTCCTCTCTTCATCTTTTACAAAATCTTTCATTTCACCAAGGCTCCATTGCCCACCACTAAGAGGCCAAGTTGATTCTTTGAGCATATTACACTATGTCACTGTTCAGCTCATCTCCCCCTTGTGTGCTACTCTTCATGAAAGATGGCTTAATTAGTCTCCCACGGCTAAAACTGATTTCCTTTGCTAAATTCATTTATTTTTTAATATAAATTTATTTCATTTGGAGGCTAATTACTTTACAATATTGTATTGTTGGCCATACATCATGTGTTTCCCTGGTGGCTCAGAGGTTAAAGCGTCTGCCTCCAATGCGGGAGACCTGGGTTCGATCCCTGGGTTGGGAAGATCCTCTGGAGAAGGAAGTGGCAACCCACTCCAGTATTCTGCCTGGAGAATCCCCTGGACGTAGGAGCCTGGTAGGCTACAGTCCACGGGGTCGCAAAGAGTCAGACACGACTGAGTGACTTCACCTTCACCTTGACCATACGTCAACATGAATTCACCACAGGTGTACACATGTTCCCCATCCTGAGCCCCCCTCCCACCTCCCTCCCCATCCCATCCCTCTGGGTCACCCCAGTGCACCATCCCCGAGCATCCTGTGTCATGCATCGAACATGGACTGGTGATTCATTTCACATATAATATTATATATGTTTCAATGCCATTCTCCCAAATCATCCTACCCTCGCTCTCTCCCACAGAGTCCAAAAGACTGTTCTATACATCTGTGTCTCTTTTGCTGTCTCGCATGCAGGGTATTGTTACCATCTTTCTAAATTCCATATATATGTGTTAGCATACTGTATTGGTGTTTTTCTTTCTGGCTTACTTCACTCTGTATAATAGGCTCCAGTTTTAGCCACCTCCTTAGAACTGATTCAAATGTATTCTTTTTAATGGCTGAGTAATACTCCATTGTGTATATGTACCACAGCTTTCTTATCCATTCGTCTGCTGATGGACATCTAGGTTGCTTCCATGTCCTGGCTGTTATAAACAGTGCTGTGATGAACATTGGGGTACATGTGTCTCTTTCAATTCCGGTTTCGTCGGTGTGTATGCCCAGCAGTGGGATTGCTGGGTCGTATGGCAGTTCTATTTCCAGTTTTTTAAGGAATCTCCACACTGTTCTCCATAGTGGCTGTACTAGTTTGCATTCCCACCAACAGTGTAAGAGGGTTGCCTTTTCTCCACACCCTCTCCAGCATTTATTCCTTGTAAACTTTTGGATAGTCACCATCCTGACTGGAGTGAAATAGTACCTCATTGTGGTTTTGATTTGCATTTCTCTGATAATGAGTGATGTTGAGCATCTTTTCATGTGTTTGTTAGCCATATCTATGTCTTCTTTGGACAAATGTCTATTTAGTTCTTTGGCCCATTTTTTGATTGGATCGTTTATTTTTCTGGAATTGAGCTGCAGGAGTTGCTTGTATATTTTTGAGATTAGTTGTTTGTCAGTTGCTTCATTTGCTATTATTTTCTCCCATTCTGAAGGCTGTCTTTTCACCTTGCTTATAGTTTCCTTTGTTGTGCAGAAGCTTTTAATTTTATTTAGGTCCTATTTGTTTATTTTTGCTTTTATTTCCAAAATTCTGGGAGGTGGGTCTTAGAGGATCCTTCTGTGCTTTATGTTGAAGAGTGTTTTGCTTATGTTCTCCTCAAGGAGTTTTATAGTTTCTGGTCTTACATTTAGATCTTTAATCCATTTTGAGTTTATTTTTGTGTATGGTGTTAGAAAGTGTTCTAGTTTCATTCTTTTACAAGTGGTTGACCAATTTTACCAGCACCACTTTTTAAAGAGATTGTCTTCTCTCCATTGTATATTCTTGCCTCCTTTGTCAAAGATAAGGTGTCCATAGGTGTGTGGATTTATCTCTGGGCTTTCTATTTTGTTCCATTGCTCTATATTTCTGTCTTTGTTCCAGTACCATACTGTCTTGATGACTATGGCTTTGTAGTAGAGCCTGAAGTCAGGCAGGTTGATTGCTCCAGTTCCATTCTTCTTTCTCAAGATTGCTTTGGCTATTCGAGGTTTTTTGTATTTCCATACAAATTGTGGGATTATTTGTTCTAGCTCTGTGAAAAATACCGTTGGTAGCTTGATAGGGATTGCATTGAATCTATACATTGCTTTGGGTAGTATACTCATTTTCACTATATTGATTCTTCTGATCCATGAACATGGTTTCTTTCTCCATGTCTCCATTAGTGTCCTCCTTGATTTCTTTCATCAGTGTTTTATAGTTTTCTATATATAGGTCTTTAATTTCTTTAGGTAGATATATTCCTAAGTATTTTATTCATCACAATGGTGAATGGAATAGTTTCTTTAATTTCTCTTTCTATTTTCTCATTATTAGTGTATAGGAATGCAAGGGATTTCTGTGTGTTGATTTTATATCCTGCAACTTTACTATATTCATTGATTAGCTTTAATAATTTTCTGGTGGAGTTTTTAGGGTTTTCTATGTAGAGGATCATGTCATCTGCAAACAGTGAGCGTTTTACTTCTTCTTTTCCAATTTGGATTCCTTTTATTTCTTTTTCTGCTCTGATTGCTGTGGCCAAAACTTCCAAAATTATGTTCAATAGTAGTAGAGAGAGTGAGCACCCTTGTCTTGTTCCTGACTTTAGGGGAAATGCTTTCAATTTTTCACCATTGAGGATAATGTTTGCTGTGGGCTTGTCATATATGGCTTTTATTATGTTGAGATATGTTCCTTCTATTCCTGCTTACTGGAGATTTTTTTATTATAAATGGATGTTGAATTTTGTCAAATGCTTTCTCTGCATCTATTGAGATAATCATATGGCTTTTATTTTTCAATTTGTTAATGTGGTGTATTACACTGATTGATTTCAGATATTGAAGAATCCTTGCATCCCTGGGATAAAGCCTACTTGGTCATGATGTATGATCTTTTTAATGTCTTGTTGAATTCTGATTGCTAGAACTTTGTTAAGAATTTTTGCATCTATGTTCATCAGTGATATTGGCCTGTAGTTTTCTTTTTTTGTGGCATCTTTGCCAGGTTTTGGTAGTAGGGTAATGGTGGCCTCATGGAATGAGTTTGGAAGTTTACCTTCCTCTGCAATTTTCTGGAAGAGTTTGAGTAGGATAGGTGTTAGCTCTTCTCTAAATTTTTGGTAGAATTAAGCTGTGAAGCTGTCTGGACCTGGGCTTTTGTTTGCTGGAAGATTTCTGATTACAGTTTCAATTCCCATGCTTGTGATGGGTCTGTTAAGATTTTCTATTTCCTGGTTCAGTTTTGGAAAGTTGTACTTTTCTAAAAATTTGTCCATTTCTTCCACATTGTCCATTTTATTGGCATATAATTGCTGATAGTAGTCTCTTACGATCCTTTGTATTTCTGTGTTGTCTGTTGTGATCTCTCCATTTTCATTTCTAATTTTATTGATTTGATTCTTCTCCCTTTGTTTCTTGATGAGTATAGCTAATGGTTTGTCAATTTTATTTCTCCTCTCAAAGAACCAGCTTTTGGCTTTGTTGATTTTTGCTATGGTCTCTTTTGTTTCTTTTGCATTTATTTCTGCCCTAATTTTTATGATTTCTTTCCTTCTACTAACCCTGGGGCTCTTCATTTCTTCCTTTTCTAGTTGCTTTAGGTGTAAAGTTAGGTTATTTATTTGACTTTTTTCTTGTTTCTTGAGGTATGCCCATATTGCTATGAACCTTCCCCTTAGCACTGCTTTTACAGTGTCCCACAGGTTTTGAGTTGTTGTGTTTTCATTTTCATTCATTTCTATGCATATTTTGATTTCTTTTTTGATTTCTTCTGTGATTTGTTGGTTATTTAGCAGCGTGTTTTTCAGCCTCCATATGTTGGAATTTTTAATAGTTTTTCTCCTGTAATTGAGATCTAATCTTACTGCATTGTGGTCAGAAAAGATGCTTTGAATGATTTAATTTTTTTTGAATTTACCAAGGCTAGATTTATGGCCTGGATGTGATCTATCCTGGAGAAGGTTCCGTGTGCACTTGAGGAAACAGTGAAATTCATTGTTTTGGGGTGAAATGTCCTATAGATATCAATTCGGTCTAACTGGTCTATTGTATCATTTAAAGTTTGTGTTTCCTTGTTAATTTTCTGTTTTGTTGATCTATCCATAGGTGTGAGTGGGGTATTAAAGTCTCCCACTATTACTGTGTTATTGTTAATTTCCCCTTTCATACTTGTTAGCATTTGTCTTACATATTGTGGTGCTCCTATGTTCGGTGCATATATATTTACAATTGTTATATCTTCTTCTTGGATTGATCCCTTGATCATTATGTAGTGTCCTTCTTTGTCTCTTTCCACAGCCTTTGTTTTAAAGTCTATTTTATCTGATATGAGTATTGCTACTCCTGCTTTCTTTTGGTCTCTATTTGCGTGGAATATATTTTTCCAGGCCTTCACTTTCAGTCTATGTGTCCCTTGTTTTGAGGTCGGTCTCTTGTAGACAATATATATAGGGGTCTTGTTTTTGTATCCATTCAGCCAGTCTTTGTCTTTTGGTTGGGGCATTCAACCCATTTATATTTAAGGTAATTATTGATAAGTATGATCCCGTTGCCATTTACTTTATTGTTTTGGGTTCGAGTTTATATACCCTTTTTGTGTTTCCTGTTTAGAGAAGATCCTTTAGCATTTGTTGGAGAGCTGGTTTGGTGGTGCTGAATTCTCTCAGCTTTTGCTTGTCTGTAAAGCTTTTGATTTCTCCTTCATATTTGAATGAGATCCTTGCTGGGTACAGTAATCTGGGCTGTAGGTTATTTTCTTTCATCACTTTAAGTATGTCTTGCCATTCCCTCCTGGCCTGAAGAGTTTCTATTGAAAGGTCAGCTGTTATCCTTATGGGAATCCCCTTATGTGTTATTTGTTGTTTTTCCCTTGCTGCTTTTAATATTTGTTCTTTGTGTTTGATCTTTGTTAATTTGATTGATATGTGTCTTGGGGTGTTTCGCCTTGAGTTTATCCTGTTTGGGACTCTCTGGGTTTCTTGGACTTGGGTGATTATTTCCTTCCCCATCTTAGGGAAGTTTTCAACTATTATCTCCTCGAGTATTTTCTCATGGTCTTTCTTTCTGTCTGCTTCTTCTGGGACTCCTATGATTTGAATGTTGGGGCATTTAACATTGTCCCAGAGGTCTCTGAGATTGTCCTTATTTCTTTTAATTTGTTTTTCTTTTTTTCCTCTCTGATTCATTTCTACCATTCTATCTTCTACCTCACTAATCCTATCTTCTGCCTCCGTTATTCTACTATTTGTTCCCTCCAGAGTGTTTTTGATCTCATTTATTGCATTACTCATTATATATTGACTCTTTTTTATTTCTTCCATGTCCTCATTACACCTTTCTTGCATCTTCTCAATCCTTGTCTCCTGGCTATTTATGTGATTCCATTTTGTTTTCAAGATTTTGGATCATTTTCACTATCATTATTTAGAATTCTTTATCAGGTAGAATCCCTATCTCTTCCTCTTTTGTTTGGTTTTGTGGGCATTTATCCTGTTCCTTTACCTGCTGGGTATTCCTTTGTCTTTTCATCTTGTTTATATTTCTGTGTTTGGGGTGGCCTTTCTGTATTCTGGCAGTTTGTGGAGTTCTCTTTATTGTGGAGTTTCCTCACTTTGGGTGGGGTTGTATGGATAGCTTGTCAAGGTTTCTTGGTTAGGGAAGCTTGTGTCAGTGTTCTGGTAGGTGGAGCTGGATTTCTTCTCTCTGGAGTGCAATGAAGTGTCCAGTAATGAGTTATGAGATGTCAACGGGTTTGGAGTGACTTTGGGCAGCCTGTATATTGAAGCTCAGGGCTATGGTCCTGTGTTGCTGGAGAATCTGCATGGTATATCTTGCTCTGGAACTTGTTGGCCCTTGGGTGGTGCTTGGTTTCAGTGTAGGTATGGAGGCGTTTGATGAGCTCTTGTTGATTAATGTTCCCTGGAGTCAGGAGTTCTCTGGTATTCTCAGGATTTGGACATAAGCCTCCTGCTTCTGGTTTTCAGTCTTATTTTTACAGTAGCCTCAAGACTTCTCCATCTATGCTGCTGCTGCTGCTAAGTTGCTTCAGTTGTGTCTGACTCTGTTCGACCCCATAGACAGCAGCCCACCAGGCTTCCCCACCCCTGGGATTCTCCAGGCAAGAACATTGGAGTGGATTGCCATTTCCTTCTCCAGTGCATGAAAGTAAACCCATCTGTACAGCACTGTTGATAAAACATCTAGAAGATGAAAAGTTTCTCCACAGTGAGGGACACCCAGAGAGGTTCATGGAGTTACATGGAGAAGAGAAGACGGAAGAGGGAGATAGAGGTGACCAGGATGAGACGAGGTGGAATCAAAAGAGGAGAGAACAAGCTAGCCAGTAATCACTTCCTTATGTGCGTTCCACAGTCTGGACCGCTCAAAGATGTTCACGGAGTTATACAGAGAAGAGAAGAGGGAGGAAGGAGACAGAGGTGGCCAGGAGGATAAAGGGGGGCATCAAAAGGAGACAGACAGATCCAGCCAGTCCCCTAAGTGTTCTCCACCATCTGGAACACACAGATTCACAGAGTTGGGTAGAGAAGAGATAGGGGAGGAAGGAGATAGAGGCGACCTAGTGGAGAAAAAGGAGAGTCCAAAGGGGGAGCGAGCAGTCAAGCCAGTAATCTCTCTCCCAAGTGAAAAATGGGTACTGAAGATTGGGTTCTTAAAGGTACAAAATTGATAACAAATGCCAAAAAGCTGAGATTAAAAATCTACAGTAGAGGTTGGATTTTCAAAAATACAATATTAAAGGGGAAAAAGGTCACAAAAATTATAAAATATATATATATATATGAAGTTTGCTTTAATAAATAGGGTCTCCTTTTTTGCAAAGTAATAGTAGGTTATAAAAATGAAAATTAAGGGAGTAATAGAGGACTTAAAAATAAAATAAAAAATTAAAAAATGATAGTAAAAATATATCTAGGACTTTCTCTGATGTTGTGGGCAGTGTGGAGTCAGTTCATTTTCAGATAGTTCCTTGATCCAGCTTATATTTCTCAATATCTATAGGCCCCTTCCTATGTAGTTGGTACTAACTACAGGGTTTTAATCTATTGCACCTGTCACTTCCAAGGAGGTTCCCTCTGTTTTAGCTTCTGTTTGCTGGTCTCTTCAGTGTCTAATTTCCACCCTGACACAAGGGGGTGGTGGTGGACACTTTTTTAGGCTCACTTCTTCAGTCGTGCTGTGGGGAGGGAGGGACGCTGGAAACAAATAACACTGGCATGTGCTCACAGTGTCTCAGCCACAATGGGTTTGCCTCTGTTCACAGTGTGTGTGCTTTCTATGTCTATACTGCTTAGGCTCTAGGTTGCTCTGCCAGGAACTGAGGCCAGCCCTGGGTTGTATGCACTTCCCAGGTCTAAGATGGTCAGGTTCAGGTACTCGGGTAGTCCTCAGAAGTGCAGGCTCTGTTGGGCCTGCGTTTTGTGCCCTTCCCAGGTCCGAGCAGCTCAGGTGATGAGGCATTTGGCAAGCACGGTCACTGTGACTTATCACCTCCCCTGTCCCTGCCACTTGGTTTTCTGGGTGTACAACCGGCGTACCTTCTCAGGCAGATGTTGACCATCCAGAATCCTGAGAAGTCTTGGTTAGCAATGAAGCCTGCTTACAGTTTGGTAGAAAATGCCTCTCTGGAGCCACAATTGCCCCCTTCCGGCTCTGGCTGCCCTCACCTGCCTGTCACTGGAGGGGGATGGGCTGGGCTGCAGCCAGCTAGCTCTGCTCAGTCCTTTGTTCTGTGAGCGCGCCTGACAATGCCTTAGGTTAGGGCTTTTCGCATGGTAGCTATCCCACAGTCTGGTTTGCTGTCCCAAGTTAGTTCCCTCAGATTTCCCTCGGGGCATTCAGACCCCGTACTCTAAGCAATGCAGCCCAAGCCTCCCTGCCCAGCCCCTGCTTGCTAGTGGCAGATGCAGGCATCTGCGCTGCTTCTCCACTGACAGAGTTACCGTTGGGCACGTAATCTGTGGGTTTTGATTATTTATTTATTTTTCCTCCTGGTTATGTTGTCCTCTGTGGTTCCAAGGCTCGCCACAGACTCAGTAGTGAGAGTGTTTCCTAGTGTTTGGAAACTTCTCTCTTTTTTAAGACTCCCTTCCCGGGACAGAGCTCTGTCCCTACCTCTTTTGTCTCTCTTTTCATCTTTTATATTTTTTTCTACTTCCTTCTGAAGACAATGGGCTGCTTTTCTGGGTGCCTGATGCCCTCTGCCAGCATTCAGAAGTTGTTTTGTGGAATTTACTCAGCGTTCAAATGTTCTTTGGATGAATTTCTGGGGGAGAAAGTGGTCTCCCCATCCTATTCCTCTGCCATCTGAGGACCACCCCTGGCTAAATTCATTTAGATTCAAAGAAAAAGTAGTGAGCTTCTGTCACTGATATCTGAAGCACTTCAAATTCATTTTTAAAACTACAACTCTCTGCTTTCTGTACACACTGGAGAAGTTCATGAAAGCATCACTTTACAAATCCTTTTGTATGACTCACTTTGTTCCCTAGGAGCTGAAACCACAGAAGGCATTACCTAGAAAATTTCTCTAATTTTCATGTTTTCTTTATTCTTTGTCCTCACTTAACTTGCCTCCTTTCTATCTACCTATATATAAAACTCACTCAAATTGTGGTCACGAGCTGTTCTTGGATATTTTGAGTTTTTATCTTTCTCACAGCAAACAGTCAGAAATCACATGAGCCTGGAACTCAGAATGCCTGAGCTCTAGTTCCAGCTTTTCCATTGCCTTGCTGAAGGACCTTGAGTAATTCAACTCTCTCTTTGGAGCTCAGCTTCTTCATCTGTAAAATGAGAAGACTGCACCAATGGGTATCCAAGGTCCCTTCAAACAAATACTCTACAGTTCTACAAGTTGACCTCTCTGGATCCCAGCAACATGAACATTTAAAGTCTCTTGATCCAAATTACTCTTTGGTTCATTTAAGTTCAGAGCATTTAAAAATGTCTCTCAGAATGTGCACTAGAGTCTTATGCTAACAGCAGTGGAGCTATAATAAAGTTGGTTTAGCTACTTAAATGTCTGCCCACACATAATTCTAACTGCAACTTCTTTAATCAGGTCTAGCAAAACTAGATAAGGGAAAGGAATCCTGATGAAGTAAGTAGTCATCTTAGCATCTGGTCACATTAGAGGAGTGTTGTATGCCTTTTATTCACCACAGGTCTCTCTGTGGATAATATTCCTTTGCCTTCCTCCTTGTACCATCACACTCACCAAGAAACGTGCACTGATGCCAAGGGCACATGTGGCACTGCATTAGCAGTACAGAGATGAACAAGACATGTTCCTTGCCCTCCTAAAGCAAGCCAGAGAGATATAGACAGTGAGAGAAGGAAGTGATTTAACTTGCCATGAATCTTATTACTCAAAGTCAAATTTTCATCAAGCCAAAAGCAGCAAGTTTGGGTTTGGCTTGGTTTGTGTTTATTTTTTTGTTCTGGCTTTAAAAAAAAAAAATGCAAAGATGTTGAACATATATAAGGAAATGTCCTGATGTCCATAGTTCTGAATGCTCTGCTCATTTCTCAGTGATTAGACAGCACACATTATCTCCTCATTCAAGATTCACCACAATACGGAGCTACCATTCATTCATTCATTCATTTAATAAATATTTACTAATTGCCTATTAGGTCCCAGGCACTATGCAAGGAGCTAGGAATAATCTGGTGAATGAGAAAGATGATGTTTGTTTTACGATGTTTAAAATCTGGCTGGAAGGTGGATGAAAGAGATTAATCAAATATGTATAGGAATAAAACAATATATATTACATCTATGAATTTTATATACATACACACACTTATTTGGATAAAAGTCAGGAAGAATATACACTCAAATGTTAATTGCAGCAATTGCCATGGGTAAGATTATGTGCTTTTTTTTTCTCTTCCTTGTAATGTCATATAGTTTTTGATTT
The DNA here is from genome assembly GCA_006410935.1 of Redunca redunca. Lineage (NCBI taxonomy): Eukaryota > Metazoa > Chordata > Mammalia > Artiodactyla > Bovidae > Redunca > Redunca redunca. Next base: position 779,202 of record SJYQ01000629.1, read on the forward strand.
TTTTTGCAAGCATTGCACTTTTATAAGAAAAAAGCCTTTCCATTGTAAAAGTTTCATGTGCTTAAAGATTTATTGACATAGAAAAATGTCATATATTGCTAAAAATTAAAGTTGCAAAATAGCACGTATAATAAGATTTCATTTTGATTACAGAATGCAATAATAGCAAACTAGAAAGACATACACCAAAATACTAAGAGCAATTATCCTTGGTGGTATAATAAATCATTTTGTCGTTAATGGTTTTTTAAAATTACCTAAGCTTTCTACAATAAACATGCAGTAAATTTTCACTTCCTTTATCTTTGGAATCTCATTGCGTCTGGGAAGTCTTCTCTGACCATCTCCACCCTCGGGCCACATGTTGTCACTCTGCTAAAGGACTATATATTTTGTTGAGTCTGTTGCCATTTTAACATCAAGCACAAGCTACTGCTCATTTTTTCTTGTGAGGGAGAGCCCAGGTATTTAAGTTTTTTCACCCATACTAGTATCTGATCACTGTCAGTGAACACCAGGAGCTTCAGTGTTTGTCTCAAATCTTGGCAGGACACATCGCCACCAGTGTTCAGGGTTGGGTTGTGAGTTAGTAATGCAGGCAATAGCACTGCCCCCTCTCCAGTGGCCCACCACCTTGTTCCTAGCTCTCTCCAGAGTGACTGTCAGGTTCATCTCCTCACACAGAGGGGTAGGAGCTCATTTCTAAACTCAGTTCTTCTGCCTCAGCCCATCAAGGTTCACTGTGAAAAGAACTAGCAGACAGAACAGAAGAAAAGGCTCATTATATAGAACATGATACATTTTACCCACAGGGTTCCTGAGTCATTGCCACTGAGCAGGAAAAGAGAGATTCAGAGAATCTTAAGTCTGGAAGCGTGGTAAGCAAAAAGATCAAGCTATGGATGGAGAAATGGGGTACAGAGATTAAAAAAAAAAAGTGATGTGCCTAGGTTCCTGGGCAAGTTAGTGACAGAGTTATTCCCCCCACTGCAGCACAAAGAGAAAATACAAAATACTCTGCACAGAATGAAAGGACACTAATAGTAAAAGAAAAGTTCCACATTTGCTTCTGATTCTGTATTGCCTGAATCTCTGACAAGTAGACTGCACGAGATTTCTGAATTCATTATTAAAGCTCAAATCTGAATACTGGAGTGGGTTGCCAAGCCTTCCTCCAGGGGATCTTCCCAGCCCAGAGATTGAACCCAGGTCTTCTGCATTGCAGGCACCTTCTTTACCATCTGAGCCACCAGGAAAGCCCACACTATATTGTCTGAATCTTTGACAGGTAGATTGCACAATATTTCTGAATTCATTATTCAAGCTCAAATCTAACAAACATATACCTTTTTAAAATAAAAATACTGACAAACAGAACGATTTTTACTCATGGCATCAGCTCTCTGTCAAATCTCTGGACAGATTTCCAGGACTACTTGTTAGACTTCTTATCAAATTCCTGCTACACTCTCTAGTAGCAAAGACTTGTTGTTAAGAGAATAGACATCAGGATCAAACAGGTTCAAGTCTTTGTACAAACTTTGCTTCTTACTAGCTATGTGATTCGGAGAAGGCAATGGCACCCCACTCCAGTACTCTTGCCTGGAAAATCCCCTGGATGGAGGAGCCTGGTAGGATGCAGTCCATGGGGTCGCTAAGAGTCAGACACAACTGAACGACTTCACTTTAGCTTTTCACTTTCATGCATTGGAGAAGGAAATGGCAACCCACTCCAGTGTTCTTGCCTGGAGAATCCCATGGACCGGGGAGCCTGGTGGGCTGCCGTCTATGGGGTCGCACAGAGTCAGACACAACTGAGGCGACTTAGCAGCAGCAGCAGCAGCAGCTAGGTGATTCAGGCGAGTTAATTACCTGCTTTGTCCCTCCATTTCCTCAGCAGGAAAATTGAGACAGCTCAGGGGGCTACCTTAAGCATTAAACAAGATAATGCTTGAAAGTGCTCAGAAAAATGCCTGGAGCAGGGCAGCTGCTCACTTTGCCCACTGGTTTTTCATCATCACTTTCCTTGAGGCTACTGTTCTTACTATCACTACTCCCAGGCTGTTTTTCTGACACATGACAGAAGGCACTTCTTTTTCAGCTGCTTTGCTCAGGTGGCTGTTGTTCCCTGGAATGGCCTCCCTTCCTGTTATGCTATCAAAACCCTGAATTATATTCCAGACTCACCTCAAGATTCAGCACTCCAAAATTATCCCTAAATCACTGTCACAGATAATCTCCCTTTCCAAATTATGGTAATTCATTGGGAGGGTGACTATATAGTTAAATAAAGTGACCAAGCACTGTGAGAGAACTTGAGGAAGAGGAAAGATCCTAAGCTGTGGTGTCAGAAGGCTCTGAATAAAAACTGCTAATCTGCCAACTACCAGTTGTGTGACCTGGAACAAATAAATCACCTTAAATTTTCTGAGCCTTCATTTCTTCCATCTATTAGGCAAACGTCATAATCCATTCAGCCATTCCTTCTGTCAGGAACAGACTAATACAGAACAGCATTAAAGGCAAAAGCAAGCAAAAAAGAACAGAGGGGGTAAGGAATAATCAAGAGTAGACCAAAAAAAAACAAAAAAAAGAATGGGGAGTGAGCAGTGGTGAGGGCTGATAAGATGGACAAGAATTCAGTTGATGGGGAATAGTGTGGGGGCCACATGTTCATAATTAGGAGAAAAGACAGTCATAATTCCTAGAGACAGAGACAGAGGGCTCATGCCACAAGACTGACAAGAAAATAGTTTCTATCAGAAAGCAAAGCAGAGCCTGGCATCAGGAAAGACCTGGAAAGGGGACGAAAAGCAAGAACTTAGCCTTACAAGTATCAACAGATAACCTAGATGGGGTACTTAGATATAAGCTGTCTAACTATGGGCTGTTTGATGTTGAATTCTGCTACCTAATATTTGAGTCATATTACAGTGACAAACAATAGCTTTGGGCTCCCTAGCCTATTTCTCCTATCGCTTATTTTTATAACAAATCATGCCACTTGTACCACAAGCCTCAACCTGGGCTCACAGAGATAGATAGATGACCCAGCAGACAGAATACCATGTTTCTAAGGATGCTACTCAAAATATTTCACAATCAGCATAGCAAGAGCACCACCGGTCAGCATAAACTCCTACCACAGTTAACCAGTACCATGGTTAACAAGTACCACTAGTGTCAGCATTGCCCACTCCCATATGATGAGTCCAACAGTGGCTGTTGTTGTTCAGTTGCTAAGTCATGTCTGACTCTGTGTGACCCCATTGGCTGAGGCATGCCAGATTTTCCTCTCCTTCACTATTTCCCAAAGGTTGCTCAAATTCATGTCCCCTGAGTTGGTAATGCTATCTAACTATCTCATCCTCTGTCCTTTGTTGATCACAGCCTCATCATGGTGAAGATGATTGCATAACTTAAAGAATCTATGAGCTATGTCATCCCGGGCCATCAAAATGGATGAGTCATAGTGGAGAGTTCTGATAAAATGTGGTCCACCAGAGAAGGGAATGGCAAATTACTCCAGTATCCTTGCCTCGAGAACCCCATGAACATGAACAGTATGAGAAAGCCAGCAGTGGACCCATGACCAAATAGGGCAACTGAATCCTTCTCCTGGAATGACAAATAAGATCCTTTAGGAAAAAGAAACAAAGTTTTTTTTGTTGTTTTTTTTTTACATTAGGATAGCTAAGACGGGAAGCCTGAGATATGAAAGCAGAATGAAAACAAAGAGAGGCAGAAATGAAATGAACAAAGAGAAAATCTGAGTGAAGTTATGCCCTGATTCTCAAGTTCCTGGATCCTGCAGTTCTTTCTTTAATTCTGTGATCTGTACCTTCATTCTTCCCAGTTACCTGAGCCAATCAACCCTTTATTTTCCCTTAAGCTTGTTCAAATTGGCTTGTCACATGCAATTGAAGGCTCTGAGGAAAATTCCTCTGCTCATTGTGGCAAACCTTAGAAGTGGCCATATACCAAATTAATTATGGTAGAAAGACAAGGAACCATTAGAAGGTAAAAGGAGGGAAAGACCCTGCATCTAGGGATTGGCTTTGATGTGAAGAAAGTCCAACCCACAGCACATTTAGTCATTGGTGACAGTTAACGTTAGACATGTATTTGCCAGAATCTAAGAGGCTCCGTTTTTAATTCTCTAGACCCAGTCAAGCTTGAAACTCCAGATCCATCCCCACGCACCCTGGTTTAGAGACCAATGAACTCCTTTTTCAGCCTAATTTTTATTATTTTATCAGAAACAACCATTACAAGAATAGAAACCTAAATTATATTTGAAATCAATGTCTTTGGGCTTTCCAGGTGGCTCAGTGATAAGAATCTGCCTGCCAATGCAGGAGACACAGGAGACATGGGTTTAATCCCTGGATGGGGAAGATCCCCTGGAGAAGGAAATGGCAACTGATTCCAGTATCCTTGCCTGGGAAATCCCATGGACAGAAAAGCCTGGTGGGCTACAGACCATGGGGTCATAAAAGAGTTGGACATGACTAAACACACATACACACACATACACTTCTTCAAACTGTCTGAGCTGAGCCCTAAAGAATGAGGAAGAGGAGTAGCCAAGGGAAGAGTTGGAGGTTAAGGTTCAAAGCACAGAGAACAACATATGCAAAGAACCTGAGGTGGGAAAGAGTTTTTTGAATAAACTAAAAGCAGGGTTTGTGTGGGATCAGTGTTGTGGGGGATGAGAATGGGGTCAGATTATGTAGGGTATGTGGTACACTTGGTAATTCATTTTTTGCATATTATGCATCACCATAAATCTACATTTGATGGCATGATTTAAACTCAGGTTACTTTAGCCCATGTTAATTTTCCTTGGACTTTGCTGATGTTTCATACAGTAAAGAATCTGCCTCCAATGCAGGAGACTTGAGTTCGATGCCTGGGTCAAGAAGAACCCCTGGAGAAGAGAATGGCTACCTACTCCAGTTCCTTGCCTGGAGAATTCCAGAGGAGCCTGTCAGGCTACAGTCCATGATGTCACAAAGAGTTGGATATGGTTGAGTGACTATCACTTTCACTACTTTGAATTTTCCTAAAAATCTTCTCTAACTTGAAATATAGCTACCCCATACCAAGCCACTCTATCTTGTCTTCTTGACTCTTTCAATATACACTTTCCAACTGCATTTAGCTGATTCTGGGTCCAAATTTTTCTCATCTTCTGCTAGAATGAATTATACACCCTCTGGTGGCAGATGGCAGGGGACAGAATACTCATGGCTGTTTCAACACCATGTTTATGGAAAGTGGCCCCTAAGGGGCCAATTAGAGCCAATATCCAACTCTAAGTACTAGTGATGGCCATATTCTCTAATCTGCCCTCACCTTTATGCAGCTCTGCTTCATTGCTTCTCTAGATCAGATGTAAGGGAAATTTAAGAACGGCAGACAATGTGGTTACTATGTTCAAACACCTGCTCCCTCTAAGTAAAGGAAATTCAATATTCTTTCTTCCAGGTTTCCAAGGTCACAAATCCTAAGAAACACTATAAATTCTTAAATCCTGACATATCAATTATTTTCAATGGAACACTTTAGTTAATTACAGAAGTATCAGTAGGGGCAGCCATAGCATTAAATGCTTTTTATAGACATTAATACATGTCAGGTACCTGGAGGAGCCCCTACATCCTTTGTCTCATAAGCTTACAAAGTAGATGCTACAACTTTCCCCAAATTATAAACAGAAAAACTAAGGCTCTAAATGGTAAATTTTTATGACAAAGGATGCCCAGGTGGTAAAAGCAGGCAATGACTCAAACCCAGATGCAAAAAGTATGCCCATACCCATTGTGTTGTGTGACGTTCATCATCAAGAAACTGTGCTGGTTGGTGTACAAAGCAATTTAGATCAAGACAACAGTTAGCCTCTAGGAACACAAGCTACAAATAAAATAAAACAAGTAAAGGACATACAAAGTAATAAGTAAAATGCCGAACAAATAAATATACTCTGTGTGGTCAATTTCTCCCTGGCTATTCTAAACTTAGGAAGCCCTGTTCCTTCCTGAATTCTTCCCTAGTGGTCACACGGATATACTGCCCACTCCACCATCTTCCTCTCTAATAATCTAGCATCTGGCTGCTGCATACATTTTATTCCTCTAAAATCCTCTGGTGAGCTTTTGATAATCCACATCTTTTAAATGTCTACAGCCCAAAAAGTAAAAAATGAGAAAACATGACAGCTTCTTTTAAACATGCTATTTCTCCTTAAGAGTTTCAGCTCCACTGCTTTTTGACTGAGTAATTAAATATGAGGCAAATTACTCACTTCTCTGAGCCTTACTTTTTTCATCTGTAAAATTATTGATACCTTTCATATAGAGTTGCTGTGAGGATTACATGAAAAAACTCATACAGAGTTTTTTTGGCAATGTGCCTGGCACATAGCAAACACTTAATAAATTCCAGCTATTACTTGTCATATTATTACATATGATCTGCTCCAAGAAAATATAAGTATAAAAATCAGTTTTCAAATAGATAAACTAAAGATTATTAATAAGATTAAAAGAATCTTTCTTTTANAGTATAAAAATCACAGTTTTCAAATAGATAAACTAAAGATTATTAATAAGATTAAAAGAATCTTTCTTTTACATGTATTTCCCATAGATAGAAAAATTTTAGATAGAAAATATCTATCAGTTCAGTTCAGTCGCTCAGTCATGTCTGACTCTGCAACCCCATGATTCACAGCACGCCAGGCCTCCCTGTCCATCACCATTTCCCAGAGTTCACTCAGACTCACGTCCATCGAGTCAGTGATGCCATCCAGCCATCTCATTCTCGGTCATCCCCTTCTCCTACCCCCAACCCCTCCCAGCATCAGAGTCTTTTCCAATGAGTCAACTCTTCTCATGAGGTGGCCAAAGTACTGGAGTTTCAGCTTCAGCATCATTCCTTTCAAAGAAATCCCAGGGCTGATGTCCTTCAGAATGGACTGGTTGGATTTCCTTGCAGTCCAAGAGACTCTCGAGTCTTCAACACCACAGTTCAAAAGCATCAATTCTTCGGCGCTCAGCTTTCTTCACAGTCCAGCTCTCACATCCATACATGACCACTGGAAAAACCATAGAGTGTTACAAATGGGACCTGATCCTGTTTCTACTCACAACACTTCTGACACCAAATGCATGGGTTTTTTCCTTCACATTAACCAATTCTCTGACTCTCCGGACATCAACTGGGTATCCTGCAATTCAATTCAATTTTGACATTAATACCTGGAATCAGCACAGAATCCACAGGTCTAAGGGTGCAGTCCCACAAGTCTACTCCCACTTCAGATGCAATTGCAAGGACTAGGTGCTCTGGGTACCCACAATGCTCTTCCTTGGGCTGCAAAGTTGAGGGTTCCTAAGAATCGCTCTTTCAGTTTAGGTAATTTGCTAGAGGAGCTCATAGAACTCAGAAAAACACCCCACTTACATTTGTTGTTGTTGTGCCACTAAGTCATGTCTGAGTTTTGCAACCCCATGGACTACAGAATGCCAGGCTTCCCTGTCCTTCGCTATCTCCTGGAGTTTACTCAAACTCATGTACATTGAGTTGATGATGCCATCCAACCATCTCATCCTCTGTCATCCCCTTCTCCTCCTGACCTCAATCTTTCCCAGCTTCAGGGTCTTTTCAAATGAGTCAGCTCTTCATATCAGGTGGCCAAACTATTGGAGCTTCACCATCAGCCCTTCCAATGAATATTCAGGGCTGATTTCCTTTAGGATTGACTGGTTTGATCTCCTGCTGTCCAAGGGACTTTCAAGAGTCTTCTCCAGCACCATTATTTGAAAGCATCAATTCTTCAGCACTCAACATTGTTTATGGTCCAATACTCACATCCATACATGACTATTGGAAAACTCAGAACTTTGCCTAGACAGACCTTTGTCAGCAAAGTGATTTCTCTGCTTTTTAATATGCTGTCTAGGTTTGTCATAGCTTTTCTTCCAAGGAGCAAGTGTCTTTTAATTTTATGGCTGCAGTCACCATCTGCAGTGATTTTGGAGCCCAAGAAAATAAAATCTGCCACTGTTTCCATTGTTTCCTCATCTATTTGCCATGTAGTAACAGGACCAGATGCCATGATCTTAGTTTTCTGAATGTTGAGATTTAAGCCAGCCTTTTCATTCTCCTCTTTCAACCTTCATCAAGAGGGTCTTTAGTTCCTCTTCACTTTCTGCCATTAGGGTGGTATCATCTACATATCTGAGGTTGTTGGTATTTTTCCCAGCAACTTACATTTACTAGTTTACAATAAAGGATACATTGCTGACAGTCAGATGGAAGAGGTGCATAGGGGCAGGTACATGCAGAGCTCCCCAGCACCACCCTCCCAGTACCCCAGTGTGTTCACCACCCCAGAAGCTCTCAAACCCTGTTGTTTAGGGGCTGCTATAAGTTTCATTTCATAAGCATGGTTGATTAAATCACTGGCCATTAGTAACCATTAGTGACTGACTCAATCTCCAGCCCCTCTCCCTTCAATGAAGGTCAGGGTTTGGAATGAAAGTGTCAATGTTCTAATTATACCTTGGTCTTTCTGGTGACCAATCCCCATTCTGAAGCTGCTGGGAGTCCCCAGACATCAGTTATTTTGTAAGGATACAAAAAAAATTTGGATCACTCCTCAGATAACAAGGGTTTTAGGAGCTATGTGCCAGGAACCTGGAACAAAGATCAAATATCTATTCCTTACTGTATCACACTTGGGTATCCAAAAGCTAACTTAACAAAACTTCAGAAAGAGTCTGTGGGGTAAGAGGAAGCACATTTGAATTACAGTGTTTAATAGACTATGTCCACAAATAATTTCTAGAAGGGAAAGAATATTATCAAAAAAAGACCCACTCATTTCAATATCTAGGTCTCAAGCCAGCTAATAGATATTCTTAAGCAATTCAGCATTCAAGAGGATGACAGAACACAAAATCTACCCTGGAAGTAACTAGAGAGCTGGCCTGTTAAAAGCCGGGCACCATCCAGTTTTGAGAGGTGAGAATGAATTTATTACAAGACACTGAGAAGGAGGAGGGTGATGTAACCAACTCTACAGTATGAGCAAGATCATTTAACCTTTATAGACTTCACTTTTCTAGCTGATGAAATGAGATAGTTGTACGTGGATGGTTTTTTAGGCCCACTTTCACTTTCAAATACAATAACCCTAGAAAGGCTACCATCGCCCATGGAAAATAATACAGAGAACTTGTCTCAAATAACACTGCTCTTCAAATGGAAAGCCTGCTATTTTATGTCAACTCTCATCGGGTCGCTAACTTTTATCCAAACCAGTTAACAACTTAGCCAGCAAGAAATGAAACCTGAACTGATGATTTTGAGGAGCGTGTCACAGAGGTATTTGCCATCGTGATAGCTCCACTGATACACCCTTTACTTTACATGCAAAGAAGGATGCATCTCCTTTTTTTTTTTTTTTTCTCTCTCTCTCTCTACAGTTTAAGGGATTAATAAGTTCTGGGAAAGAGATAACCTCTTGAGCAAGCAAGGGGAGATGTAAAAGCCTTTCCTTAAGAAACTACTGTATCTTGATAACATATAATTCTTTTTTTGTTTATCTGTTTTTTAATTTATTTATTTCTAACTGAAGGGTAATTGCTTTACAGTATTATGTTGGTTTCTACCAAACATCAACATGAATCAGCCATAGGTTTTTATATCTTAATAACATATGCTTCTTAGCATTAGAAAATCACTGCATTTATTGGAGGAGAAGGTCAACAATGCATTCCTCTCTGGGCAAAGGAGAATCCTGGCAGTAGGAGGTAAATACATGTGTGCTCACAGGGATCTAGGATATAAAACCCTACCTTTCTTTATGCCACAGTCATAAGATATTATTGACATTCAGAGTGATTTCATCATAGAGGACTTCATTCCATGTTTTATTAAGCTTAGGGAAGAAAGGAATTTCTTACTCTGTTGAGTGCCAAAGAGTATAGGTGCTGTTGGAGAGAATTAATTTATTGGGAATGATTAGGACAGTAACTAAAATTAGCAAGTGTCCAGTGTAAATTCCTCCTAGTACCTTGTTGATAAATGGAAGTGGAGTTCATGTTACACTACCAGACTCAGACACATGCATCAGTGTTCTGAACTGTAAACAACATAATGGACATTGACTAATTTAATCAAAAGTCAGCATATTGTGGGCGGACAGTGTCACAGAACCAAGGGGAGTCTGGAGGAGCAGATTTAGCTCTGTGCAGTAAACAAGGGAATCCCAGGAGCCAAGAAGCAGGAAACACAACAAGCTCATTGTTGCAGCCGGAGCAGGATGCCACTGCAGCTGCTCCCCATGATGAATGATGTCCAACTGTACTTTGTGTCCTTAAATCACTCACTCAAGAGAGAAAGAATCTGACTGCCAGGGCCAGGTTGCTTGTTAGCCCCCAGGAGGAGGAGAGGGCAGAAGGCTCTCTTTTTCAGATTCCATGGAGGCAGATAGGCACCTGAAAATTTACCATCCCAACACCACCACATGAAATGATAAAGGACAGTTCTCTCAACAGAAATCAGGGTACTATTCTGAAGGAAAGATTTATGCTTGTTTGTGGCCAAAAGGAAAAAGGAGAAAGAAAGCTATCAACAACAACATGTATGTGTGTTTGTCTATCATTTAAGAAAGACTTCAAGGTCATATGATATTATAAAGAAGACAATCTTAGGTCATAAAAGATCTCATCAGCCAGAAAGTACAATCTTGGGTCCACTCTCACTACCTCAGATACCCAAGCTGTTGTGCAGTAAGAAAGTGATTCCAACATGGTTATTATGCCTGTACTCAAAACAAGAATGTCCAAGCTCCTGATTGCTGGACCAAATCCCACAGGTTCAGTGGGTTATTGCCCTTACTTCCCTCCTCATCTAAAGGAGGATAAAAAATGCAGGTCTCACCAGGAGTCCCTAACATTCAAATTCAGGTACTTTGTATGTGTGGCTGCAGTTAACAAAAGCCTATGGATTAAAGTAAGGCCAATATCTGTATGCTGAGCCAAGTTTTCAGCTGTGAATTCAAAACAAATGACCTGGATTTAGGAAATATGCATCCTTAGATCCAGGCACAAATGGCTATTTGGCAGCAGCCTGCCCTTTGTAGATCATTGAGCAAACACTACACCTTCTGTGAGAACTCAGCCAGCTTTTACTCTGAGATCTGCAGATGGCACCATGAGGGATGTCATTATGACCTATCACAGCACTGTGAGTTGGTGCGCTTCAAAAACCCTCTGCTTCAAATCCTCCCACTTCACAGAACAATGAGGAGTAAGTTATAATAATAAAACTTGTAAGGAGTTATTCCCTACAATGGGCAATTTTCTTGTTTTTTATAACCAATTTTCATTTTTTAATATAAAATGATTACAAGCTGTTCTTCCCGATCCCTGAGGAAGTAGTCAGCCTATGTGTTTTCAGTCAGCAATTACTAAACTATAAAAAAAAGCACCAATTTAATTTGGTGTGTTTTTGAATATCCAAAGAGGCTACTCTGTTCTAACAGAACACACAACCAATTTGAATTGTTTAATATAAAGTGTGCAATTCAGTAAGGCCTTAAAATATCACACTGCACTTTTAAAAAGTTTGAGTCAGGAGAAACTACTAGGGCACAGATGAGCAGACATGAAATGCTGTTACAGAAGTTTCTAGAGGGAGTCCCTGAACCTGTAGGAGTTAGGTGAGGACATGAACTATAAAACTGGTTAGTATTAAATGAGCCTCAGAAAGAAGGATATAGAAGGAAATCTGTGTACTGCTCTTTCCTTTCCCCAAACAAAAGCAACTGTGCTTCCAATGATGTACTAATAAATATTTCATAATATGCAGAGGTGTTGCAACATTCACCAGATTCTCCCAGGAACTAACTATGTCATGCCTGCCTCATTTCAGTTCAGTTCAGTCGCTCAGTCGTGTCCGACTCTTTGCGACCCCATGAATCACAGCATGCCAGGCCTCCCTGTCCATCACCATCTCCCAGAGTTCACCCAGACTCATGTCCATCGAGTCCGTGATGCCATCCAGCCATCTCATCCTCTGTCGTCCCCTTCTCCTCCTGCCCCCAATCCCTCCCAGCATCAGAGTCTTTTCCAATGAGTCAACTCTTCGCATCAGGTGTCCAAAGTACTGGAGCTTCAGCTTTAGCATCATTCCTTCCAACGAAATCTCAGGATTGATCTCCTTCACAATGGACTGGTTGGATTACCTTGCAGTCCAAGGGACTCTCAAGAGTCTTCTCCAACACCACAGTTCAAACGCATCAATTCTTCAGTGCTCAGCCTTCTTCACAGTCCAACTCTCACATCCATACATGACCACAGGAAAAACCATAGCCTTGACTAGACGGACCTTAGTTGGCAAAGTAATGTCTCTGCTTTTGAATATGATATCTAGGTCGGTCATAACTTTTCTTCCAAGGAGTAAGCGTCTTTTAATTTCATGGCTGCAATCACCATCTGCAGTGATTTTGGAGCCCCCCAAAATAAAGTCTGACACTGTTTCCACTGTTTCCCCATCTAGTTCCCATGAAGTGATGGGACTGGATGCCATGATCTGCATTTTCTGAATGTTGAGCTTTAAGCCAACTTTTTCGCTCTCCTCTTTCACTTTCATCAAGAGGCTTTTTAGTTCCTCTTCACTTTCTGCCATAAGGGTGGTGTCATCTGCATATCTGAGGTTNAAGAGGCAGGTCAAGTGGTCTGGTATTCCCATCTCTTTCAGAATTTTCCACAGTTTATTGTGATCCACACAGTCAAAGGCTTTGGCATAGTCAATAAAGCAGAAATAGATGTTTTTCTGGAAGTCTCTTGCTTTTTCCATGATCCAGCGGATGTTGGCAATTTGATCTCTGGTTCCTCTGCCTTTTCTAAAACCAGCTTGAGCATCAGGGAGTTCATGGTTCACGTATTGCTGAAGCCTGGCTTGGAGAATTTTGATCATTACTTTACTAGCATGTGAGATGAGTGCAATTGTGTGGTAGGTTGAGCATTCTTTGGCATTGTCTTTCTTTGGAATTGGAATGAAAACTGACCTTTTCCAGTCATGTGGCCACTGCTGAGTTTTCCAAACTTGCTGGCATATTGAGTGCAGCACTTTCATCAGTATGTTATAGGCACTAAAGTCGTCCCCTCCTAGCCTGAAAAAAGTACGCCCATTTTCCTACAGTGCCTAAATTGGAAACTTGAACAATTCTTTACAGGAAGCACAATGCTAACCATTTTATGGATGTTTAAAATCATACATAGAACCTGAGAGCCAAGAGAGTTGGAATCTTGTTCTGATTCTGTTTCTAAAACAAATCACTTAACCTCTCTGACCCTGTTTTCTTACTTTCAAAATTAGGGGTTAGACTATTTGAACTATTTTCATAATTAAATATTTCTATTATATGAATTAAGATTCACAGAATTTAATCAGTTTATCAATGTTCAGTTCAGTTCAGTCACTCAGTCGTGTCCAACTCTTTGCGACCCCATGAATCACACCACGCCAGGCCTCCCTGTCCATCACCAACTCCTGGAGTCTACCCAAACCCATGTCCACCGAGTCGGTGATACCATCCAACCATCTCATCCTCTGTCGTCCCCTTCTCCTCCTACCCCCAGTTCTTCCCAGCATTAGGGTCTTTTCCAATGAGTCAACTTTTCGCATGATGTGGCCAAAGTATTAGAGTTTCAGCTTCAATATCAGTCCTTCCAATGAATACCCGGGACTGATCTCCTTTAGGATAGACTGGTTGAATCTCCTTGCAGTCCAAGGGACTCTCAAGAGTCTTCTCCAACACCACAGTTCAAAAGCATCAGTTCTTTGGCGCTCAGCTTTCTTCACCGTCCAACTCTCACATCCATACATGACCGCAGGAAAAACCATAGCCTTGACTAGACGGACCTTTGTTGGCAAACTAACGTCTCTGCTTTTCAATATGCTATCTAGGTTGGTCATAACTTTCCTTCCAAGGAACAAACGTCTTTTAATTTCATGGCTGCAATCACCATCTGCAGTGATTTTGGAGCCCAAAACAATAAAGTCTGACACTGTTTCCCCATCTATTTCCCATGAACTGATGGGACCAGATGCCATGATCTTAGTTTTCTGAATGTTGAGCTTTAAGCCAACTTTTTCACTCTCCTCCTTCACTTTCATTTAGAGGCTTTTTAGTTCCTCTTCACTTTCTGCCATAAGGGTGGTGTCATCTGCATTTCTGAGGTTATTGATATTTCTCCTGGCAATCTTGATTCCAGCCTGTGCTTCTTCCAGCCCAGTGTTTCAAGGTAAATATTATTATTGCATATCATTTCACTTCAAATAGAAGCAGCAATTGAAAACTTTACTTTCAGTTATAAAATGTTTTCTTCTATGATCCTGTTTGAATTTCTTTTCCTCCTACAGACTTCTTTGTAACATCAAAGCCCTACATAGATGCTAAATGGAATCTTCCCATTTCTTATGCTCATTCAAGTATTCACTCAACAACATGGACATGAATGCTGGTGTATATTCATATGAGGCTTCCCTGGTGGCTCAGTGATAAAGAATCTACTTGCAATAGAGAGGCAGGTTCAATTCCTGGGTTGGGAAGATCCCCTGGAGAAGGCAATGACAACCCACTCCAGTATTCTTGCCTGGAAAATCCCATGGACAGAGGAGCCTGATGGGCTACAGTTCATGGGGTCGCAAAGAGTCAGACATGACTAAGCAATTGAGTACACACATATATGATAGACAGATATATACATACACAGGTACACATATATGGTTTAAGGAGAGTAATATTGATTGGACTATTTTAAAAAGGTCACTCTGGCTACAGTACAGTGAATAAATTTTAAGAGTAACACTGACGGCAGAGAAACCAAACATAAAGCAGCTGCAACAATCCAGTTGAGAAAGAATGGTGACCTGGACAAGGAAGGATAACAATGATACAGCTAGAAAAAAGTGAATGAAACAATTTTTTAAAAATGTACCAGGACCAGCTATAGGATTTGATAACCAACTAGATGTGGGGGGATTCAGGGAGATGGAAGAGTCAAGGTTGGCACTTACTTTTCTTGTCTAAGCAATTAAGTGATGGTGGTGCCATTCACTATAATGTGAAAGGTTAAAAAGTTCTAGAAAGAAAGGATAAGTACAGTTTTGAATTTCATAAATTTGAGGCACCTGTGTGATAATAAACTAGACTAGAGATAAGATTTGGGAGTCAACAATATACCGAAAGTAAGATCAACTAAGGAGAAAACACTAAGAAAGAAGAAAATAGGACCCAGAAGAAAGATCTTAGAGATAATCAATCAGCAAATGACTAAACAAACTATTATATAAACCTATAGAAACCAAGCAGTAATAAAAATTATACTTAGGATAAATGTTCTATGATATTCTGTATTTAAAAGGTACACCACAAAATTTAAAGTATTACCACTACATATCAATACTTACATGGAGGCATCCCAGGCTCTTCTTTGGGAAATTCTTACAGAGCCTCATGCTTCTCATGGCAGTGGAAGGCTAGGACAAGAGGCAAGGCAGGTACTGCTTATACCTCTTGATTTTTGAACGGACATTACCAGAGGATAAGACTGCCATCACCCTTCCTTCTTTCCACGCAGCGCTGCCCTGAGTTATTGCATCCATCCCCCATCGCCATGCCAAGCCATCTCTGGGGAGGTTTTCACGATAATGGGGAAGTACTGAGGAGGAAAGACAAATACACCACTATCCCAAGAGGTACAATATATTAAAATTAAGGTACCACAATTTAGTTTAAAAGCCACAAAGGAAACTAATAGGAAAACCATAAACCCACAAAAATTGGCAGAGGACAATTTGTGAACTGAATTCCTTATCTTTGTTACTACATCAGTACATATCAACAGAAATTTCCCACCCTGAGAAACTGAAGACTAAAAATATAAGCATCTTACAACTAACAGATGAGGAATGGCCAAAGGTGGATTTTTTTCCCCTGAAGTGAGCCTGTGAGAAGGGGGAAAGGAGAAGGAGCTTTTTCTCAGATAGAATATATGTTTAGAGCAGTTTTAGATACACAGCAAAACTGAGTGGAAAATTCAGAGTTCCCATAACCCCTTGCCTCCACCCCACACACATACAGCATTCCTGCACCAGAGTGGTACATTTGTAACAATAGATGAACCAACATTCACACACCCTTACCATCCAAAGTACATGGGTTACATTAAGGTTCACTCTTGGCATTCTACATCCTATGAGTTTGGACAAATGGATAATGACATGTATCCATCACTACAATTTCATACAGAGTAGTTTCATTGCCCTAAAAATCTTCTGTGCTCCACCTATTAATCCCTCCTCCTACTCCCAAGCCCTGGCAAACACTAATCTTTTCACTCTGTCCATAGTATTACCCTTTCCAAGATATCATATATTTGGAATTTTATAGTATGTAGCCTTTTCAGATTGGTTTCTTTCACTCAATAAAAAGCATTTAAGACTTCTCCATGTTTTTTCATAGCTTAATAGTCATTTTATTTTTAGTGCTGAATAATATTCCATTCCGGGCTTCCCAGATGGCTCAATGTTAAAAGAATCTGCCTTCCAATACAGGAGACACAGGTATGATGCCTGGGTCAGGAAAATTCCCTGGAGAAGGAAATGACAATCCACTCCAATATTCTTGCCTGGGGATTTTCAAGTTTTGGAAGTTATTAATAAAACTACTATAAATAGCAATATGGAGATTTTTGTGTGGATATATGTTTTCAACTCCTTTGTGTAAATACCAAGAAATACAATTGTTGGGTCTTGTAAGAGTATGTTAGTTTTGTAAGAAAATGCCAAAGTGCCTTCAAAAGTGGCTGTTGCCTCAAATCCTCAGCAGCATTCAGTGTTGTCAATGTTTTAGATTTTTGCCATCCTAATAGGCAGGTAGTGGTAGTTTACTTTTAAAATACAATTCCCTAATGACTTAGGATGTCGAGCATCTTTTCACATGTTTACTTGTCAACTATATACTTTCTTTGGTGAGGTGTCTGTACAGATCTTTTGTTCATTTTTCAGACTGTTCACTTTCTTACTATTGAGTTTCAAGAGTTCTTTGTATATTTTGCATAACAGTCCTTTGTCAGAGATCCTCTTTGCAAATATTTTTTTCCCTGTCTGTGGC
Organism: Redunca redunca; assembly: GCA_006410935.1. Classification (NCBI taxonomy): domain Eukaryota; kingdom Metazoa; phylum Chordata; class Mammalia; order Artiodactyla; family Bovidae; genus Redunca; species Redunca redunca. The sequence continues at coordinate 796,399 of SJYQ01000629.1, forward strand.
TTAGTTCATTCTCTTGACAATGTCTTTTACAGAGCAAAAGTTTAGAAGTTTAAAGTATTCAGATTATTATTTCTCTAATGAATTGTGCCTCTGGTGTTGTATTTTAAGAGTCACTGCCAATGGATGGAGGAGCCTGGTAGGCTACAGTCCGTGGGGTCGCTAAGAGTCGGACATAACTTAGCATCTTCACTTTCACTTTTCATTTTCATGCACTGGAGAAGGAAATGGCAACCCCCTCCAGTGTTCTTGCCTGGAGAATCCCAGGGATGGGGGAGCCTGGTGGGCTGCCGTCTATGGGGTCGCACAGAGTCGGACATGACTGAAGCAACTTAGCAGCAGCAGCAGCAGCCAAACCTATGGTAATCTAGATTTTCTCTTATGTTATCATCCAGAAGTTTTATAGTTTTATATTTTACATGTAGGTCCACAACTAATTTTGAGTTAATTTTTATCAAGCTTAAAAAGAAAGCTTTTACTTTTTATTTTGAAACCATTATTACTATTTTATTTTGTTTCCAACTGGATGTTTGAGAAGGATGGTGAACCTGATGATTCAACTTCTAAGCAATTATCCTAAGAAAATAACCATAGGTTTGGACACAGGTATTTATTCAACACTCTGAATGTTTACTTATGATTATGAGAAATTGGAAACAACCTAAGTATCAAAAAAATCACAAAGATGGTTCAGTTCAGTTCAGTTCAGTTCAGTCGCTCAGTCATGTCAAACTTTTTGCAATCCCATGAATTGCAGCATGCCAGGCCTCCCTGTTCATCACCATCTCCCGGACTTTACTCAGACTCACGTCCATTGAGTCCATAATGCCATCCAGCCAGACAAAGTATATTATACTCAGATGATGAAATTCTATAAAGCTATTAAAAATAACATTTTAAAACATTTTTTTAAATTTCCTGGTAGGATATAAAAATATGTTATCAATTCAAAAATGTTATGGGGAGGGAGGTGGGAGGGGGTTTCAGGAGTGGGAATTTATGTACACCCGTGGCGGATTCATGTTGATGTACGGCAAAACCAATACAGTATTATAAAGAACGCATGTACACTCGTGGTGAATTAATATCAATGTTTGGCAAAACCAATACAGTAATGTAAAGTAAACCAAAGTAAAAATAAAAATTATAAAAAAAAATAAATAAATAAATAAAATAAAATAAAATTATCCCTATAAAATTAAAAAAACAAACAAAGTAACACTGGGGTAGTCAATAGTTGAGCTATTTCTTTATTTTTTCATTGTTACTTTAATAATTCCTGTCCAAATAGTCTTGAAACATATGGTATTTAGCAACATAGGACAGCATAACATACCAATGCAAAAGAAAAGTATTACAAAATAAAACTTTATTTTATCTGTGCAAAAAAAATAATGGAATGTAGGTTATTTGTGTTTATTTTTATCTTTATATGATGTATACTAGTTTTACAATCAGAAAGGATTTAAAATTTCATAGAAGTCCTCAAAATAAGATTTACAGTGACAAATGACACTGGGACCAAAATAAAGATAAGATGCCTTTTCCCACTGTTATCACAAAATAGATTTAAGCACCCAAAACACACATAAAACTCGAGAGCAGAAATCAGTGGAAAGTAATTAAGAGAGTTTGGTTTATTAGGAAGAGAGCTGAGATAATTAGAAGAGAGATTTGGGGGTTAGGAAGGATAAATGACAAGATTATTGTCAGCAACCAAGGAAGTCTCTTCAAATATCTCTGTGTAATATGGGTATCTCAAAAGAAAGCAAAGGGTCTTCAACTTCTGAAACCCTGTGATATAAGCTATACCCAGCCTATCCTGATATCTGTCACTTAGCTTCACTGTGGGGCAAAAGGCTCTCAAATGAAATTTCACTGACCTCTTGTTCCAAAATAATATGCCCAATTAAAGAGGGAGCAGCTTGGTAGGACAGGTTCTGGATTGAAGTCTGAAGGTCCAAATTTAAGGTCCAGCTCAACTACTTATCTAGGGCATGATTTGGGTAAAGTAATACAACCAATATGGAAAAGTCATTTCATATGTTAATGATACCAGCTGTGTCTCTATCACAGCATAGTCATGAGGACTGAATGAGTTCATATAAATGAGAGCTAAAACATATTAACCAAATGGATGTATTTTATAATAAAATAATTCTCAACTTATCAACAACAGATTGTTTGGCCTCCAGTAACAATTCAGAAGATCAAAAACTGCATTCTTGGTTGAAAGGGCAAGTGACAGACATCTGGATGCCAAGGCAAGCAATCTCTTCCTCCCTGACAGCTCCACATGCAGCACTCCTGAGGCTCAATCCAAACGGCAGATGACCTTCTCAGGTAGACAAGGGCCACTCTTTGGCTGAAGTTCACCTACAGCTGTGCTTCCCAGCTAGAACCAAACAAGCTCTCAAATGCATCGCCAGCCATTTTTGTGTCGTGTTGTTTTATCTACTCACTCATTTATTCATTGAGAGCAGGTTATGTGCCAGGCACTGGAAACAACAGCAATGAAAAAGAAGCAGACAAAGCCATTGGAGTTCCCACCAAGAGGGGGAAAGCAAATATCAATCACAGAATCATATAAATATAAAAGGAAATTTGGGATGATAATAAAAACTAAGAATATTTAGTTGAAGGGGATGATCTGGACCTATTAACTTGGTGAAGTCTTTCCTGAGCTGATAACTGAGAGTTGAGTAGCAAGGGAGAGGAAAGTAAAAGGATCAAGTAGAGGGATCAGCATTAGGAAAGGTCCTATGGTACAGGACACTGACATTCAAGACCTGAAAAAAGGACAGCGTGTCCAGAGTACAGACATAAAGAAATGAAGGAAGGGTAAGATAAGAGTAAAAAAGTAGACTATGTTAAGTGATTCTGTCTTTGTTCTGTGAGCAATGACAGCCACTGAAAGCTAATGAGCAGAGAAGTGACAAGATCCCTTTTGTATTTAGAAAGATTATTCTGCCTACAATGTATCAAGATGCCAGGTCACTGTATCTTTTACATATAGGCTTTTTATACACACAGAGGTACTCCCACACCTGAAAACTTACTGTTAACATTCTAACTTCAAAACACCATTGTATTTCCTTGACCCTATTACTACAAGGCAATATTGATGACCAAAAACAAGAGATTTCTAATAAAACTTAACCTAAACCTTAACCTAATAATGTGTGGGAGAAATCAATAAAATGTAATGAATTTTGGGTCTCATTTTTTTATGCTTTTCCAATACAATATACCAACATATTTTGATTAATAAAAATAAGAAGATTAAAAGAGGCAAGGGCCAAAGTCTGGAAAAACTGGAAAATTCTAGCAAACACTGTAAGTTTAGACATCAACAGCTAGAATGGAGGTCCTGTCCTCATTATTAAGATACACTAGTGTGTTGATCAACAGTGAGATGTCAAAAGCAACTAGATTCTAATAAAAGTTAAAGTACCAGTAGAAAGTTAGTACATGATCAACTACTTTGTAGATTTCCCTATAATAACTCCACTCTCACTCATATCCATCCTGAAATGCTTTCTTGGATGAAAGAGAAAGGAGCTGCTGTAGCACTGGGACAATATGCTCACACAACCTACACACTTTCATTTGTGCTAAAACCTTCCTTGTTCTCCCATCACTAATAGTCACACCTCCATATCCATAGGTTCCACATCCAAAGATTCAACCAACCACAGATCAAAGATACTTGAAAAAAAATTCCAGCAATTTCCAAAAAGCACAACTTAAATTTGCCAGACAATGGCAAGTACTGACATAGCATTTATATGGCATCAGGTATTATAAGTATTCTACAGATAATTTAGGGCTTCCCCAGTGGCTCATAGGGTAAAGGGTCTGCCTACATGCAGGAGACCCAGGTTCGATCCCTGAGTCGGGAAGATCCCCTGGAGAAGGAAATGGAGTATTCTTGCCTGGAAAATCCCATGGACAGATAAGTCTGGTAGGCTACAGTCCATGGGGTCACAGAGTCACAGAGTCAGAGATGACTGAGTGACTTCACTTTCTTTCACAGATAATTAAAGAATGTGGGAGAATGTTTGTAGGTCATATACAAACAATACACCATTTTATACAAAGAACTTGAAGTGAGGTGAAGTCGCTCAGTCATGTCCTACTCTTTGCAACCCCATGAACAGTAGCCTACCAGGCTCTGCCGTCCATGGGATTTTCCAGGCAAGAATACTGGAGTGGGCTGCCATTTCCTTCTCCAGGGAATCTTCCCAACCCAGGGATAGAACCCATGTCTCCTGCACTGTAGACAGACACTTTACTGTCTGAGCCACCAAGGAAGCCCATGGGGTATCCTGGAACCAATCCTCCATGGATACCGAGGAAGAACTATGTGCAACTGGTAACTGAAAGTATTTCAGAATTTCTTTATTTTAGTAAATAATTTTAAATTATTATTATTCGCATTAAAATGACACGATCTAGGTCAAAACTAGGGCTTCCCTTGTAGCTCAGTTGGTAGAGAATCTGCCTGCAGTGCAGGAGACTCATATTACTTCTGCTAAATACATCTGCCTTTGTTTTGTGATAGAGAACCCTATTAAAATGCTTCCCCCTGACTCCACAACCTTTCGCTACTCTGTCCACTGATGTAATGACATTCTCACAGGGATGTGCATGTGGGTTAAGTCGCTTCAGTCGTGTCCGATTCTGTGCGATCCCCACAATTTGTATAAAAGCTGACCTTGGTATATGACTTTATGATATAAAGATTCATTAGAAATGCCCACGCATTTATAGCTGTCATTGTCATCTGAGACTTTTGCTTTTCTATTTCCTGATATCTTTTAACTGAAGCTATTGTACAAGCCATCAGGAGAAGTGGTTAAGCTGCCAGCTTTAGACAAATGCCCCCAACTTCTGACATTTTCATATTTTCCTATGACAGAAGAATAAAGGCAAATATAATGGTAACCTGAAGAAGCACAGCACTAATTCTGTAGGTCACGGATCTACAGTTTTTGTATTACATATTTTCTTAACACACAATTCATTTTTAGTTAAGTTCAACCCATTTGTTTCAGGGTTAATGAGTCCCTATTATCTATGAAGCTTTAAGCATGGGCAATTGATTTCAAGGCATATCTATGAGTTGACTTTGTATTTTAAGTATTATCTTCTATCTTGCTACTTAAATGGAGTCTATGCAAATAGTAAAATCATACGACGTACATGACACAGGAGACATATAGTCTGCACTGCCCCACTGATTACATGGTGAAACACTGAGTCAGCAACAGCAGTGGGACCAGAGTCAAGGCCAACTATTTAATTTACTATGCAAACTCCATTGTATAAAAGATTCAGTTCTGAGGAATATGTTCTACATGTGGCCCACTCTAAAGAACCTGCCTGCCAGTGCAGGTAGAAGTGAAAGACACAGGTTCAATCCCTGGGTCAGGAAGATCCCCTGGAGGAAGGCATGTCAACCCACTCCAGTATTCTTGCCTGAAGAATCCCATGGACAGAGGAGCCTGGCGGACTACAGTCTGTGGGGATCGCACAGAATCGGACACGACTGAAGCAACTTAACCCACACGCACATACTCGGAATTAGTATGTCCTCGGTTATCCCATGAACAGCAAAAATCAATTCAGCTCTTAACTTTATCCTAGAATGAAATCAACAGGATACAAAATACCAATAAAGATTTCTATGTAAAGCTATTAATACTAGGTTCTAAAATTAGAATTCGGGATTTTAGAAACTGGCATTGTTCACAGTTCACTACATTAATCTTTCAGGAAATCTGATTATAATCTACTGTAGTAAACAAGCAGAGGAGGATTAGATGGGGTGAGAAGCCCAGCTGGAGATCTGGAATGCCAGTTAATCTAAGCAAGACAGAAGCTGGAGCAAGCAGCTGACATCCAGACTAACATAAGAGAAGCAAGTTTCAAAACAGACACAAGGAGTCAGTCAAGAACTGAAGGCCTAGAAAAGCATGAAGCAGATGAATGTAATGACCCAGACAAGTTGCCACAAGACCTATTAATGCAGAAATCAAGTCTAATAAAATACAAAGAGTACCTGGAATCAGAATGCCTCAGTTCCAGTCTAGATTTGAAAACTCTTGACATAGATCATCTTGGGCTTGCCCCTTGATCTCTCTGTCTTAATCTCCTCATACAAAAAAGGAACTTTAGAAAGCTATTTTGCAAAGTTGTGAAAGGAATTAAGCATTTCATTAGAAAATGGTTTGTAAGACACAAAATGACAAACAAATGTGGAAGTGGTAGTGGTGGTATTTGTACAGCTTTTGCTATTAGTATTGATTTCATGGAATAACATTTTGCATATTGTCTGATATATTTTCATCCTGCCTAAGTCTTATAGCCCCTGTGATCCTCTAGCCATTGTGAGGCTGAAGCAGCCACTACTAGAGGGCAGGAAACAGCAGTCATTGCTCAACCTCAACTTAAGTCATAAAAAGGGTAGCACTCATGAAAGTAATAGGCCTCCACATCAAGAACCACACACTTAGGAGGAAAAAAGATTGCCTAAATTCCAGAAGCCTCTCTTTATATTAAAAACCAGGGGCTACTTTAAGGTATCTATTTTTTTTTTCATGTGAGCAGTAGAATAAAAAAAAAAAAAGAGGATATGATGCAAGTGCAATTTTCCACTACAGAGGAAAACCCTCAAAACCATTCCTGAGCTGGATTAAGCAGGTGGAGGGAAAACGGGAAGAGTTAGATGTAAGTGAGGGCTCCTTTCACCACCTCCCACCATCCCCATAGACCCAGGTTCCACTCCTAGATTCAGTGAATGGGTACTAAGAACAGCCCTCCCTCAGCTACACTTCGAAGATTCAAGAGTAGAAGGGGCTTTTTTCCTGCTTCCACCTGGAATCTGAGGAGGATGCAAACTTTCAGCATATACTCAACCAACATGGGGAAGCTGTAGTAGAGAAAGAGGGGGTTATAGACAGAGGGAGACAAGATCCAGGCAGAGAAAAGTTCTATGAAAATAACATATTCCTAGAAACTGTACATGGTACAGAAAAAACCAGACATGCCCAAAGTGCCCCCACTGGGGCCTGCAGACTTGCTTGAGAGGATCAGCGGATTTAAAGTGTGATATACATACAAAGAGGGAGACACAGAGGCCATGGTGGTTTGTGTGTAAGAGATTTCATTCCATTATTCCTTTTTCACTGACTGACATCTGCTCACATGCCTTGAGCCACATGGCAGACAGGGATTCCTGTTCCCAATTCAGATGTCTTTCTAAAGAATTGGCTTGGAAAATTAGTTCAGTTCAGTTGAGTTCAGTTCAGTCGCTCAGTCATGTCCGACTCTCTGCAACCCCATGAATCGCAGCACGCCAGGCCTCCCTGTCCATCACCAACTCCTGGAGTTCACTCAGACTCACGTCCATCGAGTCAGTGATGCTATCCAGCCATCTCCTCCTCTATCATCCCCTTCTCCTCCTACCCCCAATCCCTCCCAGGATCAAAGTCTTTTCCAATGAGTCAACTCTTCGCAGGAGATGGCCAAAGTACTGGAGTTTCAGCTTCAGCATCATTCCTTCCAAGGAAATCCCAGGGCTGATCTCCTTCAGAATGGACTGGTTGGATCTCCTTGCAGTCCAAGGGACTCTCAAGAGTCTTCTCCAACACCACAGTTCAAAAGCATCAATTCTTCGGCGCTCAGCTTTCTTCACAGTCCAACTCTCACATCTATACATGACTACTGGAAAAACCATAGCCTTGATGAGGCGGACCTTTGTTAGCAAAGTAATGTCTCTACTTTTGAATATACTATCTAGGTTGGTCATAACTTTCCTTTGAAGGAGTAAGCGTCTTTTAATTTCATTGCTGGAATCACCATCTGCAGTGATTTTGGAGCCCAAAAATATAAAGTCTGAGAGAGATAAATAAGCTCTATGTTCTCTCACAGAGTTGGGTGCCGTTTGTCTTTGACAAGTAGCAAACCAAATATCACGGTAATTTTAGTTAACTATAAACTATGCAATCTACTGAGCCTCCAAATATAAAGAGTGGTAGTTTTCATCCTAATTTCCTCATTGTCCTTATACCACTGACATAATTAAATGGATAAATGTGTAGTTTGGGATGTTTTATGTGAAAAAAATTTATATTTCTGAAAAAGATCCTAATCTCCTACAAAATACACAATATCTGCAAAACAAAAATATAATTAAATATTTCAAGTATGTCCTTTTATTTTCTTTGGGCTACATAAGTGTCATTTCTCGGACAACCAAATCCCCTGAAAAGTAACAACAAAGTAGCAAATAATATTTCTGCGGGAGGTTTTAGATTCCCCTTCAAACATGCACACATGCGCGCGCACACACACACACACACTGAGCTGTTTAAAAAACATTTGTACAACCTCCCACATTATTTATTCTCCCCAAATACAAAAACAAAGTAATCCCTAAATAGATTTACCCTTCTGAAATTGCTGAACTTTCAAATATTGAAAAATAAAACCCTGAGTGGCAGGAATGGAAAACGAAGGCAGCCAAGCTCATTATCAGCCTGCCTTTTCTCCTTTTTCATGGGTACAATCAACTCAAAGGTCTAAGGGAGAGAACGAAAACTAGGAAAATTGAAAGTTACAACCTCAAGCAGTTTCTATCAAACCACTTTCTTCCCAATTTACTATATGCACCCAGCCAACCTCTTCAATAAAAGGGAAAATCTGTTCTTTCACCAGGTACAGTGGAAAATCATGGCACAGGAAGGAACTCTACCTGTAAGATGAAAAAAACTGCAAATTGTCTGACTTGGTGAATATTCACGAGGTGAACAAATAATTTGAAATTGTACCTCTGTTTCTTGATATTTAAACACAAAAAGATACCCTCTACAAAAGTGTTCGTGGTATATTTTTTTGTAAAATGCCAACCTCTCCACTGGCTGCTTGCTCTTCTGAAACCAGAATTAGGGAACATTTGATTTATATCACCTAACTTTCAACCTAATTCATCACCAATTTGACTTAATTATGTGCTTTTCCATAAAGGTTCAAATTTTTTAAGATCCAGCTAAATTTTACAAGTTCAGTAAGTTGTAGTGTAAGAAAAAAAGGCACTGTTAGAAAGCTTTTTAAGACATAAGCTCAATGTATGTAACTAATTCTTGGTTTACTTTCCAACTCTTATGTTTCCTTCAAAAAACTGAGAATGAACATTGCTTATCTCTAGCAAAGTTTCTTTCCATTGCTCCTGAACTTTCACAACTATCACAATTTGAATTTAAATGAAGAGCACCTCATTCGATCTACATATTTCAGAAGGCAAAAAGATAGCTTTTGTTGAGTATATAATTGTTTAAAATGATATGATCATTCAATACAGAATTAAAATCTCAGATGAGAATTATTTACGTTTCTGCTTTTTCATCAAAGTAATATTTGGATTAGATGTGGGATATGCATATAAGAAACGAATTGCCAGTCTAGGTTCGATGCAGGGTGCAGGATGCTTGGGGCTGGTGCACTGGAATGACCCGGAGGGATGGTGTGGGGGTGGAGGTGGGAGGGGGGTTCAGGATTGGGAACACGTGTACACCTGTGGTGGATTCATGTTGATGAAGTGGCAAAACCAATACAATACTGTAAAGTAAAAAATAATAATAATAATAATAAATAAACAAAAAACAAACAAAAAAAGATGTGGGATATGTGACTTTTGGGGACTGTGGTTTGTTTTATTTTTTTTCTATCAATAAATCTCAGCACCTTGCCTTTTGGGTTATAACTGGCCTTGAATAATCTAGGAAGGGAATTGCAAGTCTCAAAATACCAAGCAATGAATAATTTTCCATTCAATTCTCTTTGCCTAGAGCACAGTGGTAGCAGCACAAAACATAGTGGCAAAAGGATGTTTATGAAATGAATAACTTCCACTAAATATTTTTATATTATAAAAGTATCACCTGCACTTTGGAAAGCTGAAAAATACATTTTCAAAACGGAAGCTATTAAAACAACCCATAAATTACTACCTACAAAAGACAGTTACATTTTTCATTTTTCTTTTATAAACAGAAGGAAGCCAATAATATTGAAAACCTCAATTGTGGTGATTTAGAAAGTTTTCTCAAATACCATACTAGATGTATTGTTTTTGAACCAGAAAAAAAAAAATGAAAGAGATAAAATACAGTAATATGTTTGCCTAGTTCAATAATTAGTGGATAAATTATAATTTACAACTCCAGGTATGTGCAGTACTTTTTGATCATCAGGGTGAAGAGCATTGTATAGTAGCACTAAAGAAATAGAAGGGCTAGAACAGAGCTAGAAAATCCAAATGCTCAGAGACCAAACAAGTACAAAATGCCTGTCTGAAGAAGATAACCAATAGGCACTACTTAATTCTGGTTAAGGGTTGTCATGCAAAAGGTTAAAAAAAAAAAACCTAGTGTTATCAAATTCTCCTATTTTGCTGCTGGTGGTAGTGGTGTTGCTCCTTTGAGAGAAGCTGGAATTTTGTGTTTTTATGTGAAATTTCCAATTTAAAAATTTTCAATTAAACAGACATTTTTAAAACACATAAGCTAACTTGCATGACGATGAACCTAAATTGCCCTATCAATTACCAGTTTGGTTATCAGAGATTGAGTTGAACTTGAGTTAGATTTAGATCATAGTCTTGATCTATAGAAGATGGGAAGACAGGAAGCTTCCACAAAGAGAATTCAATATGTATAGAGACTTAGGGATTCACTAATACGTAAGCAGAATAATACTGAACCCTCTGCAAAGACATGAAAGTGAAAGTCACTAAGTCATGTCCAACTCTTTGTCTCCTGAGGGACTGCCAGGCTCCTCTGTCCATGGAATTCTTCAGGCAATAATATTGGAGTAGGTAGCCATTCCCTTCTTCAGGGGATCTTCCCAACCGAGAATTCTAACCCAGGTCTCCTGCATTGCAGATAGATTCTTTAAAATCTGTGACTATATTACCTTACAGGGCAGAAGGAACTCTGCAGATGTGAGTAAGATTAAGAAGCTTGAAACAGGCAGATTATCTAGGATCATCCTGGTGGACTCAACCTAATCACATGAGTCCTTAAAAATAGAAGAGGAAGGCCAAAGGGGAGGTCAGAGAGATAGGACATGAGGATCTGACCTGCTGTTTCTGGCTTTGAGGATGAAAGAAAAGGGCAACAAACTGAAGAAGGTGGTGGCTTCTAGAAGATGGAAAAGGTAAGATAACAGATTCTCCCCTTGAATCTCCAGAAAAGAATGAAACCTTGCTATCACTTTGACTTTAGCTCAAGAGCCTTGTATTGGACTTCTTACCTACAAACTTTAAGATAATAAATTTGTATTAAGTTACTAAGTTTATGATCATTTGTTAGAACAATGGTAACAATAATATAGTGTTCCTAGTTTTACATTTTATAGATTTGGAAACTAAGGTCCACAGAGCATAAAGATGAAGCTAGGAGAAAAAGACATTTGGTGATCTTCCCTCTGTACCAGCCTGCCTTGACTGCTTTAGTGTTTGTTTTTTTTAAATGTAATTTTCTCATAAAAGTAGAATCAATAACATGCACAGAAAAGAAAGAGAGGGTAGGGAAAGAGGAGAAGTGAGGACAGGAAAGAAAAGGAAAAAGGAAAAAGAGAAATTCTGTTTAACTATAACTTACTGGAGTAATAACATTTGGTTTGGGATTCAGAACTAGATAAAAGGACAAGTAAGTGAAAGAGAGAGATAAATTCAATTTAAAATGCAAAGCCACTCCACTACATAATCAGCCTACCTCTTTACTGTTACCTAAATGCCTGCTTTTGATCCTTCACTGTCTAACCAGTTTGGAATTTGCAGAAATGAAAGCAGCTTGGGCATGGGTTGCATGTCCTGCTGTCTCTGGAGGATTTGTGAGGATATGTTAGCCCATGGATTATGCACATTTTCTGTTGGCTTGGGTGTAAACCATCTGCAGTCTAACTGGAGCTGTGATATGCCTGCCGAGATGATGATTGCAATCACAGCTCGACGGCAAGAGAGATGCCAAAGTCAGCAGCGTGAAGGACATCAGAGCTTAAGCCTGCTCAGAAAAATCTGTCCACTTTCACTCCTGCTTCCCCTTACAGGGTGCAGTAGAAGAACAGCCTCTGCGACGCACAAAGACTTCTTCCAAAGGTGCCACAGTTAGTGCCTGTGCTGCTGGCACTTGAGTACTGATGCACAGAGATGGGGGATGACAGGAGTCATTTCTACTGTTTGGTTCTAAAGGTTCAGAGCAAGTATCCCACTCCATCTCTATATACAGCCTGCAGGTTGTTCTTTCCGGCTGTCCTTGATGTTCATATTAGCTAGATTCACCAGGGAAAATATTCTGGGATGAGAACAAAGGGAGAAACCAAGTATATAACATGGTGTGTCTCTCTTCTTATCAAAATGGCCAAAACGGATGGCGTCTCCAATCTTCTCTGTGCACAGAGAGCTACTGTAAGCTGAAGTAGGTCTAAGCCATGTCTCATGCCAAGCAGACAGCATAAAGGTTGGGTGGCTGTCCCTTCTTTCCTAAAAACTGACCTTGAGGGTACATGGAAGTGTGTCATCCCTGGGCCAGGTAGGAGGATACATACTACTCAGCACAAACCCCAAGCATGATGGAGAGGCTGTGTCTAATAAAACAATGTAATCTGAGCCATCCTTCAAAGCTTTATAAATGCCATTGCCAACATTTTGATTTCCCAGACCACTATAGCTCCCACTGATAATCTTCTTCCTCTGAGTTCAAACTCTAACACCTCCAGTATTTCTCTGTGTGTTCGTCAATGACATAAATACAGTTCAAAGTGGCCAAAGCAAAAAAGAAAATTATTGGCAGACATAACTAAAAACTATCCATGACTGTAATGCAATTCCTGGCATGGCTGCTTCTCAAGCAGTGCCATCAGAAAACACTTTCTCTTTCTCTCTGGCTCTTGGTTCTGTTTTCTCCCAAGTTGGCCCCATTCTTACTCAAGCGGTAGAAAGATGACTTCGGGTAGCTTTAAGCTTATATTCTATTATCTCAACAACTCCAGGGAAAAAGCATGCTTCTTTTCCAAAAGTTCTAACAAAAGTCACAGAATTGACTCTGTGATTCTGAATAGCATAGCTTGACCACATGTAAGTGAAAGTCGTTCAGTCATGTCTGATTCTTTGCAACCCCATGGTCTATACAGTCCATGGAATTCTCCAGGCCAGAATACTGAAGTGGATAGCCTTTCCCTCCTCCAGGGGATCTTCCCAACCCAGGGATCAAACCCAGGTCTCCTGCATTGCAGGTGGATTCTTTACTAGCTGAGCCACAAGGGAAGCCCAAGAATACTGGAGTGGGTAGCCTACCCCTTCTCCAGCAGATCTTCCCAACCCAGGAATCAAATCAGGGTCCCCTGCATTGCAGGTGGATTCTTTACCAACTGAGCTATCAGGAAAGCCCTAGCTTGACTACATGTCCATCACTAAACCAATCATCATAACTAGAATGATGCAACTGCCATGTGGTCATGCCATGATCCTTTCAGACAAAGCAAAAGGTCAGTCTCACACCAACAATGTGATCCAAGAGTAGCTTGTTTCTTCAGGGAAAGTCAGAATGATACTCAAGATAAAAAGAGAGCAAATGCCAGCCAGCCTGGCAAAAACAGCCAAAACCCAACTTTGCTCTAACCCAGGACTATAGTGAAAGAAGTAGCTCAATGAGAGGAGGGGACTTTTTTCTGTTTCCAAATTTTCTTTAATATTATTATATTGTCTTTATTTTTTAATGAAGGTGAAGGGTGTGGAATCAAAGAAAAGAATAACAATGCTGTTTTAAATAAATATAGATATGATAATATAAAGGTCAAGGGTTTCCCTCAGAATAATAGAATCTACCATTTGACATTATTCTTTTTAAAGTGTCCATGTATATTACCTCATTTGATGAGTTTAAGTCACTCCTTCTGGAGATGACTAAATAAGACAAATGATATCATCGATATGTCTTCCAAATGATTTCTGCTTCACTAAAATGTATTGCTCTGAAACAAAGAGCATGACTCCAAAGTAATTCAAGTAATATGTATATAATGTATTTCAAAAAAGAAAGAAATATTTCAACAGATTTCAAACATGATTGGGAGAGATCCAGTACTATAAAAATCCAGTACTATAAAATATTAAAATTCCTTAGCCTAGCAGATTCAAGACTCTCCTTGACTCTCTAGCTTTGTCTGCTAGTATATCCAAAATAAGCAATACAGCATTCATCAATGCTGGTCACCAAGCCTTGCCATGGCTCTTCTCAGCTCATGACTGGGAGAAACCCCCAATCGGTTCTTTGCCTAGAAAACCATTTTCATCTCTAAAAACCTCACACACACATTTTCCAGGAAACATTCCCTGATCCCCTTATAAAGCTCTCTGAGTTAAAGTATATTATTAACATTAATTCTCCTCTCTGACCCTTATTTCAGTCTACCTTATATTATATTATATTATATTATACTTAGATACACACTCTTAGTGGGCAAGGATATGCTATTTTCCATATATTTATAGCCTCTTTCCAGACTTAAATTGAAGAAAGTAGGGAAAACCGCTAGACCATTCAGGTATGACCTAAATCATATCCTTATGATTATACAGAAGTGAGAAATAAATTTAAGGGCCTAGATCTGATAGATAGAGTGCCTCATGAACTATGGAATGAGGTTCATGACATTGTACAGGAGACAGGGATCAAGACCATCCCCATGGAAAAGAAATGCAAAAAAGCAAAATGGCTGTCTGGGGAGGCCTTACAAATAGCTGTGAAAAGAAGAGAAGCGAAAAGCAAAGGAGAAAAGGAAAGATATAAGCATCTGAATGCAGAGTTCCAAAGAATAGCAAGGAGAGATAAGAAAGCNCAGGAAGCAACAGCTAGAACTAGACATGGAACAACAGACTGGTTCCAAATAGGAAAAGGAGAACGGCAAGGCTGTATATTGTCACCCTGCTTATTTAATTTCTATGCAGAGTACATCATGAGAAACGCTGGACTGGAAGAAACACAAGCTGGAATCAAGATTGCCGGGAGAAATATCAATAACCTCAGATATGCAGATACCACCACTCCTATGTCAGAAAGTGAAGAGGAACTAAAGAACCTCTTGATGAAATTGAAAGAGGAGAGTTAAGTTGGCTTAAAGCTCAACATTCAGAAAACAAAGATCATGGCATCCAGTCCCATCACTTCATGGGAAATAGATGGGGAAACAGTAGAAACAGTATCAGACTTTGTTTTTTTGGGCTCCAAAATCACTGCAGATGGTGACTGCAGCTATGAAATTAAAAAAGACGCTTACTCCTTGGAAGAAAAGTTATGACCAACCTAGATAGCATATTCAAAAGCAGAGACATTACCTTGCCGACTAAGATCCATCTAGTCAAGGCTCTGGTTTTTCCTGTGGTCATGTATGGATGTGAGAGTTGGACTGTGAAGAAGGATGAGCTCCGAAGAATTGATGCGTTTGAACTGTGGTGTTGGAGAAGACTCTTGGGAGTCCCTTGGACTGCAAGGAGATCCAGCCAGTCCATTCTGAAGGAGATCAGCCCTGGGATTTCCTTGGAAGGATTGATGCTGAAGCTGAAACTCCAGTACTTTGGCCATCTCCTGCGAAGAGTTGACTCATTGGAAAAGACTCTGATGCTGGGAGGGATTGGGTGTAGGAGGAGAAGGGGATTATAGAGGAGGAGATGGCTGGATAGCATCACTGACTCGATGGACGTGAGTCTGAGTGAACTCCAGGAGTTGGTGATGGACAGGGAGGCCTGGCGTGCTGTGATTCATGGGGTCGCAAAGAGTCGGACACAACTGAGCGACTGAACTGAACTGAACTGAAGTTCCCACCCTGAAATTGCAACGTAATTGTTTATTTTGTTTTGTATTGCTTATTTATTTATTATATCATTCAGTGATAGAAGACCTGAATAAAAGAAGACAGAGTTGTTCCTGCAAGATCTATAGACAGAGAAACACACAGCAAAAAATCTTAAGTACTGTGCACATAACATTTTCCAGAGAAGCCTATCATTTTACTTCCACCTCTTAGTGGCAAAAGAGAAGAAGAAAATGGCTATGAACACTACCAAGTAGGAAGCAAAGGTCTAGGAATGAAACCAAGTTCTCCTCACTATAGTCTAACTTTAGTAATCATCTGAAACTGGGAGTAGAGTTAAAAATAAAGCTCTCACCCAAAAGGCAGCCAGGATACAACCCAGTTACTTACGCTGAGCCAGCATCTTTTCAGAGCCACTTTCCAGGCAGTTAAATACAGCCATGCACAGTCCTCTGGGCCAGAGCCTGAGCTAATTAGGGAGTCACTGGAAAGGAACAGTGAGACTTTTAATAAAAGAGCTGCCACAAGCCATAGCATTAGTACTATGCCTCTTCAAAACACCAGAGTCTGTTTCTTGCCATCACACATTACCACACTAACAATTAAGGGAAAAGGGGTTTGGGGTAATGAGAATTTCATAAGCCATAAGTGTTTTTGTAATTTGCAGCATCAGAACACTTTAATAAAGGGAAGACAGCATGGAAAGGCACATATTTTATTTTTCCATAGATATGACTTGTAAACATCTAAATCAGCTGCTCTTTCACTACCTTTAAAGTGCTTTTCTTTTGAGAAAAATAACGTTCCATTTAGGTTTTCCATCAAGCTGGATTAATTGTGTGATAAAATGGATACTATTTAAAAGGATATCATCAGAAAATAGGCTCATTGTAAATGAAAGGGGTATGTTAGAGAAGGAGCACCCTGACTCCCAGACTATAAAAGAGATACTTAACCAATATCAGACATCATTACAGCAGTAATTTGTAACACATCTGACCCCAACTCTCATCACTTAATAAATAGGACAAAAAAGTGTCCTCTGCATCTGGTGGGAACATGGAAAGCTCTGTGTTAATTTTTTTTGTTTTACTTTTGAATTTCTGCTTGTGTTTTCAGAGACTGCAAGACTGATGGTCTTAAAGACAATGTAGCCAAACACTGGGGACTTCCCAGGTGGCACTAGTGGTAAAGAATCCACCAACAATGCAGGAGACGCAGGAGACATGAGTCCAGTCCTTGCTTCAGGAAGATCCCCTGGAGGAGGAAATGGCTACCCATTCTGGTATTCTTGCCTAGGAAATCCCATGGGATTTTTATTTCTCTAAAATTCCTATTGTTATTTACAACAGTGACTTCAAGTCTGGTTGTCAGTTTCTTTGGCAATAAGGATTCCTCATATAAATAGCACTTTATAGCTTACAAGACACTTTTTCACAAATGTTATCTAAATTCTCACAGTAGTATCTCTGTTAATAGCTCCAAGCTTGCCTAACTACCCCCAGATTATAGCATTTCATAAAAAGACAAAAATATTTTAAATCTTCCCAATTTATTTTTAAGCAATAAAAAATGTTTATTTTTTAAAAATGAAAGAATTACAAGATAGTATTTTAGAAATCTGAGGCTTAATTAGTCTATTTTTTAGCAACACACACTTATCAAAGTATTGGAACTACAGCACTGAAATTTTCAAGCTTTAAATAAGAAATAAAATTTTAGTCATGCATCATAATTAAAGGATATCTAGTAGATACATGCAAATACAAAGCAATCTTTAAAAAGTACCATGTTTCAAATTAGTTGATATATGCAAAAGATAGGGTACCATGATTAATAGGGGAGAAGAGAGTAAAGGCCTGAAGCATTAGAAAGAAAGAATGAATGAAGTAGTCATCCTGACAATCAAAAATTCAAGTTTCTCAAAATTCAACAGTCATGCCCAAAGGCAAAAGAGGAAAACTCCTCATGTGGAATAATTTTGGAAGCCATGAGAAACCTAACAAAGACACTCCATCAGACTCTTCCATTTGATTGGTTGATGCCTGAAACTCTACCAGACATGAATCCCTGCTGTTTGACGATTTGACCCTTATTAGAGTTCCACCCATTTGGGGATGGAGTGGGAAACAAAGAGCTCATATCATAACATAAGCTGTTCTAGTTTCTCTACACTCCATGCAACTGTTAAAAAGAAGGAAATTTTTGAAGGTGAAGCTCTTACAATGAAGCAATGATACCACATATTGACTGTTGTGTGTTAAATATTTCATAGCTACCATTGCACACTGAAACTGTGAGTTGGGTATTCTTAACACATGTTATGTATAAGAGACCGAGGCTCAGAATAGTTAGATCATTTACTCAAAGTTCAGGGAAAACAAATGACAACTAAGAGGTCAGAGCTGGACCACTGGAAAAGCTAAACTGGTGCTAAACTGAAGATGTGAAGATGGTTTTGGGCTCTTAAAAAGAAACCTCAGTATTGAAACAATAACTGAAGCATAACCAACTCTGCAGGTGATAAAGGGACCACAGGTCTCAATACAGAAGAAAAGAAAACAAGCAAAGAGACCAGCAAAGAAATGGTCCCTTCCTTTCTTGTCTGTCTATCTGTCTCTCTCATCTTTCTCTGTTATCAAACACACACCCTACTAAAATTCAAAACACACACACCACTAAAATTCTAAACACACTGATAAAGAGATGAAAAACCTAAACCATTGAATAAGCAATGCATTTATAATTACACATTGTAATTCTTTAGGATTCTGTCACAACAAGGGTACATGTTTACAGAGACAAAGAGAATTGAGTGTTAGAAGAATTTTAATTCATGACAAGAAGATCATCAAAAAATAAATAGCACTGAACTTTGCCTCTGATTTTAACAAAGGACACCAGTATGTGGGAAGCTCCATAAATATAATTAGTGTTAAAAACTTAGTCAGGTCTGGTGCAGGATATTTCCTGGTTTTGCCAAGCAAAGAGGTTAGAAAACTTTTATTGATATTAACAAAGATGGTTATTTGATTTTTACTTTGTTAGGAACTTTCCTAGAGAGTTCTATATTCTTAAACAATATAATCTCACCAAGAAAAATGTTTTGGGTACTACAAAGTAAAACCAAATCATGCAAAATAGTAACTGGCCAATTAGATCTGACTAATTATGCTAATTATCAGCTATTGGTAAGAGTAATATTGTAAATGACTGGAAATGCAAAGAGAGAAAACAAATCCTGGAACATGTCAAACTCAGTCACTGAAAATATCATAGTCAGTCTAATTCTCTGATGTTAATACCCATCACTAATCCCATTCAGGGGGATTTCTGTAGTGCTTTTCTTTATGAATGTTTTTAACTCCCTGAAAAACTATAAATAACCGAAGTCCTACAAGAGAGGAAGAGGAGTAAGGTATAGAGAAAAAACGCTGACCAAATATTAGTCATAGTTCTCTTGGTACTCTTGAACTAACCACACCAACTCTTTGACACCATGTATTTCTATCTACAAAATAAGAAGACTGAACTAAAGAAACCCTGGAGTCTAACATTATATGATTTTATAAGTCATCTATAACTATGTTTTAAGAAGAATCCACTTTGTTCAAATGCTTCAAATGAAGCATTAATTAATTAAAAATTAAAACCACAGTCTGTGCTTAGAAGTGTCCTTTAAAAAAGGGAACTCATTGGAATTCTGCTTTATTTAGAGCATTTTAAATGGAGTTATTCCTAACATATCCTACAGATCTCTCAATATATAGGAAGATTCAGCAAAAAATATATACATATTTTTATTTTGGAGAACAAAGTACTGGGAATTTCTGTGATTATCAAACTCGGCTTTATTCTCAGCACAGTTCTGCTAGTTTAACTAGCATCTCACTGCCCTCTCTTGGTAGATACTGAGATAACAGAAGCTGATTTCTATGCAGGGATTAGAACGTGGCTTTAGGCTTCCACAAGATAGTTTGACTCTTGCCAACAGAAGTGAAGTGAAGTGAAGTGAAGTCGCTCAGTGGTGTCCGACTCTTTGCGACCCCGTGGACTGTAGCCCACCAGGCTCCTCCGTCTATAGGATTCTCCAGGCAAGAATACTGGAGTGGGTTGAGATTTCCTTCTCCAGGGGATCTTCCCAACCCAGGGATCAAACCCGGGTCTCCCCCGCATTGCAGGCAGATGCTTTAACCTCTGAACTAGAGGGATCTACCTAATAAGACAAGTATAAATGTAATCTATATTATTTAAAAGGTAGAAATCCGTTGTTTTCAAGACTGGTTTCCTCCAAGACCAATTCAGATGGACAGATACAGAATAATGTACACAATGTTTACTAGAGAGTGGTCTGAGTAGCAATCCTCCTTCTGGAGGAAGGGAAGAAAGAAGACAGGGGATGGGGCTGTAATGTGGTCTCAACAAGGGCCTCCATCAGCTGACCTGAAACTGGATAGCCCCCTCAGTTGGGGCAAAAAGACAGTGATATGACTCATATCAACTAGTCATTGGATACATTCTGCCTCTAGGAAGCAGCCATGACCCTGGACAATGTGACCGATTAGCCAAGGGCAGTTTCTGGAGAGGGCTGACACACCTGACTGTCAGCTAGCAGCACTTCTAGAAGGTAGAGGAATAGATCTTTCAGTCCTAAAGGAGAATCTGGGTATCATATCAGAGTGTCTGCTACATAATTACTCTATACTGTGGTTAACACCTTTCTGTTTCTTAATAGACAACAGACAATTAATCTTAAAACAATTCCAAAAATCAAAGGTAATAAATATAGGAAATAGTGCAACAACTTTGAGAAGTAGTTTGGTAGTTTCTTTGAACAGTAAATATAAATTTACCATATGAACCAGTAATTCCACTCCTGGGTGAAAGACAAATGAAAATATATATCTACACAAAGACTTATGCAGGAATGATGTTCATAACAGCATTATTGAAATAAACTCAAAAATCAAAACAATTCAACGTCTATCAACTGGTAAATGGATATGACAAAATGTGTTATATTCATAGAATGGAGTAATATTCTGCAATAAAAAGGAATTTAGTACTGATACATACATACTACAACAAGGATAAACTTTGGAAACATTATACTAGGACTTCCCTCGTGGCATGGTGGATAAGAATTTGCCTGCCAATGCAGGAGACACGGGTTTGATCCCTAGTCCAGGAAGATCCCACTGCCTCGGGGCCACTAAGCCTGTGCACCACAACTGCTGATCCCATGCTCTTGAGCCCACAAGGTGCAACTATTGAAGCCCAAGAGCCTAGGGCCCAGATGCTGCAACTAATGAACCCATGTACTGCAACCACTGAAGCACACACGCCTAGAACCTGTGCTCAGCAAGAAGAGAAGCCACCACAATGAGAAACCCATGAACACCAATGAAGAGTAGCCCCCGACTCACTGCAACTAGGGAAAGCCTACCCAAAACAACAAGAACCCAGCACAGCCAAAAATAACTAAGTAAATAATATATTATGCTAAACAAAAGAAGCCAAAAGAGACTGCGTGTTACATGAGTTCCTACATGTAATACCAAGGAGCAACTATATACACATTTAATGAGATCACATTTATTTTTCTTTCCTTCAAGATTGCCCTAGATGTTCATTTCAACTTACCTTCACCAAGATACAAAATACATAGGGGGGAAAGGCAGGAGTTAAAACAGAAAAAAAAAAAAAATCTAACCTCTATTGAGAGCATACTATAGTCAATATTGTCCTAAGTACTCTTCATATATAATTATTATTTAACTACAATTTCTGTGAGGTGGATGGTTATTTTTATTCAATGAATGAGAAATCTGAGGTTCAGAAGATTAAACAGTTCACCTGAAGTCATCAAGTATGGTTAAAAAAACAACTATGGATAAGACTGTATAAACCAGACAATATATTTATGAATTTCAGACTACTTTGTGATTGTCTTTTTGGAGCTATGCAGCAAGACTCTGTCCCCTATGTATAGGAATGGAGTTTCCCCCGAAAAAAAAAAACTGACTACCCCATTATAAAACATCCTGGGGAGAAGTTTTTCCTGAAGCTGGATATTTCTTTTAAAAGTTTCCTGGCCCATTTACCTGGACACCAAGGTTCAAAGCGATCAGGAATGACTGTGGGAGATGAGGTGCTCCTGACCACATAGAGACAGGACAGAAGGGAACAGCAAGCTGGCCTGGAATCACAGGTTGGGTTCTCCAGAAGCAGCTACTGAGATGGTTGTGGGGAGGGGCAAGGTGTTTATTAGGAAAGAATGTCAGTGAAAGGAAGCACTAGGAGGCTAGATAGGACAAAACAAGAAGGTCCACTGTGATGCAGGCCTGATAAAGCCTTGACCAACCTGGTGGGGCTCTCTGGAGCAAGCGCTGCTCATCAGAGTTCTTGGATGTCACATCTCTGTGTCCACTGCACCTAGGGAGAGACCCCAGGTTTGATCTGCGTTATGAGCAGTTGAAAATTATTCTCTACACTGCACATCCTTTTCATTCTATTCTGGCCTCAGTTTGTGCTATGAGTGATTAGAAAAAGAGCCTATAACCATGGTAGAATAACAGACAGGAGAGATGTAGGTGTTAGAATGACTTCGTCTGTAAATACAGACAGACTTAACTTGTTGAGATAATATGTATTGTTTCTTATGTGGGGAAATTCAGAGTTAGAGCAATTTCAGAGGTTATATGACTGGGGCTCCAGCTCCACTTACCTGTGATTATCTTGCTTCCTCTCTCCTCTGCATTAACTTCATCCTTAGACTGGTGGTAAAAGAGGAAGTAGTGCCAGACAAAATATACAAACAAAATAATGTCAAGAGTCAGAAAAAGAATGGTCTTTTCTGGTGCATCCTTCATAAAAACAAGAAAACTTTTCTCCAAATCCCCTACTTCCACCCCAGCAGACCTTCCCTCACATCTTATTGGCCAAAACAAATCATTTATCACCTCTAAACCAATCACTAGCATGTGGTCCACTTGGAATCACCATGACTGGCTCAGTCTAAACAGAATCTGCCTGCTCTAACTACTGCTGAGACCAACGACCTCTAAAGCACAAAGCTCTGGGGAGCTTTGTCTGGATATTCAGACAAAGTCAGAATTCTCTCAGGAAGAAGTAAAGGCAAAATGTTGGTCAGGTATACAATCAACATTGTACCCTGCACAAATGCCCTAATTGCTGAAATAAGCAAGTGTCACCTTGCCAGCAACTATGGTGCAAAGTAAGTAGCAGAAGCTGGAGTTTGGAAACAAGAACAGAAAAAATCACATTGGCTTATTTCTGTTCATATCCTAGTATCTGAAGAGAATCTGTATATTTTAAGAACTCCCAGGAAGCTAATTTCCCAAATCAGTTTCATTTCATTGTGTCTCTAATTATCTTACACAATTTAAAAAGAAAAATTTGAATGCTGATTCTCATGACATCCAAGTAGTTCATAGGTACACGCATATGACAGTAATTTCTCTCAGATCTCAAGACCCTGGGGGATTTCACTGACCAGGAATCCACCTTCAATAAGCAGAAAAGACATTAGGTGACTCACCAAACAGAAATGTTTAACTGATTTCCATAAACACTGCTATTACATTAAAAATGTAACTACTTATTTTACAATGATAAATGAGAATTTTTGAGTATAATATCAGTGGAACATTCCACCAATACTTGGTTGTAGTCCTATTTGTTTCCATTACAAGGAAATGAAAGAAGAAACTCTGTCTCTGTGGAAACTGTCTGAAACTCTATTTCTATCACCCATTATATAGAAAAAAATAAACTCTCCACATCATTCTCTGTCCCTCAACCCCAAAAGAGACACATTAGTTCTGGAGTAAGGTGAGACGGGCCATCTATATTTTAATCAAATTCCTTGGGTGATATTGAGGCACAGGCAGGTTTGGGAATCACAATATAATCTAACTGCATCATTTGATAAATGGAAAAAATGTTCAAATGGTTAAAGAAAAAAAGCAAAAGCAAAATATCTAGGTCTCCTTTACCAAAAGCCTGGGATTCTTCCATTACCTCATCAGTTACATTATCATTACTTGGTTGGCCAAAAAGTTCCTTCAGGTTTTTCCATCGTGATTTTAAAAAAAAAAGAATAAATTTTTTGGCCAACCCAATACACTAAAGTAGTATGCCAATGCCAAACATTACATTAAGAACCAGTTGTAACTCTTTGGCTCTCAGGAGAAAGACTGTTTCTAACAGAGAACATGAAAATGAGGATTAGCTATAGGAAAACAGCTATAGGGTATGAGTTAAAGCAATAGAGAGACCATGAGCTAGTCAGAAAGACAGGCGAAACTGGAGGGAAAAAATATTTGGAGATAGAACAGCAAGGGTTCTATCCAAGTTAGTAAAGGAGACTAAACCAACACAGGAGGGCCTTGCAATGAACTAAAAATGAAAACCACTAATGTGCTTTAAATCCAGAACTCAATGAAACTAACATAAAGGATAATGACTTCATATGTACCGTTTCTGTGTTATACTTTTCCACTCAGCATAATAATGTGATAAAGGCCAGTTGGATTGCAAAAGAAAGCTATAAGCAGTGTTAAAGTATCTCCACTAAAAATTAGGCCAATACACAGGTCACTGGAGCCATAGGAAGAACTTCCCTGAGGGGCCACTATTTCCAGGGAAGTACCTTCCAGCAGGACCCATCCAAAGTTTTCAGGTATAGATGTGGTGACTTCATCATATCATCCACTATGTACTAGATACCCATCTACTGTGCTAACCACCCAAGATAAAGAGACAAAGGAGTTGCTTCCTGATTGATAGGAAGATTGAAAATATATGGAATCAACTCGAAGAGTCCTAAAAGCAGTGCTATTATGCTAGTAAAGGTTTAATAACCAAGAGAAAGCCCTAACTTACAGTGTTTGCTGATTTCCATGGTTTAAGTACTATCATGATGGTCAGTTTCAAGCTACCAAGATGACATCAATCCAGCTAAAAAAAAAACCTATAAATTTAACAATTGGCTCTTCTGAGATGGCATAACTGCCTCCAGCACACCACCGCTTACAGAGCATATAATTGATGTCTCTACCCGGCCCCCCATGTCACATTCAGATAGAAAAACCAAAGCCCAGAGATAAAATGATTTGACAAAGGCCATACAACTACTAGGTTGCACCAAAACTAAAAGCAGAACACAGTTTCTCATGTTTTCCACTGTAACTCACCCTGTAAGGCCGAAGACAATGCTTTATGGCAGCAGTCCCCCACCTTTTTGGCACCAGGGACCAGTTTTGTGGAAGATAACTTTTCCATGGCTGCAGGGAGGGATTGGGGGAAGAAGAAGGAGGGGCACGAGGGGCCCAGGGGAGTGGTGGAGTTGGAAATGGGATGGTTTTGGGATGACTCAAACATATCACATTTATTGCATACTTTATTTCTACGATTATTACATTAACTCCATCTCAGATCATCAGGCATTAGATCCTGGAGCTTGGGGACCCCTGCTTTATGGCATTTGAATTAGAGATTGAGAGCTCAGGTTCTGGAGTCCACAGGCCTGGGCTTAAATCCCAGGTCCAACTGGGAAGACTTTATGACCTTGGAAATTTACTAAACTACTCTGAGCCTTATTTTTGTTATCTGTAAAGTAGAAATGATAACACTATCTATATCTTAATGAATTATGGTAAGGATTAAATGAGACAAACATGTAAACTGCTTGTCAAAGAGCCTGGCATAAAATATACATTATTGGTATTATTGCAGCCCATTAATATCTGCCTGGCCAGCATTACTCAAAATGCGTTCTGTGAACCAGTAGTTTGTTATTGGTCCTTGACAAGATAACTATAGAATATGATAGTAAGAGTTTAGAAACTTACTAAACACTTTAATATTGCCACAACATCCAAGCATGGGATCAGTGGGCTCGTTTTGATAAATAAGGTATAAACAAGTTTGGATGCTGTCATACTCAGTGGTGAGCAGCATGGGGCCTAAACTGCATGCTTGTTAAGCACACAATCAGACCTTGAAATATGTGATATTTCTAATGAATTTGTCACCTGTAACCCACTTGGAAGAAAAGTTATGACCAACCTAGATAGTATATTCAAAAGCAGAGACATTACCTTGCCGACTAAGGTTTGTCTAGTCAAGGCTATGGTTTTTCCCGTCATCATGTATGGATGTGAGAGTTGGACTGTGAAGAAGGCTGAGCACCAAAGAATTGATGCGTTTGAACTGTGGTGTTGGAGAAGACTCTTGAGGGTCCCTTGGACTGCAAGGAGATCCAACCAGTCCATTGTGAAGGAGATCAATCCTGGGATTTCTTTGGAAGGAATGATGCTGAAGCTGAAGCTCCAGTACTTTGGCCACCTCATGCGAAGAGTTGATTCATTGGAAAAGACTCTGATGCTGGGAGGGATTGCGGGCAGGAGAAGGGGACGACCCAGGATGAGATAGCTGGATGGCATCACGGACACAATGGACGTGAGTCTGACTGAACTCCGGGAGATGGTGATGGACAGGGAGGCCTGGCGTGCTGCTATTCATGGGGTCACAAAGAGTCGGACACGACTGAGCGACTGAACTAAACTGAACTGAACCCACAAGGGAATAAAAATCTGATAAAATGCAGGTACTTATTTTTAAAACTTGCTATAATATTTTTATAATTGTTATGATTTTAGATTAAGCTTATTTTTAAATTATACTTTAATAAGCTAAATTAAGACATAAAATTATTTTAACTCTAACTTACATATGCCAAGATAAACCTCACTGAAATATTTTTTCCAGAAGAGATACTCATTTTTCTGCATACAGCAGCAGCAGTACATCAAGTGATAATGAAGTTTACTCCAAGTAAATGAGGACCAAACAAATTTGTACCAACTCTATTAGAAATATGATACCTTGTATATTGACTNAAGAAACAAGCTCAGAGCCAAAGAATTTTTTGAAAGAAAGAGTGCTGAATTAAAAAGTTAATAGAAGCAGATGTTCTATCTCATATATAAATATGAGTGCTTTTAAGCCTTTTTTTAATGTAGCACTCAGATTGCTAAGACTAAAAAAAACACAAAAGTGTTTTACTGGAAATGTAGGTGAATCTAGGGCAAAGAAAGTAGCTCAAAAACTACTTTTCAATAACACAATAGTCCAGCATAGCCAGGCACTGGCTAATGATATAAAAGCTCAGTTTATAGAACAAATATAACTAGTAAAGTAATTTTCATTGTTAACATGGCAATTTTTTGTAGTATATTTATGATTACTTTACAGCTACACTACTGATAAACACAACTAGTTCTGAACTGTATAAACTTCTAAATTCTCAACATTGTCAACACATGTGATTCGGAATTTAAATTTTGTATATGACTGTGGTCAAATGGAATAGCTCCAATAACAGGAAATGCTTTTGGAATAGTTACTCAAATAAGGAGAGGGGGTGACAGAGGATTAGATGGTTGGATGGCATCACCAACTCAATGCACATGAGTCTGAGCAAACTCTGGGAGATAGTGAAGGACAGGGAATCCTGGTGTGCTGCAGTCCATGGGGTCGCAGAGTTGGACACGGCTTAGTGACTGGACAACAAGGAATCTGAGTCAAAATATAAGTTACTGCACTACTTTCTTCACTGGAAAAGTCTAGTTATTATGGAGAAAAAAGTTAGCAGGTTAAATAGTGTACTTAGTGATAGAGGAAAATTATGAGTTTCCATTAAAGCCAATTCACTTAAATCTCACATTAGTCTCTTTTTTATGTAATGATAAAAAGCTTATAATAAAAAAAAAAAACTATATACGGACTAAATGGCAAAATACAGGTCGTTTCTTCTCCCTGACAAGAACACTCACATCTATTCAAGATCAAAACACCAGTAAGAGAATCCCAGAACACAGTGTTGAGTCTGAAGTACCCCCTGCACCTCAGCCATCAAGGCAGACTGCATTAGAAGGGCGAGAGAAGTGTCTACATGTTGGCCACATTGCCCCTTCTCCAGGGCAGGGCAGTACCATACAGAGAGGTCTCCCATCAGTTTCCAGTTCCTCCGGTGGGAAAAGAGAACCAGGGGTTGGAGGCGGGGGGGTGGGGGTGGGGTACACTAGCTTTCCAAAGCACTGTTGGTCACTTTATGGGGAACTCTACTCCGATTTCTCACAGTAGAACTCTACTCTGATTTTACCACAGAAATCACAGAGGAATCTATGAGGCTCAAATATTGTGAATCTGATTGTCACAGAGAAGTGGGGAAGGGCTTGCAACAACCAGCACAAGGATCTTGTCAGACCAAGTTCACATGTGTAGTGCCCAAGTATTAATAGTAATCCCAACTGGTGGCTTTGCTTACCTGCAGAAACAAGCTGGGGGTGCACTCTGGCCAGGGAGCTTGACAGGATGCCGATTTGCTGATTTGAGTCCTCTAAGGAGAAATTTTCTCTATCCTAGATCCCAGCTTTCCAAACTCAGGCAAGGTGCTGAGTCATGCCTCCACCTATTGTGGAGAGAGTTTTCTGTCCAGAAGGGCAGGCTCATATATGACCAGGAGGGCAAGCGACAAGTCCTACAGGTTGTGTGTGCCTCTGTAGTGCTTAAGCTGAGAGAAGGGCAGACGGAACCAATAGTTTGTAGAGCAAAGCCAGAGGACCTCTTTAGCCTGGGAACACAGGATGGGAGGGGACTCATGTTTGGGAACGCATGTACACTCGTGGGAATTAATGTCAATGTTTGGCAAAACCAATACAGTAATGTAAAGTAAAAAAAATACAAATAAAAAAATTAAAAAAATAAACATAAAAAAATTAAAAAAATAAACAGTGGGGCCACATCAAACTAAAAAGCTTCTGCATAGAAAAGGAAATAATCAATAAAATGAAAAGCTAGCTAACTGAATGGGAGAAGTTACTTGCAATCAATATATCTCATAAGGTGTCAATACCCAGAAAATACAAAGAACTCATACAACTTAACATCAAAAAAAAAAAAAAAAAACCAACTTGATTTTGTTAGAAAGCAAAGGTCCTGAATAGACATCTTTCCAAAGAAGACATACAGATGACCAACAGAAACCTGAGAAAATGCTCAACATCACTAACCAACAGGGAAATTCAAATTAAAATCACAATGATATGTCACTTCACACCTCTCAGAATGGCTATTGTAAAACAACAACAAATAACATATGTTAGCAAGGGTGTGAAGAAAGTGAAACTCTCATGCTTTGTTGGTAGGAATGGAAATTGGTACAGCAACTATGGAAACAGTACAGAAGTTTCTCAATAATTGAAAATAAAATTCCCCACAAAATCAGCAATTCCACTTCTGGTTACTTTTTCAAGGAAAACAAAAAAAACTAATTCAAAAAGATATATGCACTCTGTTCACTGGGGTGTTACTTTGAACAGCCAAGATATTGAAGCAACCTCACTGTCCATCAACAGAAAAATAGATAAAGATGTAGTGTGTACACACACACACACACACACACACACAGGAATATTACACACCCTATAAAAGAGAATGAAACCATGCCATTTGTGACAATATGGATGAGTCCAGAGGTATTATATTCAACTGAAATATGTCAGATGTATGATTTCTCTTATATTTAGAATCTAAAGAACAAAATAAATAAACAAATATAACAAAACAGAAATAAACCCACAAGTGTAGAAAACAAACTGGTAGCATATTGGGAAGATGGAGGAAAGGTGGGTCAATAAGAAAAATAGATGAGGGAAATTAGGAGATTCAAATTTCCAGTTATAAAATAAGTAACTCTTGGGGAAATAACATATAGCATAGGAAACACAGTCAGTAATATTGGAATAACTTTTTGTGGTGATGGACAGTAACTAGACATATTGTGGGGATCATTTTGTAATATATTAAAATATCAAACTACTACGCTGAACACCTGAAATTAATATAATATTGTAAGCCAATTATACTTCAATTAAAATCAAATAAAAGTAAAGATAAGCAGGGAAGGAGACATATAAATGAATAATTCATGTGGTAACAGATTAGAAATGGAAACACCAGTATGAATTCATGTATATGTATACTAATTCACGTGTGTGTCTATATATACATATACATATATATATACACACACAAATATATCAACAACATGAAGATGTTGTGTGTGTGTGTCTCTCTCTCTATATATATATATATATAGAGAGAGAGAGAGACTGCAGCATGCCAGGCCTCTCTGTCCATTACCAACTCCTGGAGCTTACTCAAATACATGTCCATCAAATCATCTCATCCTCTGTTGTCCCCTTCTTCTCCCACCTTCAATCTTTCCCAGCATCATGGTCTTTTCAAATGAGTCAGTTCTTTGCATCAGGTGGCCAAACTATTGGTGTTTCAGCTTCAGCATCAGTCCTTCCAATGAACACTCAGGACTGATTTCCTTTAGGATGGACTGGTTGGATCTCCTTGCTGTCCAAAGGACTCTCAAGAGTCTTCTCCAACACCACAGTTCAAAAGCATCAATTCCTTGACACTCAGCTTTCTTTCTAGTCCAACTCTCACATTCATATATGACTACTGGAAAAACCATTGCTTTGACTAGTCAGACATTTGTTGACAAGGTAATGTCTCTGCCATTTAATATGCTGTCTAGGTTAGTCATAACTTTTCTTCTAAGGAGCAAACATCTTTTAATTTCATGGCTGCAGTCACCATCTGCAGTGATTTTGGAGCCCCCAAAAATAAAGTCTCTCACTGTTTCTACTGTTTCCCTATCTATTTGCCAAGAAGTGATGGGACCAAATGCCACAATTTTAGTTTTCTGAATGCTGAGTTTTAAATCAACTTTTTCACTCTCCTCTTTTACTTTCATCAAGAGGCTCTTTAATACTTCTTCACTTTCTGCCATAAGGGTGGTGTCATCCGCATATCTGAGATTCATATTCATATTTATTTGCATATGAATATCTGCATATTGATATTTCTCCCGGCAATCTTGATTCCAACTTGTGCCTCATCCAGCCCAGCATTTCTCATGATGAACTTTGCATATAAGTTAAATAAGCAGGGTGACAATATATAGCCTTGACGTACTCCTTTCCCAATTTGGAACCAGTCTGTTGTTCCATGTCCAGTTCTAACTATTGCTTCTTGACCTGCATACAGATCTCTCAGGAGGCAGGTCAGGTGGCCTGGTATTCCCATCTCTTTAAGAATCTTCCACAGTTTGTTGTGATGCACATAGTCAAAGGCTTTGGCATAGTCAATAAAGCAGTAAATGTTTTCCTGGAACTCTCTTGTTTTTGCGATGATCCAACAAATGTTTGCAATTTGATATCAGGTTCCTCTGCCTTTTCTAAATCAAGCTCAAACATCTGGAAGTTCACGGTTCATGTACTGTTGAAGCCTGGCTTGGAGAAGTTTGAACATTACTTTGCAAGCATGTGAGATTAGTGCAATTGTGCAATAGTTTGAACATTCTTTGGGATTGGAATGAAAACTGACCTTTTCCAGTCCCGTGGCCACTGCTGAGTTTTCCAGATTTGTTGGCATAATGAGTGCAGCACTTTCACAGCATCATCTTTTAGGATCTGAAATAGCTCAACTGGAATTCCATCACCTCTACTAGCTTTGTTCATAGTTATGCTTCCTAAGGCCTGCTTGACTTCACATTTCAGGATGTCTGGTTCTAGGTGAGTGGTCACACCATCGTGGTTATCTGGGTCATGATCTTTTTTGCATAGTTCTTCTGTGTATTCTTGTCACCTCTTATTAATATCTTCTGCTTCTGCTTCTGTTGTATATATATATATATATATACATGTTGTATGCACATATATATGTATGCTGTATATCTATATACATATATATGTATAGATATGTATATACACACATAAATATATATACACATATATATCAACAACAAGCCTAAGATCAACAACACTCCAGAATCAAGAAGCATACCTAGTGCCCAGATAATCATTTTTAATACCATTCTCTAATATAAAATAGAATACAATATGGAATTTATTATTACTTAAATTGGTGCATTAATTGTAACAAACATATCTTACTAATGTAAAGTGTTAATTAAGAAGGGAAGCTGGATATGGGTTTATGAAAACTGTACTATTTGCACAGTTTTTGGTAAAACTATACCTGTTCGAAACACTAACGTTAATATAAAAAATAAAGCAAACATGAAAGTTAATTTAATTTAATAGCACCTTGCACAATGGCCTACATACAACAGGTGCTCAATAAGCATGTGTTAGGTAGCTAAGTGAAAAAATGCTACAAAAAATACTATACATCATTTCTTATTAGAAATGATTCTAACATCCAGTAAACTGTATTGATAAAAACATGTTTTAAAATATGTTCTGCAACTTTTTCTTGTTCTGTAACTTATCAAGTTGCATTTTTGTAACTACTGGCAGATCTAGATATAATGAGACCTAGATATAATGAGACCCAGATATAAGCAAACTACATGAATCACACGTCATACTGACTGGCATACTTACCATTCCACCATGGTGAATAAATTATGTTGGTTTTGTTTTTTAAATCACAATGAAACTTAGAAATACCCAGTTCTTAGCACCCAGACATGTTTCCAAGTTTAGTACCCCTGAATAGTATTTTATTTCTTTGTCAAAGTTATGCACTCAGTCAGTTAAGATTTCTGCACTTAGTCAAGTTATATATCAAGTGTTTCTCTTAGATTGCCTATAAATGTGAATCGAAACATATCAAGGCATAGGAAAGCATTTCTCTGAAATTCCTCATCACAACAGTAAAACTTGAAGAAAAGGATAGAGTTATCCTACCACCTTGTGGACTGTTAGGGTATAGCTGCTTCAGAGCCTAAAGCACATTTTAAGAATGGGAGGACAGAAAACACTCAACAGTAGTTGCTCATGCTTTCCCATCACCTCCAGTTATTCTGCCTCTAATTCCTCATCTTTACACCTTAATCACCACTCAAAATGTAGTTTAAATGTCCTCACCATTATTTATGAATTATTTTATCACCAAATTATAGACCATCTATAAGTAATTTTACTCTGGGTATTATGCCTATCAACAGATGGGAATATCAGACTATCTTACCTGCCTCCTGAGAAATCTGTATGCAGGTCAAGAAGCAACAGTTAGAACCAGATATGGAATAACAGACTGGTTCCAAATTGGGAAGGGAGTACATCAAGGCTGGATATTGTCACCCTGCTTATTTAATTCATATGCAGAGTACACCATGCAAAATACCAGGCTGGATGAAACACAAGCTGCAATCAAGATTGCCAGGAGAAATATCAATAACCTCAGATACACAGATGATACCACCCTTATGGCAGAAAGTGAAAAAGCATTAAAGAGCCTCTTGATGAAAGTGAAAAAAGAGTAAAAAAAGTTGGCTTAAAACTCAACATTCAAAAAAACAAAGATTATGGCATCTGGTCCCATCACCTCATGGCAAATAGATGGAGAAACAGTGACAGACTTTTTTTTCTTGGGTGCCAAAATCACTGCAGATGGTGACTTCAGCCATGAAATTAAAAGACGTTTCCTCCTTAGAAGAAAAGTTATGACCAGTCTAGACAGCATATTAAAAAGCAGAGACATTACTTTGCCAACAAAGGTCCATCTAGTTAAAGCTATGGCTTTTCCAGTAGTCATGTATGGATGTGAGAGTTGGACTAGAAAGAAAGCTGAGCACCAAAGAATTGCTTTTGAACTGTGGTGTTGGAGAAGACTCTTGAGAGTCCCTTAGACTGCAAGGAGATCCAACCAGTCCATCCTAAAGGAAATCAGTTCTGAATATTCATTGGAAGGACTGATGCTGAAGCTAAACTCCAATAGTTTGGTCACCTGATGCGAACAACTGACTCATTTGAAAAGACCCTGATGCTGGGAAAGATGGAAGGCAGGAGGGGAAGGGGATGACAAAGGATGAGATGGTTGGATGACATCACTGACTCAATGGACACAAGTTTGAGCAAGCTCCGGCAGTTGGTGATGGACATGGAACCCTGGAGTGCTGCAGTCCATGAGGTCGCAAAGAGTCAGACACGACTGAGCAACTAAATTGAACTTATTACGTCTATTATATTTTTCACCAATTTCTAACAACTTTTTTGTTCATCTATCTCTCACCCCTATTTGGAGGCAGTGAACATACAAGTTTATGGACTAGCACAGCAGCATCCTCATAAGATGCAGGTAAAAAACGCTCATGTGATAAATATTTGTTAAAAGAATAAATACAAATGTGAATGGTATGAAACTTCATAGGCACATATGAGAGAAAATTCAGAAAGCAATTATTCTATATGCAATCAATACAAGATTATTTTCATTTGACTTAAACATAAACTTGCAATTAATATTAAAATATTTTAAATATTTTATGATATTTTAGAATTTTGCTAGAAAATAGAATAATTCATAAACAAGTAATTGTTGAAAACATGATAAGCTGAGGAATTTTCAATCATTTAATAAGATGGCAGATTTTTATAATGTTATATTCATATGCACTTTGGGTTGACTTTAATAATTCTTATTAATAAAACCAATGTCATTGTTTTTAAATGGCCACATCATAGAATTATCTCTAATTGTAAATTAAAATTATAAGATAATGACTAAATGAAAATGTGTCTTTGCTCTAAACCTCCATGCTACCTTATTGGTTCCTCTTATTTTCCAGCTGGTATTACAAAGTCTTACATTCACTGGAAGTATTGTGAGGACATGTAGACTGCAAATAGTGAAACCGGCTCATGCCTGCTCTCACCAATAGCTTACTACTCAGAAATTTTCAAGCCATTTGTTAAACTGTTGGTAGGCTCAAACTGGTCATGGTAGGAACATTTACACAACAGAAATCAGAAAACAAATCAAGATACTTTAAAAAAATTTTAATCAGGTTTAACTTTTCCACATCTCATTTTCTCTACTTGCATTATGTAGTGAGGAGAGGCAGAGGAGTTCCTATTGCACAAGACTCAAAGGATTGAACAAAATAACCCACATAAAAGGCTGTGTCTACTGTCTGGCATATTAATCGTGCTCACCAAATACTATAATCATTCTCCTTATCCCATCACAGTGCCTTGCAAGAAGTAAATCCCTCAATAAATACTCAGTTGTTAAATGATAAATAAAATAAAGAATTTCAATGGAATATTTTAAGACATGTTAATATGGATAGTAGTTCCAGGGTAAAAACAGGACAGATCATTATGAGGGATATAAGCTCTTTGCTGAAAAATAGCCCAGACTTCTTTTCTTTGCCTCTTCCTGCTCAAATAAATTGACAGATTTTTATCTCAAAAATTTCCAGTTATATTCATTTAGATTAAAATTCTATATATATTTATCTACATAAATATAGAAAGATATACAAATCTTTGTTTCCTTCTGCATTTTTCTGCCCTTCTGATTCTGTCTAAAGTGCCTTCCTTTCTCCTGTTCTTCTTAGTTTATTTCACAATGCAAAATATATAATTTATGTCTCATTTTGCTCCAGAAAAGGTTTGTTGTAAATAATAGATAACGTGGCTTCATGGTTAGTGAATAAGCTTTTTAAGTTTCTCCAACAGAAAAAAATGAAGTAGCTTTTTACTAAGTCTCTTTCACTGATCCCTTACTCCTGTTTGATTGGCCAAAGGCAGAAAATGGGTTTTTTTTAAACTGACCTTTGGGGAAAGACAAAAATTAAGTTTCCAAGCACAAAGCTGAAAACCAAATTATCAAGAATTTCAGACACTTTCCAAAAAGGAACACAAGAAATCTCCTTGTCCTTCAAAGTTGATGTCACCCTTTAATCTCTTTACCCACCTCATCACAATCCTAATATGGTGTTTCTTTAGATATAAGGGTGCTTCCAATAACTATATTTAAGGATCTGCTGTAGCTTCATTTGCTCACTAATAAAACACAAAAAATGGAAATAACTGATTAGCTGTAACTACTTAGTTGCAAAAACAGACTGGCGTATGATTTACTCCAGATGGTTTGGAATAAAATTCCAGTTGCTCAGATGCAAATTTATTCATATAAAATTTTGCTCCCCTTACTTAGCTATTATTAATTAGCACAGAGATTTTTTAATGGGGGAAAAATAAAATATTGGCTCAGTAATATCACTAAGATGATCATTTGCCCTAGAGAATATACAATTCTGTCCATGATCATTTCTAGTTTAAAAATAAACAAACTGAAACAAATAGCATATCCACAATGCACTGGCTGATGCAAGTGCTTTGTTAAGTGAAATATTTACTTCAATCCTGGTCTACCCTTATCCAAGAACATTTCGATGACACAGTATGTGACAGACGGGCTTCCTCTAGAAGTAGAAATAGGTAGGTGAGTTAGAAATTAAAATATCAACTAACTTGCAGGCACTGATAAGATGAAACAATACACTGTATTTGATTCACCTCCTGGTCTGTTTCCAAAGGACACCATCAAACACAATGATTCTTTTTCCCAACAGCTGTCACCACCAAATCGGCTATAATTTATATTTTCCCTTTGTGTTTGAATTCAGACCGAGATCAGATGGCTGGACTCAGTGACAGGGCAGAGGTAAAATGAACTGTCTTACCTAAAGAGGTACTGCCAGAGTTCATTAAGACAAAAGTCCCAGCACCAAATACCTAAAAAATCTAGGGTCTAGAAAACACAATCTGAACTTCCTATATAATTTACCAAATAAAAACAAAAAGCTCACTTTGGGGGAAAACTTTAATAAATTTGCTAAGAGGTGAGGATAAGACTCACATATTTCATCTTCAGAGAGAA
The DNA here is from genome assembly GCA_006410935.1 of Redunca redunca. Classification (NCBI taxonomy): domain Eukaryota; kingdom Metazoa; phylum Chordata; class Mammalia; order Artiodactyla; family Bovidae; genus Redunca; species Redunca redunca. The sequence goes on from SJYQ01000629.1 coordinate 833,074, forward strand.
TCGGTTTCTCCTGTCATCAACTCTGTAATTTCCAGTCTCTGTAAAAAAGCAAATTATTATATTCAATGTTCCTATAAGCTGAGCTCATGGGTGAATTCTAGGACCTAAAATTTCACCTTCCAGAGCTAAAACTTTACTAAAGCAAATAGGTTCAAAAAATATTTCACTTTTTTAAAAATTGCAAATTAATATCACAAGGGAAGAGCTAAATGAAAGGTGAAACTTTTCAACTGAGGGGATTAAAGCTAGAATCAACTAGGGAAGGAAATTCAGACCTGCAAGATATAATCAGTCATTTATTAACCATGTAGTGTTTTTATAATATATAACTGGAAGTAGAAGAGTTAGGACTAAAATGACACTGAAAAAACCCTACTACTATTACAAAGAAAGTTTTATTTCCCATAAAAATAAACTTCTCGCCTTCTTTTCTAAAGGTGAAAAGTCTGGCATTCAAAAGGCCACTTATTTTGCCTCTCCTCAGTGGCACAGGAATGGAGAATTTGGTTGCCTCCATTTACTTAAAATGCCTAAAAGATAAAGACAGTGGAACTAGAAATTGCTCCTGTGGCCCTTCATAAATTGATTTTCCCTACACTCTGATTAGTACCAAGAGATAGAATCCCAACTGCAAATAGATTTATATTATTCAGTTCTTTCTCTCAGCTAACTCAAATTTGTAAAATCATAGTAATAATGGTTGACTGTCACAGGGCAGAGACCTCAGTAGCCTAAGAGGCTATTCTTAGTAGTCAGATTTCAGGACTAGAATATCCAGTAGTAAGATAAAGTTTGTTTGTTTGTTTTTTTGAGGCAAAACAATTAATTAACCTGGTTGTTTTCTCAAAGCCCAAGGACACAGAACTTAGGGAAAAAAACAACTCTCAAGTTAAATGATGCCATTATCTACATGAAACAAAGTGTTAGTCACTGAGTCCTGACTGACTCTTTGTGACTCCATGGACTATAGCCCACCAGTCTCCTCTGTCTTTGGAATTTTCCAAGCAAGAATACTGGAGTCGGTGGCCATTCCCTTCTCCAGGGGATCTTCCTGACTCAGGGATAGAACCTGGGGTCTCCTGCATTGCAGGCTGACTCTTTACCATCTGAGTCTCCAGGGAAGTTCCTCATCTACAATTACTATAGTTTCAAATAAGAAAAAAGATTGTGTGATATAGATACACATAGTATATATTTTTTTAAGTTTCATCATTTCTAAACCTTTATTTCCTCCACAGTAGCTGGAAGAAGCAACAGTTAGAACCAGACATGAAACAATGGACTGGTTCAAAATTGGGAATGGGGTATATCAAGGCTGTATATTGTCACCCTGCTTATTTAACTTATATGCAGAGCACAGCATGTGAAATGCAGGGCTGGATGAGGCACAAGCTGGAACCAAGATTGCCAGGAGAAATATCAACAACCTCAGATACGCAGATGACACCAACCTTATGGCAGAAAGTGAAGAGGAGTTGAAGATCCTCTTGATGAGGGTGAGAGAGGAGTGAAAAAGTTGGCTTAAAACTCAACATCCAAAGAACTAAATCATGGCATCCGGTCCCATCACTTCATGGCAAATAGATGGGGAAACAATGGAAACGGTGACAGACTTTATTTTCCTGGGCTCCAAAATCACTGTGGATGGTGACTGCAGCCATGAAATTAAAAGACGCTTGCTCCTTGGAAGAAAAGATAAGACAAACCAGACAGCATATTAAAAAGACGAGACATTACTTTACCTACAATGGTCCATCTAGTCAAAGCTATGGTTTTTCCAGTAGTCATGTATGGATGAGAGAACTGGACAATAAAAAAGGCTGAGCACCAAAGAATTGATACCCTTGAACTGTGGTGTTGGAGAAGATTCTTGAGAGTCCCTTGGGCAGCAAAGAGATCAAATCAGTCAATCCTAAAGGAAATCAACCCTAAATATTCATTTGAAGGACTGATGCTTAAGCTGAAGCTCCAATATTTTGGCCACCTGATGCAAAGAGCCAACTCATTTCCCTGATGCTGGTAAAGATTGAAGACAGAAGGAGGAGATGACAAAGAAGAGATGGTTGGATGGCATCACCAACTCGATGGACATGAGTCTGAGCAAACTCCAGGATATGGTGAAGGACAGGGAAGCCTGGTGTGCTACAGTCCATGGGGTTGCAAAGAGTCATACACGACTGAGCAACTAAACAAGCTGGAAGAAAGGCAGTCTCTGAATATGGCTAAGATATGTTAACACAAATGGTGAGAAACTTTGTCATTACAGGCAGTTTCAGACCTGGGCCCAAATCCCATTCTGCCTGTCATACATATGGAAGTGAAGTGAAAGTCACCAGTCATGTCCGACTCTTTGTAACCCCATGAACTACAGCATGCCAGGTAATTTACTTAATTTATCTGAACTTCAATTCCCAAAACTTTTTAAACAGAGATAATATTGCCTACTTCATGGACAAGAAATGTATATATACAATATATATAATATGTAGAAATGTATATAGACAAGAAATGTATGTAGTATGAAGTATAAAGCCTAGAAATATGCTGCCCAATACAGTAGGCACTAACTACATGTGGCTATTTAAATCAAATTTAGATAGATTAAAATTAAATAAAATTTAAATTTAGTTCTACAGTCACACTAAGCATATCCCAGTAACCAACAATCACCTATGGCTGGTACAGAACATATTTATCATCATAGAAACTTTTGGTCACTAGAGAAGGAAATGACAGCCCAGCCCAGTGTTCTTGCCTGGAGAATCCCAGGGATAGGGGAGCCTGGTGGGCTGCTGTCTATGGGGTTGCACAGAGTGGGACACAACTGAAGCAACTTAGCAGCAGCAGCAACAGAGAATCTAGTAAATGCTCAATAAATGTTCATTTGCTCTGTGGGGCATCTTTTCCCTCTTCCTCTTCAATTCCTTTAAATTCTCAAGTTTTCACAAGGTATCTCCTTATCATGAAGGAGAGCAAGATAATAAGATATATACATGTTTATCATTTTTTTTTTCTCTCCTAGGAATAAAAAAAAAAAGTGAAGTCGCTCAGTCGTGTCCAACTCTTTGCAACCCCATGGAGACCAGGCTCCTCCCTCCATGGGATTTTCTAGGCAAGAGTACTGTAGTGGGTTGCCATTTCCTTCTCCAGGGAACTTTCTGACCCAGGCATTCTAAAAGATCACTGCAGGGAGAAGACAACACTTATCACAAACAGAAGAAATTCTAACAATGGAGATTTCAGGCATTACAGCAGACATTGGAGAAGGTCTTTCTGGACTGTGCGGGGCAGGGACAGGAAAAGAATCTCCACAGTATCCTCGATTTTTATCTAAAGATCATCTCCTCAGAGCAACAACACTGACTTTGACACATTGACACTTACAGAGATAACAGAAAGGAAAGGGTTTTTTCCTCTGTAGGATTCTTTTCACACCAAATTTTTTCTGATGGAAATATCTAAAAATAAGTGTGAATAATCAACATTTCTCCAGAGATAATTTAACCAGTTAGTCTTGGGTACTTGAGTAGAATTCTTTGCACTAGTCTTGGTATTCTTTGATTTCACTTTCTTTCTCCTTCCAAATATCAGAATTGCAGCTGGGAAGCTACCAGAGAGAAAATGCTGCTACAGATCTAGAAAGTTGAGGAATGAAGAATTACAAGAAACTGAAATTTAGTATGATCTGTAAGAAGAATTCTGATCTCAGATGATACTTAGGGGTATCTGATGTATATGTATGTCTGGGTCACACTGCTGAGTGCCTGAAACTATCACAACATTGTTAATCAGCTATACCTCAGTATAAAATGAAAAGTTAAAAATTTTTTAAAAAGCTATAAAATATAATAAAATTATTTCCTATCACACGGACAAAAAAAAAGCTAGAAATGATTAAACTTCGTCAGGAAGGCATGTAAAAAGAAGAGATAAGCTAGGCCTCTTGCACCAAACAATTTTCTAAGTTGTTAATGCAAAGAAAAAGTTCTAGAAGGAAATTAAAAGTGATATTCTAGTGAACATACAAATGATAAGAAAGTGAAACAGCTTTATTGCTGATTTGGAAAAAGTTTGAGTGGTCTGGATAGAAGTTCAAGCCAGCCATTTCCATTGGGACTTCCCTGGTGGCTCAAACGGTAAAGCGTCTGTCTACAATGCGGGAGACCTGGGTTCGACCCCTGGGTCAGGAAGATTCCCTGGAGAAGGAAACAGCAACCCACTCCATTACTCTTGCCTAGAAAGTCCCATGGATGGAGGAGCTTGGTGCAGGCTACTGTCTAATGGGTTGCAAAGAGTCAGGCACAACTGAGTGACTTCACTTCACTTCAAAGCCTAATCTCTTCAGTTTTATGAAGGGTGAGAGAGGTAAGGAAACTACAGAAGAAAAGTTTGGTAAGGTGTAAGGAAAGAAGTCATTTCTATAACATAAAAATGCAAGGTGAAGGAAATACTGATGAAGAAGTTGCAGCAAGTTATCCAAAAGATCCAGCTAACAGAATTACTGAAAGTGGCTACACTAAACAACAGATTTTCAATGCAGACAAAATAATCTTACTTTAGAAGGTGTCATCTAAGACTTCAATAGCTAGGGAGGAGAAATCAATCCTGGGCTTCAAACCTTCAAAAGATAGGCTGACTCTCGTCAGGGGCTCATGCAGCTGGTGACTTGAAGTTGAAGCCAATATTTATTTACCATTCTGAAAATCGTAAGGCTCTTTAGAAATATGCTAAAACTACTCTGTCTGTGCTCTACAAATGCCATAACAAGGTCTGGATGACAGCACATCTGTTTACACCAAGATTTACTGAATATTTTAAGTCTATGGTTGAGACTTATTGCTCAGAGGAAAAAAAAAAATTCCTGTTAAAATATTACTATTCATTGACAATGCACCTACTATCTACTCACCCAAGAGTTCTAAAGGAGTTGTACAATAAGATTAATGTTGTTTTCATGCCTGCTAACACAATACCCATTCTGCAGTCTAAAGATCAAGGAGTAATTTTGATGTTCAAGTCTTACTAAGAAATACATAGTGTAAAACATAGCTGTCATAGATAATGATTCCTCTGATGGATATGGACAAAATAAACTGAAAATTTTCTATAAAGGATTTACCATTTCAGATGTCAGTAACAGTATTCCTTATTCATAGGAAAAGTGCAAAATATCAACATTAACAGAAGTTTGAAAGAAGTTGATTCCAACTCCCCTAATGACTGAGTTCAAGACTTCAGTAGAAGAAGCAGCTACACATGTAGTGGAAATAGCAAGAGAACTAGAATTAGAAGTGGAGCCTGAAAGTGTGACAGAATTGCTGCAATCTCATGACAAAACTGGACTATAAAGAATGCTGAATGCTGGAATGGATGCTTTCGAACTGTGGTGCTAGAGAAGACTCTTGAGATAGCAAAGAGATCCAATCAGTACATCCTAAAGGAAATCAGTCCTGAATATTCATTGGAAGGACTGATGCTGAAGCTGAAACTCCAATACTTTGGCCATCTGATGCAAAGAACTGACTCATTGGAAAAGACTCTGATGCTGGGAAAGATTGAAGGCAGGAAGAGAAGGGGACAGAGGATGAGATGGTTGGATGACATCACTGACTCACTGGACACGAGTTTGAGCAAGCTCTGGGAGTTGGTAATAGACAGGAAGCCTGGTGTGCTGCAGTCCATGGGGTCACAAAGAGTTGCACAACTGAGTGACTGAACTGAACTGACTTAATATCTAGTAGTGATAGTTATTAGAAAGCAAAGATGTTCCAAATTGTTTTATTAAAGTAGTCATTAACATCAATAAATATATAATTTCTCCTAACTTTAGACCTTCCATCATTGGCTATAAAACATATCTCTGATTAAGCTCAGATAATGCTAGTTATGTTTTGATGAAAGAATGGCTTCTAAATACAAAATCATGCAAAACTTCATTTAAACAGAGGCAAAAAGAAAAGCCAAAGGAAAACATCAATTAAAGGCCATTATGGTCAAACTTCATAATTAAGCTAAAAATAACTGAACATATGAAATGATACAGTTTATACTATATTGCTTTATTTTCTTTTCCTTTAATATTTTTCTCTGTTACTCATCAGATTATTTTCTCTTCTGCCAGTGAAAAAGCCAAAAGAAATTTGAATAATCAAGATAATTTTCAGGTCCAAAGCTTATTAATAAGTCAGTTGGGCAACACATTATTGTCCAGAGATATTTTTTTTTCACCAAATAGCCATAATGGTTTTCAGAACAAATTTTGAAGATTCAGGCTCCCAGTCAAGTGTCCAGAGAAAATAAAATAAGTTTTTAGACCTGGAAAAGATGAATGACTGCTTGGTGCTCTGAAGATTGGTTATATCAGCCTGTAAACATCCTCTCATTATTTTAATCTCACTACATAAAACACTTGGGAATCCTTTGCCAGAAAGACAAAAACAAATGAAGGGATGACATGAACTAAATATCTTACTGGAAGGACCAACATTGACAACTTTAGGTATTAAAAAAATAGAATGGATCTTTCAAAACAATTTTTCCAAAAGGCAGACAATTTTCCCAAAAAAGTCAAAAAGGAAAACAGCATAATAATCTAAAAATACAAGTGTAGTTCTTCTCACTGTTCTGTAATTCCTTTTTCAAAACATTCTTCGAGTTCTTATAAATTTCTGGGTGTTATATAGTCCTGTGCTGGAGTGGAAGCTCTACTTGGGTACCATATCTTCTTCGTGTGTACACTCCCCAAATTGGTAGGTAGCACTGTACATGTAAACAGTGTTCCAATGTTTCTTAAAATGAAAGAACAGCATGTTCTTTGGATATTTGCAAATTCCCTCATTGCTTACAATTCCTGAAAACTGAAATGAACCTGGGCCATCATCTGATATGAAGTTTTCCTTTTCTCTACACATTTATCTCTTTATTCTACTACTACTGTTTCTTCTCCTGCAATGCCCTTTCCTAATCTCATAAGTCCTATTCATTCTTCAAGGCCTATGGCAAATAACCCCTTCTCCATGAAGCTTTCTTCAAATTTCCCACCTACAAGTGATCTTTCTTTTGTTGTTCAGTTTCTTAAACTTCCTTACATCCTTAATTATACTCTAACCAACTGCATTGCGTAAGTAACTATCTCCTAGGTAACAGCAAGTACATAACCAAGTCTGATAAAATATTTACTAGATAACTACCTTCAAGCCTATACCTCCAATGGTGTTTAAGACTCCTCATTCAGGATGATTCCATTTCCTATTAATAAGGATCTCCTCTTGCATTTGAATCATCTTCTGGGAAGACAAACAAGAACACTAAGGCATTTATAACTACTGTGTAATCATCTACTGTGTGATAACTGTATGCGCTATTCCCAAAGAATATCTGTAGCCTCTGGGGCAGCAGGCTGTGATCTTCAGAGTGAACCTGACACATGTGGCTTTATGACAGTCCTGTCAGTATGAATATTTCAGTTCAGTTCAGTTCAGTCACTCAGTCATGTCCAGCTGTTTGTGACCCCATGGACTGCAAAACGCCAGGCTTCCCTGTCCATCATCAATTCCTGGAGTTTACGCAAATTCATGTCCATTGTGTCGGTGAAACCGTCAAATTATCTCATCCTCTGTCGTCCCCTTCTCCTCCCACCCTCAGTTTTGCCCAGAATCAGTTCAGTTCAGTTCAGTCACTCAGTCCTGTCTGACTCTTTGCGACCTCATGGACTACAGCACGCCAAGCCTCCCTGTCCATCACTGGAGTTTACTCAAAATCATGTCCATTAAGTCTGTGATGCCATCCAACCATCTCATCCTCTGTCATCCCCTTCTTCTCCTGCCTTCAATCTTTCCCAGCATCAGGGTCTTTTCAAATGAGTCAGTTATTTGCATCAGGTGGCCAAAGTACTGAAGTTTCAGCTTCAGCATCAGTCCTTCAAATGAACACTCAGGACTGATTTTCTTTAGAATGGACTGGTTGGATCTTAGTGCAGTCCAAAGGACACTCAAGAGTCTTCTCCAACACCACAGTTCAAAAGCATCAATTCTTCAGCACTCAGCTTTCTTTCTAGTCCAACTCTCACATCCATACATGACTACTGGAAAAACCATAGCTTTGACTAGACGGATCTTTGTTGGTAAAGTAATGTCTTTGCCTTTTAATATTCTGTCTAGGTTGGTCATTGGAGAAGGCAATGGCAACCCACTCCAGTACTCTTGACTGGAAAATCCCATGAACGGAGGAGCCTGGTAGGCTGCAGTCCATGGGGACACTAAGAGTCGGACACAACTGAAATGACTTAGCAGCAGCAGGTTGGTCATAACTTTTCTTTCAAGGACAAGCACCTTCTGATTTCATGGCTGCAATCACCATCTGCAGTGATTTCGGAGCCCCCAAAAATAAAGTCTGTCATTGTTTCCCCATCTATTTGCCATGAAGTGATGGGACCAAATGCCACAATCTTAGTTTTCTGAATGTTGAGCTTTAAGCCAACTTTTTCACTCTCCACTTTCACTTT
>SJYQ01000630.1:0-23795 GCA_006410935.1 Redunca redunca
TAGAAATAGTGCTAGAGTAAAAGTATATTAGTAAATTATTTTGCACAATAATTCATTATGGTTTTAAAAAATCCATTTCATGGCCTGTTTTTAGTGTGAACCCACCTGTGAACCCACCAAGAATTATGACTGCAAATTTCTGAAACATGCTGAAATCATCCACTCTCGAGGAACAGCTAAAATAGGTCAATCAAGTTTCATTTTTCTCTTAGGAATTTTGGGTCACAAATGAAGAAGCTAAATAACAATGATACAAATAATGATGATAATAATGCTCACTCACGTCTGACTCTGTGTGAGCCCATGGACTGTAGCCCACCAGGCTCCTCTGTCTATGGGATTTTTCAGGCCAGAAATACCGGAATGGGTTGCCATTTCCCTTTCCAGGGGATCTCTTCCACCCAGAGGTCGAACCCGCATCTCCTCTGTCTCCTGCACTGCAGGCAGATTCTTTACCTGTGGAGCCATCTGGGTAGTTTGTAACACAGTGTATGTGGGATTGGCTTCCCTTGTAGCTCAGTTGGTAAGGACTCTGCCTGCAGTGCAGGAGACCTGGGTTCCATCTCCGGGTCAGGAAGATCCCTTGGAGAAGGAAATGGCAACACACTCCAGTATTCTTGCCTGGAAATCCCATGGACAGAGGAGCCTGGCAGGCTACAGTCCATGCAGTCACAAGAGTTGAACACGACTTAGCGACTAACCCTCCCACCCCTGAATATGTGTGATTTTTTTTAATTAGTACGTTAAATAGCAAGGTCTAGCAGTGGACTTTGTGACTAGTTTTGAAGTATTGTAATAAGTATAAAGGACTTTCAAGATTGTTACAAGAATTATTATATAACAATGCATGTTATTCTTGTTGGTGACAAAATCATGGGTGCTCTAATACTTCTGTGTTTTGTTACCCACATTTGAAATTGAAAAATGCTAATTTCAGTTAGAGGTTGGTGAAAATGTAACCCAGTAGAACCCTGAGGGGCTTTTGGGCACAGAAGCCTTTAAATAGTTGCTAATCTATTAGGAAAGAGGCTTTCCTGGTATGATGATAACAAAAAACATAATAATAAAATAAAAATAATAAGTATATAGTGTGTTAAAAGCACAGGGCCTGTAGTAAGACTGCTTGAGTTCAAAATTATCTCCACCGAACAATCACTAACAGTCTGGCATTAAAAGTACTTTACCGTTCTGTGTCTCAGTTACTCACCTTAAAGTTATTGTTGAATAGAATGATACAGGTTGGTGCTAGTTATTATTATTATCAACATTATTACTGTTATCATTTATGAGCATCTATTAGACACGGCACTATATGAGATGTAACAAATAATTTCACTTTAATCTTCATTCATTTATGTAGATGTCTTTGAAAACAAATCATCAATAGATATCCCACTCACCCAACTGTGGATTTAAGACTTTACCACTCATGTTAATGCTTAGAATTTTCCTAAGAAAAGTAAAATGAAAGCAAATAACTTTTTGGTGAATGTATGTAAGTTGAGAACTTGGCCATCAGCTTGTCAGTTTCGTTAGCTTGATGTCCTTACAATACAAAATCAATTAGAATTTGAACATGATCGTGAAAATGATGTTTAAAATAGAATGGAAATTGATGAATATGGAGTGAAATTTCCCTAGTTTGCTCTGTAAAATCTGGGATAGCACATGCTTTATTTGCTGCTTTTCCCCTAGTACCTGTCATTAATTTCTAGGCACATCATGAATACTTAACAGGTAGGCACTGACTTTTTGACTAATGATGAGAAAAAATTATTATAGGAGTAGTAATAGTCAACACCATAAAAAATTAGAGATGACAGAAGACAGTTTTTATGAGCAGCTGTTTCCCACTCTGTGGGCAGAATTTCAGGGATGCCAAATTTTAATCATCAAATTTATTGGTGAGGATCCAATCAAAATAAGAGAAGTTAATATAACTTCATGGACTTAGATATAACTTCATGCATTTTTCACAAGCTAGGTATCAAATTTCCTCTTAGATATTGGACAGACATTTCCAACTTTTGTCTTTTATGATGTTTTTAGAACACCATCCCCATTTCTAATTGATGCATTTTTTCTATAGATGAATGTTACAGTCAAATATCTCAACATCTGAATCATTTGTTGCATTGTTTCAAATTTTTGCTATTACTTGTAGTAATCTCTTTCAAATCTATTTTGAATTTATCTTTCAGGAAACATTCTTACTTCCTTCATATCCAGATCTCACCAGCATCTTGCTCTAGCCGCCTTGTACTGACAAACAGGTGTTCACAGCTCTAATTTACATCTCAGGAAATTGTTTTAGAGTTTAAGTAACTTGCCTGAAGTCACACAGATGCTAAGTACTGGGGAGGAAGACTGAACTCAATCTCACAGTGCTTTTGTTAAAGCAGTACCTATAGCTGTTATTTGTACTAATCCTAGGTAATCGTCACTGGAAATATGAAAATTCTCTCTTTCTTATTCCCTGTGTCTTTTACGAGGGGTATGAGTGGTGTCCCTTCTATTTCTATAAGCAGAAAATAGAGGAGTTCTGGCGTGGAAAAGTTAACTACCTTGCCATTGACTTAGAAGTTTCATGAGATGGTCTAGCACATTACTGTCTTTTCTGTAGTCTTAGGTCTCAGGTCTTCTCAGACTAACAGCTTCGGGAAGTAAATCAATTATTCTATGCAGCTTAAGTGTTTAATGTATATTGATTTTGAAGAAGTAGCTTGAAGCCATATAGCCAAGTATATATTTCAAAATAAATATATAAGGCTCAAGAGTTATTTTAGAAGATAATACATATAATAAATAAGGCAAGATGTCCTTCAGCTTCAAGAAACATACTCAGATGGCCTGCTGTATCCTCGGACCATAGTTGGTTGAATCTGAGGATGAGGATCTCTGACATATGGAAGCTGCACTGTATTCATTGTACTGAGACATTTTACTTGATGATCTTGAGCCTCTGTGAATTGTATTATCCATCAGGACTCCTGGAACAAATCCCCCACAGATATCAAGGGGAAACTATTACAAATATAACTGTAACTTAAGGCAAAAAGCAGGATGAGATGGTTGGCTAGCATCATTGACTCAGTGGACATGAAGTTGAGCAAACTCTAGGAGACAGTGAAGGACAGGGAAGACTGCTGTACTGTCCATCAGGTTGATAAGGGTTTGAATGTAATTTAGTGACTGAACAACAACAAAGGGCAAAACACTAAAGAATGTGTTTGGAACAGATAGGTTAATTTTGTGGTCCTGTCTCTATCCTCTATTCCTTGTTCATGCTGCTGCTGCTAAGTCGCTTCAGTCGTGTCCGACTCTGTGCGACCCCATAGACGGCAGCCCACCAGGCTCCCCCGTCCCTGGGATTCTCCAGGCAAGAACACTGGAGTGGGTTGCCATTTCCTTCTCCAAAGCATGAAAGTGAAAAGTGAAAGTGAAGTTGCTTAGTCATGTCCGACTCTTCGTGACCCCATGGACTGCAGCCCACCAGGCTCCTCTGTCCATGGGATTTTCCAGGCAAGAGTACTGGAGTGGGGTGCCATTGCCTTCTCCAACTCCTTGTTCATAGATAGTATTTTATATGTGAGGGCTACACCATCTGCAAATAAAGAAATTTAGAAAGCAGTAGAATAGAAATGTTTTCTGGCCTATAAAAACATTTTCCCTCCAAGTTATTTTGGGTACAAATCTGATTCAACCAATTAGAGTTGATTATAACGTATACATGAGTCTCAGTAAATTCCGGGAGTTGGTGATGAGTGCTGCGATTCATGGGGTCGCAAAGAGTTGGACACGACTGAGCGACTGAACTGACTGATGATAACATTTAACATTAAGAATTTTAGAGTTGTGGTACCTCTTACAATGGACTAGCCTGATTCTGATGTATGTTTCTTTCTTTAATGATATCTCTGACTAACTGGCTTATATTATTAAGTACACAACTAATATGCTGAAGAGTTTAACTACATGTTGGCACAATCATCACAATAAACCTGTATGCTGCTGCTGCTGCTGCTGCTGCTAAGTCACTTCAGTCGTGTCTGACTCTGTGCGACCCTATAGACGGCAGCCCACCAGGCTCCCTGGTCCCTGGGATTCTCCAGGCAAGAATACTGGAGTGGGTTGCCATTTCCTTCTCCAATGCATGAGAGTGAAAAGTTAAAGTGAAGTCGCTCAGTCGTGTCCGACTCTTAGCGACCCCATGGGCTGCAGCCCATCAGGCTTCTCCATCCCTGGGATTCTCCAGGCAAGAGTACTGGAGTGGGCTGCCATTGCCTTCTCCAAACCTGTATGCTAGACCTTATTATTATATAGATTTTACAGAAGAGGAAGCATTCAGAGAGCTAACTGGCCAGAAATCACACACTGGAAAATGGCAGGTTTAGGATTCAAATTCATGTGTCTTACTATAAGGTCCTGAGCTTTTCACTATCATGGGAAACTGACACTCACTAGTAGGGGCAGGGTAGTATAGTGGAAAGAGCATGAACCACAATATTAGACAGTTTGGTCTCATTCCCAATCCTACTACTTAGTTAGTTCACGTAATCTTGGCCATTTGACTTGGCATCCATAAGGCTTATCTCCCTCATCCTAAAATTGAGAATGCTTGTGGGAGAGATTAAGTGTGCTTGTGTGTGCTAAGTTGCTTCAGTCGTTTCTGACTTTTTGAGACCCTGTGGATGGTAGCCCACCAGGCTCTTTTGTCCATGGTATTCTCCAGGAAAAAATACTGGGGTGTGCTGCCATGCCCTCTTCCATAGTATCTTCACAACCTGGGGATAGAACCCACATCTCTTACATTTACCTGCATTGGCAGGAGGGTTCTTTACCAATACCACCTGGGAAGCTCTCCTAAAGTATAATTATGTGTATATGATTCCTGACACAGCGGCTACTCGACGTATGCTAGGTCTCTTTCTTCTTATATATAATAGTCAATATATGCAGATTTCTATGCATAGGAAAGAAACACTGCACAAAGGAACAAATTCACCTGGAAGCCAATATATGCAAATGAAGTGGGAATATTTATGAAACTCCTATAATATTGTCTAGATTTTCTGCACCTCTCTCTCTACATATATTTCTTACTAGACATATTTTGATGAAAACTCAATTGCCATTTCTTAGTTCCTCATCCTTCTTCTACCATCTCCTTTGCCATCATCACAGTTGGATACTGAGGATAATTGGGAAGCAAAAGGATTTAGTCTTCAAGTCGGGGAATAAGAGGCAGGAACAGATGGAACATTTTACAAACAGAGATTGTGATTTTATGCACCTCTCCAAAGCCACATAAACTAGAGGAGGTTAAGAAGAAAGGAAAATTATTTCCCAATGGCTTGTTTTCCTGAGTTTCTTGTAATTGCATAAGGGCATAACTATTCCACATTCTCTTCCTTTCAAATATGTACATTATGTAAGTAATTCAACTTTATTTTCTATTTCATTACTCAGAGATGTATTAGTCTTTTGTAAGTTTTTAGATAAAACTTTGGGCAAACTTCAAGGAAAGAAGCATGGAATTTAGACTTTGCAAATATAATGGAATGGCCTGCTATGTCCTTAGAAAGAACACTTGGTCATCACAGAGTGCTGCAGAGATGGTGGTATATCATTGTGGTTACCATGATCATGGAACAGGTCTGCGTCCTTTTTGTTTTAGAAACTTTTTTTTTTTTCGGGTATGCAGAGTAATTTAGTTTCCCTAATCAACCTTATAGGGCTTCTCAGATGGTTCAGCAGGTAAATAATCTTCCGGTAACGCAGAAGACACAGGAGACATGGGTTCAATCCTTGAGTCGGGACGATGACCTGGAGGAGGAAAATGCAACCCACTCCAGTATTCGTGCCTAAAAAACCTCATGGACAGAGGAGCTTGGCAGGCTATTGTACAAAGGGTTGCAAAGAACCAGACATGCCTGACTAAACACACAATCAATGTTAAAATAGATTGATATAGAAATCACAAAGCCAATTTAGGAATTTGTACTGAAGAAGTGTCACAAGGACCATACACTTAGAGAGTGTGTAGTCTACCAGTCAATGTAATCTCTCCTTGGAGATTAGCTTGTGTGAGATGTTATTTGGCATTTAGAGGTTGTTTGTGAACACAAACCATTAATAATTTTACTATTCAGCTGTCATATCTTTACATCATGTTCACCAAGGTAACATGTCCACCCTGAAGACATGGTATTTGGGTCATCTTGCAGATTATCCTGTGTCTCAGTATAGGGTGGAAGCAAACATTTCAGAGCTCCTTCTTTGAAGCCTCCAAGAGGATAATTCTTTTTCTAGTATCATCTTTCTTAATAAAGAGTAAAACGAAAGGGATAAGGTTTCATTGTTGCTGTTTGTTCTCCAGTCTTTCTTCTACATTAATGCAATTAGAATAAATACATTCATTTAGCCTTGGGGGTACTTCCTTACTGATCATTACTAAAGTGTGAATTACTTCTATGTTTAGCTGACCTGATTCCTTATATTTCATTTGTTTCCCTACTGTTTCATCATAGACAGTTACCTAATTCTAGTCTGGGATATATCTTGATTTTATTCTATAGTGTTTCAAATGTAATGAAAATTCCAGTGGAATCCAGGTGTATTTTAAGAAACAGATTTAATGAAGACCTGGAACAACTCTTGAAGATAATTATGGAATCTCCCTACACTTGCTCACTTTTGACATTTCTTTCTCTTAACTCTTACTCTCTCATTTTCTTTCTCACTCATTATTTCTTTCTTCTTTGAAACATTTATTTTATCCTTATTTTTTTTCTCCCTTTCTTACCTTTCCTTTTCTCGTCCTTCTCCTACCCCATGCCTGCAAATGGTATTCATAAAAATAGGTCTGGAGAGAGAAAATAGTTCTACTGATAATTAACCACAAATGATAAACTATTTTTTTTCTCCACTATCTGCTAGAATGGAAACATAAGAATCTTTATCAACATTTTGTTCAAAAGTAGAAAATAATTATAATTTTAACCATCAGGAACTAGATAAAATCGTAAGTGTATGATTACAGACATCTTAAGACCCTTGTCTTATTTAATGTAATTTTATTTCTCCTCAGTCACTGAGAGTGTTTGATAAACATTATCTAGGTCTTATTAAGGATTACTGGTTTCAGAGGCAATCAGCTTCTACAGCTGTTTCTTAGTTGTTCTTAACTGAAATTCTCCCAAATATATTTTTAATTTATATTTTTAATATATGACTTGGAAAAGGGCTGAATAGCAGTTTATTCAATTTTGATGTTCAGTCAGTTTGTGATGGAATGAAAGTTTCTAGAAATGAGTAATTGTGAGACAGTTTTCCTTCTGAGATACATATTTCTGTGGATGAAATTTGGATTAAATTAACTGGGACTCTACTGTAGCTGGCTCTTTGTTGCTGCATATACTTTTTGCCTTTTCCAGTATGGCTTTTCAAATATTAATAATTTGATCTTGAACTTTCATGCAAACACGGCCATAAAAATGCTACCATTCATTCCCTTAAATATACTGAGAATTCTAAACTTAATGTATTTTTGCTTGGTTTTTCTTTACTTAGTGCTACTAACTTTATGACAAAATGTGTGCCACTTGAATGGAATGGTCATGATGCTCCACATAGCAGGCTGCACTCTGAGCTCCTGCAAATGCATGCTAGACACCAGCTTAGATCCAACATGGAATTTGATCAGGGAGGGACTGAAAGTAAGAAAAATTAAATGGTGAGTTTAAAATAACACAGCTAGTGGTCAGATCAGTGTGGGAAATGTATTTTTAAATGAACATATCACTGAAAGTTGAGGGATTGTTATAGAGGGATTGATACATTTTACTTTCCATGGCATTAAAGTCATATACCATAATGTGTTATTTCAGATAGCACATATGGCAGCAAATGGAGTGCTCTATCTATGATGGCACATTAGTGGGGAGGGCTCTTATCTGATCAAGAGAGGTCACCAAGCCAACCTGGAGTGCATACCATGTCTCTCTCCTGGCATACCCTTGTCACATGCAATTTGAATGTTTCCTCTGCATACGCCCAACATAGGTACCTAGGTACAACTACAAATTGGGCAGAGTTGACACTGAGACAGTCATTCCTATGTCATATTTTTGGTCAGTACACACTTTCCACTTAAGTGTACATTGTACAAGTGTACAAGTCCATTGGATAGTGGAAAAAAACCATACATTTCTTTTCTTTCATTTTTAAAACATTTCTTAAGTTTATTTTTATTAATTTTTAAAACTTTTTATTTTGTTTTGGGGTATAGCCAGTTGACAATGTTGTGGTAGCTTCAGGTGGACAGGAAATATATCTGTTCTCCCCCAAATTCCCAACCCATATGGGCTGCCACGTAACATGAAGCAGAATTCCCTGTGCCATAGAGTAGATCCTTACTGGTTATCCATGTTAAATATAGCAGTGTGTACATGTCGGTCACAAATTCCCTAACTATCCCTTCCCTCCTTTAATTGGAGTGTAATTGCTATACAATGCTGTGTTAGTTTCTACTGTACAACAGCTTGAATCAGCTATGCCTGTGTGCCCAGTTGCTCAGTCGTGTCTGACTCTGTGAGCCCATGGACTGTAGCCTGCCAGGCTCTTCTTTCCATGGGACTCTGTCTCCATGGATCTTCCTGACCCAGGGATTGAATGCAAATCTCCTGCATTGGCAAGTGGATTCTTTACCACTGAGCCACCTGGAAAGCCCTGAATCAGCTATAAGTATGTACACACCCCCTTCCTCTCATGCCTGCCTTCTACTCCCCCACTTTTATTTTCTATACTAAAAAAAGTTTTAGTCCCGTATCTAGAAAGTGAAGTGAAAGTTGCTCAGTCATGTCCAACTGTTTGCGATCCCATGTACTATACAGTCCATGGAATTCTCCAGGCCAGAATACTGGAGTGGGCAGTCTTTCCCTTCTCCAGGGGATCTTTCCAACCCAGGGAGCGAATCTAGGTCTCCCACATTATAGGCGGATTCTTTACCAGCTGAGCCACAAGGGAAGCTGGTATTTAGAAACAAAGGATGAAAATAATATCTGAAAAAGTAAAAAAAAAAATTAAGTCTTGAGAAATTGTTCTGGAATTAGAGTGGGAATCAGTGCATACTTTTGTGAATGTACTGAAAGCCACTGACTTGTACACTTTAGAAGAATTAGCTTTATGTTATGTGTATAGTATCTCAATAAATCTGTTATTTAAAAAAAGTAAAGGAATCCTGTTGGCCCACCTTCAGCACAATTTAGAGTCAGACAGCTTCTCAGCACCTTCACAGCACTTGCCCTGCTGAAGCCTCTCACCTGCTGGGTCTTTGACTTCCGCTCATGCCCTGTGCTGCTTCTGACAGTCGTTATTTAACACAACTATCTCTTTAACTCTGTTGAGTAAAATAATTCCTGTGTTCCAAACCCTCTAACGGATCCCTGTCACATTCAGAGTAAGAACAACCACCATTTTAAAGCCCTGTCCTGAGGCCCCACTTTTCCAACCTCTCATCTTGTCCTTTCTGGCTCAATAAGTCTGCTTTGGCCACACTGACCTTACTGTTCCTTGCTCTCACCAGCCACGCTCCACCTTTAGTACATTGTCACAGGCTGCCTCTCTGCTTGAAGCATCATTTTCCTCAGCCTCTTACTGACCAACTCCTTTACCTCTAAGTGTTTGCTTACAAGTCACTTTCTCAGAGAGGCCCGACCTGAACCCCTTACTTAAAATATCCCCAGTTCCACGAAGCCCTTGGACCTCAGGTGTAAGATCACACTTTCCCTGCTGGCCCCCTTTTCCCTTCTGGCACTGAACACTTTAATAACACTGGCTTATGTAATTTCCTTGGGGTTTCCCCAGTGGCTAAGTGGTAAAGAATCCATCTACAATGCCAGAGCCAGGGAGAAATGGGTTCGATCCCTGGGTCGGGAAGATCCCCTGGAGGAGGGCATGGCAACCCACTCCCACTTCCTGCCTGGAGAATCCCATGGACAGAGGAGTCTAGGGGGTTACAATCCATAGGGTCGAAAAGAATCGGACACGACTGAAGCGACATAGCACAGCACGGGATGTAATTTACTTAATCACATTGTTTATCCCTGTATGTTTATTTGGCATGTTTATCTTCATCCACAAGAATATAAATACCTTTAAGACGGAGTTACTTATTTGTTCACAGGTAACCCCTGCCTGACCCTAAAACAGCACTCTTGGTATATCTTAGGAGCTCTATCAATGTTTGTTCTGTGAAATAAGACCCTAACGTCTTGTTATCTAGGAGCTCTTAATCTGGAGGTATCATAGTCATTGGGTGATTCATGGATTCCTGATTTTATGCAAAACTTTATGTGTAATATTTGTTTGTGCATATTTTTTCCTGAAAAAAGTGTCCATAATCTTAATCAGATTCTTAGAAGAAAAAAAAAAAACCCACAATCCACAGATGTTAAGTATTATTACATGTAACCACTATCCATGGTCTTAATTAGATTTTTTGATAGACCTATTTTTAAAAGCAGTTTTAGATTTGCAGAAAAACAGTGCAGAAGGTACAGAGATTTCCCTTATACCCCAGCCTGCAAACATGTACAGCTTCCCCAACTATTAGATTTTTTAAGTCTCAATGAGGTTTAAATTCTATGGCTTAATTAAACTGTATTACTATGTTAATAGTCAATCCACTGAATCATTTCTTCTTTATTTCTAAGGTAGTTGATTTAGAACAACATTTCTCAAACATTAATGTGCATTAAAGTCACCATGTGTAAAGTCTTCTCTTGTGTTGGAAGAGGGGGTTTGTTATGACCAGTGTGTTCTCTTATTAGCCTTTGCCCTGCTTCATTCTGTACTCCAAGGCCAAATTTACCAGGTGTCTCTTGACTTCCTACTTTTGCATTCCAGTCCCCTATAATGAAAAGGACATCTTTTCGTGGTGTTAGTTCTAAAAGATATTGTAGGTCTTCACAGAACCATTCAAATTCAGCTTCTTCAGCATTATTGGTCTGGAAATAGACTTGAATTACCGTGATATTGAATGGTTTGCCTTGGAAACGAACAGAGATCATTCTGTCGTTTTTGAGATTGCATCCAAGTACCGCATTTTGGACTCTCTTGTTGACTATGATGTCTATTTCATTTCTTCTATGGGATTCTTGCCCACAGTAGTAGAAATTATGGTCGTCTGAATTAAATTCATCCATTCCAGTCCATTTTAGTTCGCTGATTCCTAAAATGTTGATATTCACTCTTGCCATCTCCTGTTTGACTACTTCCAATTTGCCTTGATTCATGGACCTAGCAATATAGACTCCTATGCAATGTTGCTGTTTACAGCATTGGACCTTGCTTCTATCACCAGTCACATCCACAACTGGGTATTGTTTTTGCTTTGGCTCCATCTCTTAATTCTTTCTGGAGTTATTTCTCCACTGATCTCCAGTAGCATACTGGGCACCTACTGACCTGGAGAGTTCATCTTTCAGTGTCCTATCATTTTCCCTTTTCATACTGTTCATGGGGGTTCGCAAGGCAAGAATACTGAAATGGTTTGCTATGTCCTTCTCCAGTGTACCACATTTTGCTAATTGTCCTATTGGTTGTGGCAAAAAACAAAAACAAAAGTCCACAGAGCTACTGTATGAAGTTCTGTAAATTCAGTAGGCACCACTCAGATCTGAAAGAAACTGTCAGCAAACTGGACACATGGTTAGCTGAGCAAACCTTTGATTATCAGGCATTAAAACTGTCAAATTTCCTTTTAACATATACAGGAGAGAAAATTCTCTTCCTTCAAAATTCTACATTGTATTTCTGAATCCTTTCCTCCTATTCAGTCTCACTCTGAGAAGACAAAAAAAAAAAAAAAAAGCTGTTTTTCCCAGGAGAGTCACTTTGGGTACAAGAACCTTTATTTGTTCCAGTTATCACTCATTATAAATTTAGAATGTGTGTTGGGTCTACAATACCTATTTCCAACTTCGAAAGGCAGGCAATGACCAGGCAGCTGTCAAGAGCACCAGCAGAAGGGAACACACAGTCAAAACATGAGTGAGAGGACCCAGGAGGCACAGCCACCAGCAGGGTCTTCTTCCCGAGTCTAATGGTCCGCTGAGCGGCTTTCCAAGAGGGTGGCCATCTCTTGGAAGGTGAAGGTTAAATGTGCAACCTAAGCACGATACACTCACACGCACACACGTCAAAATTTAAAAAAAAAAAAAAAAAAAACCAACCACCAACAACCCAAAACCTCAAAACAGAAACTCCCATGAGCACCCTCAAAGTTAAAGCTCTTAGTTCAGGGCAGCAGTCTCACAGTGGCCAACAGCACGATGAGGGTGAACGCTGCTGGATGAGAAGAAACGTCTCCCCAGTCACTTTTCTCCTCCTGTCCTGTCCTCTTAAAATATGGTCTGAAATACAAGTTCTATCCCCAAGAAAAAAAGAATCAGATTCAGCAAACCATTTTCAAAAGGTTCTCCAAAGCAAAAAAAAAAAAAAAAAAAAAAAATGTGGCTGCAGGGCCTGAATCCGATTGATTATATTCTTTGCAGCCAAAGGTGGACAAGCTCCATACAGTCAGCAAAAACAAGACCAGGAGCTGACTGTGGCTCAGATCATGAACTCCTTATTGCCAAATTCAGACTTAAATTGAAGAAAGTAGGGAAAACCATTAGACCATTCAGGTATGACCTAAAGTAAATCCCTAACGATTATACAGTGAAAGTGAGAAATAGATTTAAGGGACTAGATCTGATAGACAGAGTGCCTGATAAACTACGGACGGAGGTTCGTGACATTGTACAGGAGACAGGGACCAAGACCATCCCCATGGGAAAGAAATTTAAAAAAGTGAAATAGCTGTCTAGGGAGGCCTTACAAATAGGTGTGAAAAGAAGAGAAGCGAAAAGCAAAGGAGAAAAGGAAAGATATACCCATTTGAATGCAGAGTTAAAGAATAGCAAGGAGAGATAAGAAAGCCTTCCTTAGTGATCAGTGCAAAGAAATAGAGGAAAAGAATAGAATGGGAAAGACTAGAGATTTCTTCAAGGAAATTAGAGATACCAAGGGAACATTTCATGCAAAGATGGGCTTCAAAAGGACAGAAATGGTATGGACCTAACAGAAGCAGAAGATATTAAGAAAGGTGGCAAGAATACACCGAAGAACTATGCAAAAAAGATCTTCACTATGGAGATAATCACACTGGTGTGATTAGGAAGCATCACTACAAGCAAAGCTAGTGGAGGTGATGGAATTCCATTTGAGCTGTTTCAAATCCTACAAGATGATGCTGTGAAAGTGCTGCACTCAGTATGCCAGTAAATTTGGAAAACTCAGCAGTGGTCATGAGACTGGAAAAGGTCGGTTTTCATTTCAATCCCAAAGAAAGGCAATGCAAAAGAATGCTCAAACTACCACACAATTGCACTCATCTCACATGCTAGCAAAGTAATGCTCAAAATTCCCCAAGCCAGGCTTCAATAATATGTGAACTTCCAGATGTTCAAGCTGGTTTTAGAAAAGGCAGAGGCACCAGAGATCAAATTGCGAACATCCGCTGGATCGTTGAAAAAGCAAGAGAGTTCCAGAAAAACCTCTATTTCTGCTTTATTGACTATGCCAAAGCCTTTGTGTGGATCACAATAAACTGTGGAAAATTCTGAAAGAGNAATACCAGACCACCTGACCTGCCTCCTGGGAAATCTGTATGCAGGTCAGGAAGCAACAGTTAGAACTGGACATGGAACAACAGACTGGTTCCAAATAGGAAAAGGAGTACTTTAAGACTGTATATTGTCACCCTGCTTATTTATATGCAGAGTACATCATGAGAAATGCTGCCCTGAGGAAGCACAAGCTGGAATCAAGATTGCCAGGAGAAATATCAATAACCTCAGATATGCAGATGACACCACCCTTATGGCAGAAAGTGAAGAAGAAGTAAAAAGCCTCTTGATGAAAGTGAAAGTAGAGAGTGAAAAAGTTGGCTTAAAGCTCAACATTCAGAAAACGAAGATCATGGCATCTGGTCCCATCACTTCATGGGAAATAGATGGGGAAACAGTGGAAACAGTGGCAGACTTTATTTTGGGGGGCTCCAATATCACTGCAGATGGTGACTGAAGCCATGAAATTAAAAGATGCTTACTCCTTAGAAAGAAAGTTATAAGCAATCTAGATAGCATATTAAAAAGCAGAGACATTACTTTGCCAATAAAGGTCTGTCTGTTCAAGGCTATGGTTTTTTCCAGTAGTCATGTATGGATGTGAGAGCTGGACTGTAAAGAAAGCTGAGAGCCAAAGAATTGATGCTTTTGAGCTGTGGTGTTGGAGAAGACTCTTGAGACTCCCTTGCACTGCAAGGAGATCCAACCAGTCCGTCCTAAAGGAGATCAGTCCTGAGTGTTCATTGGAAGGACTGATGTTAAAGCTGAAACTCCAATACTTTGGCCACCTGACGCAAAGAGCTGACTCATTGGAAAAGACCCTGATGCTGGGAAACATTGAAGGTGGGAGGAGGAGGGGACAACAGAGATTGAGATGGTTGGATGGCATCATCAACTCAATGGGAATGAATTTCAGTAAACTCCCAGAGTTTGTGATGGACAGGGAGTCTGACGTGCTGCTGTCCATGGGGTCTCAAAGATTTGAACACGACTGAGTGACTGAACTGGACTGAACAGAACTGAAAGTCACCAAGAGACCAGAATGAGAAAGATACTGATCTGTGTAGTATGCAGTTCAGGTTACTTCTTTCCTAACATACTCTCACAGAATAAAGTCTTTAATCACAGTGTGTTCAGAGTTTGCCTCCATCATCAGCATGGGTACCATCTGTTAGAAATGTCAATTCTTAGTCCTTTCTCTGATATTCTGAGTCAAAACTGGCATTGTAATAAGATCCTTACAATTTGTATGCACATTTAAGTCTGAAAAACATTGATTGAGAGCAGTGTTTCTCAACTTTGGCTGCACCATGGAATTTGTCTGGGAACTTTTAAAAAGTGGTGTCCAGACCTCACTTAAACAATGAAATTTGAATTTATAGGAGAGATGTGGAGGGATCTGAACATTAGCGGCTCTATCTAAGCACCTCAAAAGATTCATTTTCTAGTGACTTCTCAGTAGAATAAGTAACAAATAACATCTGATACAAAAAGTTTCAAATTTCAAAGAAAGTATTGGTAACTTTCGTAAGATTGGGTATCTGATGACATCAGACTTCTAAATAGCAGCAGGTGAACAAATGATGAAGAAGCAATGCTTTCAAAATAGAAGAAATTATTTCTAACTTAGACTTGTCCCAATCTAAGTGTTAGTATTTCAGTCGTTTCCAACTCTTTGTGACCCCATGGACTGTAGTCTGCCAGGCTCCTCTGTCCATGGAATTCTCCAGGCGAGAATATTGGAGTGGGTAGCCATTTCCTCCTCCAGGGAATCTTCCCAACCCAGGGATCAAACACAGGTCTCCTGCATTGAAGTTGGATTTTTTTTTTTTTTTTTTTTTACCACCTGAGTCACCAGAGAATTCCCATCCCAGTGTAAATGGGGTCTATAAAATATGAAAGTGGACTAAAAAGTATTCAGATGTAACCACCTTTCTCAGAAGCCATAGGAAGAATGTTCACAGAAAGTGTAGTATCAATCAAGACACAGAGAAAGACAGGAAGGTAACACAGACAGGATCACACGTACATGCACACGTGTGGCAGTCTTGAGAACAAACAGACTGTCATGAAGCAGAAGGACCACAGGGCCCAGGAGAGTGGTCTCCAAAAAGGGAATGAATGCATAGCTAACCTGATGTGTTTGGTTATAAGACTTGACTTGAGCTGTCATATTTGTAACTGAATTAAGAGTTAATATATGCATATACCTATTCACACATACAAATATAAAGAAAAAGAACCATATTTATGTGTGTACAAAATATATATGCATATATAAAGCTAAATAATCAAAAAGGCAACTATTAACATCAAAAAGCAATCTAAAAATGCACATTAATTTAGAATTAGCAGCTTGTCTTTTTTATTTTTTTTTACATTTTTGCTTCTTTATTGCAAGCAGATTCAGGTCTCCTGCCTAGATATTCTGCAGAAAAGTCCAATTATTGTAGCAAGGACACTGATTTATAGCAAAGTACAGTGATCTATAACAAAAGAGAAAATTCATTAACTCAAAAAGTCTAGTATTGCTAACCTCAAAAACTACTATATTTCCTTTTCTATATTCCAAATACATTGATTAATATATTCCCAGGTGCCTAAGGATATGGAGGCTTGGCGGCAATCATTGACTCAACAATGAGAAAAAGCCCTATGCTAATTAAGATTTTCAGAATACTCCAAACTCTCTGTGCTATTTATGGTTGAGAGTTAGTAAACAATCATGTGCATAGTGGCAGGAGTATGGATAATCCTGTCTGAGACACCCTTGTCACACCCAGGGCAGGGAATTAGCAGCAATTATTGGCACAACAAATGAAAAACCCTTCACCAATATAATTCCTAACCAACCCACTATACCAATAATTTCTAACTTCTCAAAAGAATCTGCCTTTAGTAGGTCTAAAACATCTCATGCCTCTCATGATTGGGAAGCTATAAACAATCACACGTGGCCGGACGAACCTGTACAGGCAGGCTAGATAACCTTCAGAGGAGTTCGTAAGTTGAAACACTCTTGTCACGCCCAGGAATTTTTATTGACTTGGAGCTGTAAGTTAACTCCTTCTCCGAGAGAGGTAATGGGGGTCAGCCCCCGTAAAGTCAGAGGTATAGGTGAGAGCCTGGAGGAGGGCATGGCAACCCACTCCAGAATTCTTGCCTGGAGAATCCCCCTGGGAAGAGAAGCCAGGCGGACTACAGTCCATGGGGGTCTCAAAGAGTCGGACACGACTGAAATGACTTAGCATACAGCAACACAGCTTATCTTTTAATAACATCTGTTGTTGCTTAGTTGCTAAATTGTGTCTGACCCTTTTGTGACCCCCATGCACTGACAGGCTCTTCTGTTCATGAGATTTCCCAGACAAGTTTACTGGAGTGGATTGCCATTTCCTTCTCCAAGGGGTTTTCCCCACCAAGGATTGAACCTGTGTCTCCTGCATTAGCTGGTAGATTCTTTAACATGGAGCCACCTGGGAGCCTATATTATTATACCGCATAATAATGTCTCATTTCAGTTCAGTCACTCACTCAGTCATGTCTGATTCTTTGTGACCCCATGGACTGTGGCACACCAGGCTTCCCTGTCCATCACCAACCCTTGAAACTTACTCAAACTCATGTCTATCAAGTTGGTGATGCCATCCAACCATCTCATCATCTGTTGTCCCCTTCTCCTCCTGCTCTCAATCTTTCCCAGCATCAGGGTCTTTTCAAATGAGTCAGTTCTTCACATCAGGTGGCCAAAATATTGGAGTTTCAGCTTCAGCACGAGTCTTTCCAATGAATATTCAGGACTGATTTCCTTTAGGATGGACTGGTTGGATCTTCTTGCTGTCCAAAGGACTCTCAAGAGTCTTCTCCAACACCATAGTCCAAAAGCACTAATTCTTCAGCGTTCAGCTTTCTTTATAGTCCAACTCTCACATCCATACATGACTGCTGGAAAAACCATAGCTAATGTCTACATGGTATAATAATACAAACAGTGAATATTGATTTATTCACTGAAATAATATGCATTATTATACTGAAGATAAGAGGGGAATATAGAGGTAATCCAAAAGGATAATAGTATGCACAAACCAATAGATACGGCTCAATCCTAAGCTCAACAGATATAGTGCATGTGTGTCTGCATGCTCACTCCTGTCTGACTCTTTTCCAGCCCATGGACTGTAACCCACAAGGCTCCTCTGTTCATGGGAGTTTTCCAGGAAAAAAATACTGGAGTGTGTTTCCATTTCCTCCTCCATGGGATATTCCTGCCCCAGGGATTAAACCCATGTCTCCTACATTGCAGGAGGATTCTTTACCAAAGTGCCACAAGGAAACAGCACTGTGTTGTACTCTGTCCATGGGGATTCCCTAGGTAGGAGTACTGGAGTGGGTTGCCAAAACCTCCTCCAGGGAATCTTCCCAACCTGGAGATCAAACGCAGATCTCCCACATTGTGGGTGGATTCTTTACCATCTGAGCCACCAGGGAAGCCCACCCATACAGTGGCAGCAGGTTATCTGGTTATCTGCAGGTAAAGAACAGATAAGGCTTGTAAAGGAGTGGAGGGTTTGCCTCTCAGAACAGGAATCAGGGAAACGGATTTAGGTGATATACTGTGGATACCAGACTTATGTATAGTTTCCAAAGTTCAACACACAATTCAGAGGTGCAGCCAGTGACAAAACAGTGAGGTGGAGTGAATGCCTGCCCTGAGAGGATTGCTGTGTGTTGTGGGATTCTGAGAAGAGCAAGAGTCATTTTGGATGGGGGGATTTGGAGGAGCCAGTGTTGAGAACAGAGGTCCCATACTGCGCCCCTGTGAAATGCATCTTTGTGTTGGTGGCTCTGGCCTTTGTTCTCAGTGCCTCCTGCTACTTAAAGTGTGGTTTTCTTAGACTTAGGGTTAACCCTGAAGCTTTACTCAAAATATCCCAACTTCATTTTTTTAAAGGTTGCATAACAGGACATTTTTTTTTTCATCATGCTTCTTACTCAGATGGATTGTAGCTGGTTTCTCCATAGCTCAAATTATTTCTATGCTTTTCTTTATAGCTTGAGAATTATTTTCCCTTGAAAATACCACTGAGAATGTGGGTTGGTGTTCAAAAATTAATGAGCACTGGTCCTAGCTTTATCTTTTGCTAATAACATGACCTCAGGCACAAGCCATTAACCATTCTGAGCCTGTGTCTTCACATGTTAAATGAAACAGTAATGACCAATTGTTTGTTTTATAGGGTTATTATGAGTATCTAATGAAGTATGGATGGAAAAGCCTGGGCTAACTATAAATTTTTATAGATCTCAGGGAATCTTGTTATTATAGCTATTGTTTAAATGTTGTTCATCTATTTTATCATCGTGCTATCATTTCGTTTTTAAATTTGGTTGTCCAGATTAGTCTGCTGGGGAGAGAGCTGCTAGGTGATTTATATGGAAATAGAAAGCTAGAACTAAGAGTCCATAACAATTTTACATGGATATACTTGATACGAATAAACAGAAATGTTGATGATCAAGGTCAAAGTTGAGAAAGAAGATGGATCATTTATCCCAGTAAATTTAAATATCTTACAATTTAGGTTGGACACCATTTTGTTTAAAACATAAAAGGAAAAGAATATAGGTGTGGTTCCTGGTAAGAAATATAACTTTACATTTGGATACATTTTAACAGTTCTGAGAAATAACTTTTGGAATAATGATACAGAAGACTCGTATGCCTAGACATAATGTTCCAGAATATGAAAAGATGTAATCTGGTGGGTACAGTGAAGATTGTTTAGGGATGTAATTTTATATTTAGGTTTTCCTAATCTTTGTATGCATTTCAAATGAAATGGAAAAATCTTGTTTATTTTCATGAATAGATATAAAGCTTTTAAAATATACAACAGAGAAGAGTTCAGTTATCTATAACCTAATAGAAAAATATCAGAGAAAAATAAAGTCAAATTGTAGCATATGCTTAAATTTCCAATTTAAAAATATACATCACTTACAAATTACTAATTTCTGACTCCCATCAGAAAGAAAAAAATAACAGAAAAATCATACTGTGAAGCTTTGAAGTCCAAAGAAGCAAACAGTAACTTGCATCAGCCAAAGATAGTGACCTATTTTTCAATGGTAATTTTTTTATAACAATCGTAAAAATGACATTTCTATCACAGCAAACTTTAGACAAACTCTTTTTAAGGAATAATTTAGTTCTGAGATGCAAGAGAAACAGTTCTCTGTGGCATATGTATTTCACCCAGAAGAGTTTGTGGATAAGATCACCCTATTTTTAAACCGAAAGCTAAGTTGGGCTATTTTGATTTCACCTCACCTGATGCAAAGAGCTGACTCATTGGTAAAGACCCTGATACTGGGAAAGGTTGAAGTCAGGAGGAGAAGGGGGTGACAGTGGGTGAGATGTTGGATGGCATCACTGACTCAATGGACATGAGTTTGAACAAACTCCGGGAGATAGTGAAGGACAGAGAAGCCTGGTGTGCTACAGTCTATGGAGTCACAAAGTCATACTTGAATTAACTGCTGAACACAGAGGAATAGAGAAGTCATTGAGCCAGCCTCCACCAGTGGGTAATGGAGAGCAGCTCAGTGTACTCTGTACTCCTGGGACAGAATCTGTAGGAGGAAAATTCTGAAGGATCCTCTGAATTCCTGGTCTTCATGAAGCTTTTCAGGAAAAAAGAACACAGCACGCTGTGTTCTGGTGCACTCATGCAAGAAGACCAAACAGAGCCATGTTTCATGGACCTGAAATAGCAATGAAACTTGGTGTATTTGTTTCCTAATTATTGCATATTTAGTGACTTGATATGAACTTATTATCTCATCACTCTGGAGGTCAGAAATCTTAATTAGGTATTTCCAGACTAAAATCAAGGTGTCAAAAAGAGCTGAGTGGCTTCTGGAGGCTGTAGAATGGAATCTATTTCTTTGCCTTTCCCATCCTTTGAAGGCCACTTGCATCCTTGGCCTATGGCCGCTTTCTCTTATCACTTAAACTTCTGCTCCATCATTACATCTTCTCTGACCCTGATTCTTCTTCCTCTTCCTTTCACTTATGAGAATCCTTGTAACAACATCAGGTTTGCCAGGATAATCCAGAATGATCTTCCTATCACAAGTGCATGTGTATGCTAAGTCACTTCAGTTGTGTCTGACTCTTTCTGACCCCATGGACTGAGGCCACCAGGCTCCTCTGTCCATGGGAGTCTCCAGACAAGAATACTGAAATGGGCTGCCATGCCCTCCTCCAGAGGATCCTCCCTCCTGTCTCAAGACCCTTAACTTAATTACAGCTGAAAACTCCCTTTCGCCATGTAAAGAAACACAAGCACATATTTCAGGGAATAAGACATGGACATCTTTGGGGAGGCACTGTTTTGTTGACCACATTTAGGGAGTCAGAAGTGAGGCAGGAATTCACAACTAGGTTTTCATATGCTAAACCAGGCCACGACTGAGCCAAGAAGGTTTTATGAAGCTTACAGGTATGTTAGTGATTCTTGAGATGCATTGAGAAACTGGTTTGCCCAACAAAAAAGTTGGGAGACTATCCTAACTATCGCTCAGTCGTGTCCAACTCTTTGAGACCACATGGACTCTAGCCTACCAGGCTCCTCTGTCCATACTATTCTCCAGGCAAGAATACTGGAGTGGGTTGCCATTTCCTTCTCCAGGGGGTCTTCCTGACCCAGGGCTTGAACCCTGGTCTCTCGCACTGGAGGCAGACGCTTTAACCTCTGAGCGACCAGGGAAGCCTTTCCTAACTATTATAGGACTTAAATTAACATACTGAGAGCCAATGTTAGAGGAAAATAGGTAGATATCTTAGCATTCATTAGCATCCTAACAGCACATGTAAGTAGAACAAAAACAGACTAAAAATGGCCTAAGTGATGACATAATTTTCATACACAATCAGTTCAGTGGAATGGGCATCAAGGTTTTTTTTTTTTTTCAACTTGGTTATTTTTCCATTTTCCAGCAGTGCTATCATTTTAGTCAGTTTTATCTAGAGCTGGTCCCTCTTGCTGTCAAAATAAACCTCCAGTGGCAATCAGAAATGAATGGCATATAATGGCTAACTTAGGTTAGGAGGCTATTCCTGGACCAAAAATAGTTACCAGAGAAATAATGGGAGGGTTGGTTTAAACTAATTAGAGGCTTCCCTTGGGGCTGGGATGGAGCCATGTTCCTCTGAATCATATGAGCAAAATTGTGGTTCTGTAAAGAAAAAAAAAATGTAAAGGAATCAGCAGTCTCTACCATTAAAAATTAAACTGTCCCCATGGTTCTCAGTTGCCTGAGAAAGGTGCAGAATTTATTTAGATCCAGCTGCTGCCATTGTGGGTCAATCAAATCCTGGTCTAAAGATTTGACTGTATGTTGCAACTTAGAATAGGTGGAGTTTATAAACCACATCTTTCATATTGTTTATTTACCTCAAAGTTTCCATATTTCTACTGGAACCAACAGCTGCATTTCATGTGAAAATTTTCATTTAGTAGCACTGCAAACAGCAGTTCAAAGTCTATTCTCTCCTACCCAAGTGAGCGCAGCTGGCCAATCTCAGTGTTATTTCATACTTCATTTAAAGTTGCTAAGTGGTTTCACAGTGCCAGTATACTTGGAGAAGCAAGCTATAACCAAACAAAAAATAAATATATTAACCACTACCAAGATCAAAGTCTTGTTTTGTTTTGTTCCTTTGTAGTATTGAAATCAACACTCCTTCAAGGAATCTTGTCTTCCAGAAATTAAGGTTGCCTGATCTCTTAATCATAGGAAAAAGCAACAATAAAATATCAGCAAGGAAAAAATAAAACTAGCCTGAAGTCTCAACTACTTGACTTCTTTAAATACTTCTGAAAAATCAGATTGAGTAAACATGTCAGTCCTTTTCACTGCCTTTTTTATACTGTGAAATTTTTTTCTATAGCTTACTCTGGAAGTAGAGTGCATTAGTTTTCCATTGCTGCTATAATAGAAAGTAATCACAAATTCACTGGCTTACAATAACATAGAATTATTATCTTAATGTTCATTCTGGAGCTCAGAACATTAAGACCCCTCAGACCCCTGAGAGGAGTCATACTGGGCTAAAATAAGTTTATCTTAAAATTACCCAAAATGTCTAAAAAATACATAATAATGCTAGTGCCTGTCTTCAGCCTTCTAGTTCTGGTCTTTCAACTTTTGTTTTTTAACTACAGGTTACAGTGTATTTTGTCTACATTGGAATTTGAAGTCTAGATGAATGTAACAATGAGTGTGTGCTCAGCCACTCAGCCATGTCTGACTCTGTGACCCATGAACTGTAGCCTGCTAGCCTCCCTTGTCCATGGAATTTTTCCATGAAGCAGTACTGGAGTGGGTCACCATTTCCTACTCCAAGGATCTTCTTGGACCAGGGATTGAACCCATGTCTCCTGCAATGGTGGGCAGATTCTTTACCGCTAGAGCCACCTGGGAAGCCTGATCTCATTATATTTTTATTCCTAACTTAGTGAAAATCTAAAATCTTACAACTTTAAAAAAATTTTGTATTTGTAGATCTCACAATGAATTTTCATATGTATGGAAGGGTTCTTTTTTCAAGTTGTTTAATACAAAAGTTTATGATAGCTGTGCAACCAGTTAACAATAATGAAATCCTTGATATCTAACGTGATATTCTTAATTAAGAAGACATAGATAGGAGAGGGGGGAGAAGATGGCGGAGGAATAGGACCAGGAGATTACTTTCTCCCTCACAAATTCCTCAAAAAAAACATTTCAACGCCGAGCAAAATCCACAAAACAACTTCTGAATGCTGGCAGAGGACATCAAGCACCCAGAAAAGCAGATCATTGCCTTCAAAAACAGGTAGGGAAAAAATATAAAAGACGAAAAGAGAGACAAAGGAGGTGGGGAGGGAGCTCCGTCCTGGGTAGGGAAGCCCGACCCGGGAAAGGAACTTTAAGAGGAGAGGTTTCCAAACACCAGGAAACACTCTCCCTGCCGAGTCTGTGGCGAGCCCTGGAAGCACAGAGGGCATCATAACAGGAACGATACATAAATGAATAATTAAAACCGACAGATTACAAGCCCAACAGTGACTT
>SJYQ01000630.1:32374-47403 GCA_006410935.1 Redunca redunca
AAAATTTAGCATAATGTATTAAAATCACGTTAGGAAATTTCATGGTCTCACCTACAATAACTTTTATTTTCAAATTGAAATATTATTTTATTAAATTGTATCTAACTCTGGACTACAGTTTAATTATACTCAGTGCTTCTTAAGGCTTCATAAAGTAATTTTTCCAACCTTAAAAAAAAAGAGAGAGAATGAAAGGAAACACATGGATACGGAGTTATAACAATTACATTCAAAGATTTGTTCATTCAATAAGAGCATAAAAATGTGATGGTGACCAAAGAAGAAATGAAATTAAGGGACATTGTGTGTGTGTGTGTGTGTGTGTGTGTGTGTGTACTTATGAAGTTCTTAAAGCATGTTTTTATGCAGGTGAGAATTTTATGCAGAGAGATATTTGAGGACTAATTTCGAAAGCAGGTTCCTGAGAGAATCTGGAACCCAGTTCAATGATGAAGAGTTGATGCTTTAGGGGGAAGAAGAGAAAATGGAATACGCATATGAATAGATCAGTCAGTGTTGTGTTGGAAACACGTGGAAAGTTTCTCCTCACTGTTTCTGTTTTCTCTGTGAAATAAGAAGAATGGTCATCATCTGAGAATGAAGGGGGGTGAGGGGTCTTGGGGATTGCAATTAGAAGAGCATGAGGAGTAGTTTTATGACATAGTGAGAGAATAATGAACTATGAAAATATAGTAGGATGGTAAGACATCAGTGCATGCATCTTTGAAGATGGTAGTTATGAAATAGAGGTGGTATTGGCTTTATGTCCCACAAATAGCAAACCCTGAACAGCAGAGGTTGTATATTCTAAATTAGCAGTGGGTCACAAGATGCTTTTCTCTTTTCCAGATGAAATTATGCTGTTTGGATGCTTGTCTGGGGTCATCTATTGCATGTCTCAATTTAGTGCCAATTGCTGGACCATCATTTTTTGTGTCTATTGTAAATTTCCTGAAGATTTTGGAAACCAATTAATGCTCAATCCTAATTCTGAGTGTTGTAAAGTGTTGGTTTTTATTTTGTTTTGGTATGTAGTCAGGAAGGACTGAGCAGGCGATTTTAACAGATGGCATTTTCAAACCAAAAGAAGTGAGAAGACGGACTTATTAGCTACCTGATAACACAGTCCTCTGTTGTCGTTTAGTCGCTAAGTCATGTCTGACTCTGCAACACCATGGACTGTAGCTCTCTAGGCTCCTCTACCCATGGGATTTCCCAGGCAAAAATAGTGGAGTAGATTTCCATTTCCTTCTCCAGGGGATCTTACCAACCCAGGGATCCAATCCCCATCTCCTGCATTGGCAGGTGGATTCTTTACCACTGAGCCACTAGGGAAGTCCTGGCACATTCCTAAGTTATACAGAAGCATTTGTATCTTACAGAAATCTCACACACAGACCATCATTTTCTGTTTTCTAACTTCTTGCATCCTTTTCACTGAAACCAAAGGGATTGTGACTCTTCCAAAGCTGCTGTCCATGGGCTCAGTTGGTACTTTTCTGCATCCCAGGGTCATCTAAAAGTCAGTGCTCCTTGATGATCAGATAGGTTTATTCTTGTGCTAACTTAAAGTGTCTGAAAACTAATTTATGTGATAGATTAAAATGACCAAAAAAAAAAAAAAACAAACCAAAAACCCAACACCCTAGGCACAGTCATTTCACTTAGTGCAACAGATTTCCAAAATAAAACAGCTTTTATTTCACCATACTATCCTCAGGAGAATCAGATACTGCTTGCCTGTTAAGTCCTTCACACATCGTTAGTTCCCAAGCAAGAGGGTGATAAATCTCACCACAGAACTAGTTCAGTGCACACAGGGAAAAAAAGAAAAAACAGACCTGAGATGATAACTGATTTGAGCACAGACAGTGGGCACTGTTAAAAATACATACTTAGTTTATAAACATATTTTGGTTAGTAAAGAAAAATGTAATCCATGTGAAAGGTGAAGGATATAAGCTCAAATACCACTTCATAACTCTCCTCCCTCTCTTCATATCAACAAGGCCATCTTGGGGCCTTACTGTTGCAGGAAGGCAGACCCCTTCCAGGGCCCGAAACTGGGCTCTTGTCTAACACTCGGAAATGAATTGTCCGAGGAGACACATGTGCTGACAAAGCAAGAGGTTTTAATGAGAAAGGGCACCCGGGTGGAGAGCAGTAGGGTAAGGGATCCCAGGAGAACTGCTCTGCCATGTGGCTTGCAGTCTCGGGTTTTATGGTGATGGGATTAGTTTCCGAGTTGTCTTTGGCCAATCATTCTAATTCAGAGTCTTCCCTGGTGGCGCACAAATCGCTCAGCCAAAATGGATGCTAACAAGAGGGATTCTGGGAAGTGGACAGACATGCAGTGTCTCCTTTCAACCTTTCCTGAACTCTTCTGGTTGGTGGTGGCTTACTAGTTCCGTGTTCCTTACCAGGATCTCCTGTCATAAAACAACTCATGCGAATGGTTACTAAAGGGCCTGCCCAGGGTGGGCAGTTTCAGTCAGTGTGCTTCTCCTAAAATTACTGTCAGCATTTCATCAGGACAAGCCTTTCTTTGTAGGTGTTTCATGAATTCAATAGGCATACTGAGAAGCAAGCATAGTTGTTAATAATCTTCATAATTACTTGTCTTGTAAAGGAGTTATCTGGGCATAGTCTTCATTTTGGATCAAGTCAGAAACATTCTTGTGTCAGAACAAATTCTAGATGTATTCCAACGCATGAAATAATTCAGCACTCACCATTTCTGGTTAGTAGCCTGGCATGCCTTGATCTGAAAAGCCTTTCCAAAGAAGAAACATTTGTTGGCCATGATACTTAGGATAGAAAGTCTAAGACCAAAACAGATGAGAAAGTCCAGGTTGTTGATGATTTTGTGGATTTCTTTCTTTAGATGGGATTTTAAAGCTGTTAACAGCATTAAGAAGCTATTATCATTGGTCTAAGCAGAAATCAAATTGCCAACATCCACTGGATCATGGAAAAAGCAAGAGAGTTCCAGAAAAACATCTATTTCTGCTTTATTGACTATGCCAAAGCCTTTGACTCTGTGGATCACAAGAAACTGTGGAAAATTCTGAAAGAAATGGGAATACCAGACCACCTGACCTGCCTCTTGAGAAACCTTTATGCAGGTCAGGAAGCAACAGTTAGGACTGGACATGGAACAACAGACTGGTTCCAAATAGGAAAAGGAGTACGTCAAAGCTGTATATTGTCACCCTGCTTATTTAATTTATATGCAGAGTACATCATGAGAAACGCTGGACTGGAAGAAGCACAAGCTGGAATCAAGATTGCTGGGAGAAATATCAATAACCTCAGATATGCAGATGACACCACCCTTATGGCAGAAAGTGAAGAGGAGCTAAAAAGCCTCTTGATGAAAGTGAAAGAGGAGAGTGAAAAAGTTGGCTTAAAGCTCAACATTCAGAAAACAAGGATTATGGCATCTGGTCCCATCGCTGCATGGGAAATAGATGGGGAAACAGTGGAAACAGTGTCAGACTTTATTTTTCTGGGCTCCAAAATCACTGCAGATGGTGATTGAAACCATGAAACTGAAAGACACCTACTCCTTGGAAGAAAAGTTATGACCAACCTAGACAGCATATTCAAAAGCAGAGACATTACTTTGCCAACAAAGGTCCGTCTAGTCAAGACTATGGTTTTTCCAGTAGTCATGTATAGGTGGGAGAGTTGGACTGTGAAGAAAGTTGAGAGCTGAAGAATTGATGCTTTTGAACTGTGGTGTTGGAGAAGACTCTTGAGAGTCCCTTGGACTACAAGGAGATCCAACCAGTCCATCCTAAAGGAGATCAGTCCTGGGTGTTCTTTGGAAGGAATGATGCTAAAGCTGAAACTCCAATACTTTGGCCACCTCATGGAAGAGTTGACTCATTGGAAAAGACTCTGATGCTGGGAGGGATTGGGGGCAGGAGAAGAAGGGGACAACAGAGGATGAGATGGCTGGATGGCATCACTGACTCGATGGACGTGAGTTTGATTGAACTTCGGGAGATGGCAATGGACAGGGAGGCCTGGCATGCTGCAATTCATGGGGTCACAAAGAGTCGGACATGACTGAGTGACTGAACTGAACTGAAGCAAAGAATTCCTTCAAAATGTTATCCTTCAATTTTTTTAAGGGATAATATGAATAAAATGTTACTATCAAGGAACCCAGTTGCAGATTATTCCTCTCCTATAATATTTTAAAGCCAAAGCCAAAAATTCAATACAGAAATGAAAAATTCTTAAAGAAAGAGCAACATGAAAAGTTTTCCATTTTCCATTCAGGTAACCACTACCTACGGAGACGGCAATGGCAACCCACTCCAGTATTCTTGCCTGGAAAAGCCCATGGACGGAGGAGCCTGGTAGGATGCAGTCCATGGGGTCAGGAAGAGTCAGACATGACTGAGCAACTTCACTTTCACTTTTCATTTTCATGCATTGGAGAAGGAAATGGCAACCCACTCCAGTGTTCTTGCCTGGAGAATCCCAGGTACGGCAGAGCCTGGTGGGCTGCCATCTATGGGGTTGCACAGAGTCAGACACGACTGAAGCGACTTAGCAGCAGCAGCAGCAGCAACCACTACCTAAATGGGAAAAATGTTAATTATGATGCAAACAGATACATTTTCATTTTCTTGTAGCTGATTTCTTACATAATGGTTGTTCACTAAAATAGAATCCAGACTTATGGCATGAATAGTTCAAATTACTAGAACCAGCCTAATGAGAGAGTGTACAAGATAAATTAAAAAATTCAATGTGGAAAGTTGGTTAAAGTAATATGAGTCCACAAAAAACATTATTTTTGAGTTTATACTTATATCACTAAGTACAGTATTTTCCACCTCAATTCTGCAAATCATTTTATACCAGCTGTGTTACACCAGCCATGGGCATCAATACAATCATTGATGATAATAATAGACTAAAATTAATCCTACCAGGGAAAATGCAAACTAAGTAAGCTGAGAAAAATTAACCTTTTGTCTATATTATTCTTAGTGTGACACACAGCATACTGCAAAGTAAATGACTTTAGTGGATCTACTATTGCCTGAGATTAGAGGAACATCAGAATGATTTAAAGGAAGTCTTCAAAGTTGACTTCCAAATATTATAACATGAACAGCCTGGAAAGTTTCCAAAGATATTTCATTGTATTACCATGAGTTTAATTGAGGCACTGTTGTTCAATATTCAGTTCCATCTGGGAAGTATAAGAAAGAAACATCTCTAATGGTATATATCTTAGCAATTTATTTCTGTAAAATATGTTGCACTCTATTAGTGATTGTACGGAGTGGAGATCCTGCTACTCAGATAAAATGTAAAGCAGCTATTGACTGGGAACAGCATCTAAACAATGGAGCAGCCACATACTCTGTTTTCATTCGGTTTGTTCCCTCACTGTTTATTCATCAGTGATTCAGCAGACATTGACTGATAATCTTTTCTGTTAAAAGCATAATTGTTGGCACTCAAGGAAGCCATGGATCAATTCAAAACAGTTAACATTAGAGTAAATTTGCAAGCAGGACTTGATAACTAAATATACTAAGACCTACTTCCTCTTTATTTAATATCATTTCCCATCATATGTTTTTAAATTCTCTTGTATATTTAAAAATACAGTGTTCTATACAAATTCTACTCCTTATTAAATGTTTAAACTCATACACAATGTCACCCTTTATCAATCTGCTCAGTCTGGTTCTCACTTTTTCAGGGTGTGAAAGCACAAACACATTTTATAAGTTTCCAGAGAGTTCAAATCGAAACACTGCCTGAAACCATAACAAAAATGCAATAAAAAGAAAGAAAAAGGCATGTTTGTTTTACGTCCCATCCCCCAACCTTCAGGGTTTTTTTTTTTCTTCTTTCCATTTTAGATGTGTTGCCTTTGTAATTGGACTTATTCCCTCTAGACTCCAGGCATTTCTGGCTAGTCTAGCATGTTGCTTTGTTATTTTACTTTGAAGCACCATTTTTCTGAATTTAAGTGTAATTATCTTTTGTAGAAACTTTGGACAATACAGGAAAGTGAAAACAGAAACAAGCCGATATTCCTTCTAGCCTTTAAGTACGATTCAGAAAGTTCTCCTTTTCCTGAGGTAATTGGTACTACAAAAATGATGCAAACAAAATTCAACTAAAATGGGAACTAGCATTTTATTGTACTGAGGCTGACAGACTTAGTCAATATAAATAGAGGATGCTAAGATAAATTAGAATGTCAGAAAAACAGCAAATAATATTTGTAGTATCAGCAGGTCCCATGTGAACATTGCATAAGACACACTAATTCTAAAATTTTTTCATTGTTTATATGAAAATCAAATTTAACTAAGTGTCTTATCTTAATTTGGCAATCTTATATAAAGAAAAAGTCTTAAAATGACTTGGCTTGAAAGCTAAATGCAAGTTATAGATTGTATTTAACAAAATATTATAGTTATAATATTGGATTAATTCCCTCAAATGAGTTTTGCATTTTTTTCCCTTTCACAGTAATTTTCACTTTAAAATAATATATAAACATAACAGATCATCTTCTATTTTATATTTGAATCCATAAAATAAAACACCACATGGATATATTTTACTAATATATGACTAGCCTGCATCTTTCGATATTTAAATTGTTTACTTCTAATCACTGATAGTTGTGTTGCCTGTGTCTTTTCTTTACGCCAGTTGTTATTTAGCCAAACTGCTATTACTAGATCCTCAGATGTTCCTGACATTTCTGCTGATTGGAATAGACATTGCTATCATTTGCATTGGTTTAGGAAATCTATCATTTGCATGTTTTCAATTTTACTCTTCAATTGATTTCTTCTGTACATGACATTTTAGAAGTGCCCTGTAATGAGCAAGAGGCTGATAAAGAAAAGTATTGCTTAAATGAGCAGGAAGACCAATTGTTTTTATTTTTTGGCCATGCTGCGGGGCTTGTGGGATCTTAGTTCTATGACCAGGGATGGAACTGGCACCCTTGGCAGTGAAAAACGTGCAGTCCTAATCACTGAAGCATCAGGGAATTCCTAAAGACTGTTTTAACTGAAGAGAAATGTTGAGAAGGTATTAGTTTTATTGGGAAAAAAAAAGTAATTGAAGACTTTTTCTTGGCATTAGCATGACTTTTACTTCTCTTCAATTATTTGGTTTTAAATTTCATAATAATGCAAAAAATTTTACCAAAAAAACCCTCATCTTGTTTATAATCTCTTGATCTTCCTTTCAGAATTTTTCTATGCATATACAACAGTGTTTGTGTGTGCGTGTTGTGTATTTGTGTGTAGCTCTGAGATGTTTGGCCAGTAAATTTGTATAGAATGGGTTGCTGGGAGTGTACATGTCTTTACATTTGTGTGCATTTGTGTATATGTGCATTTGAGTTTCTGTTTAAATTATATATCACAAACAACAGCCTGCTATATATACGACTCTATAT
This sequence comes from Redunca redunca, assembly GCA_006410935.1. Taxonomy (NCBI): domain Eukaryota; kingdom Metazoa; phylum Chordata; class Mammalia; order Artiodactyla; family Bovidae; genus Redunca; species Redunca redunca. The sequence goes on from SJYQ01000630.1 coordinate 39,837, forward strand.
TTTCTTTCTTTACCAAGTAATATATCTTAGAGATGATTTTCTGTTGTTTATTAAAAGGCAGCATAACTACTAAGAGATTAATATATGTTCTTATTAATTTAAATAGTCCTTTATGGATGGATAGTTAAGCATTTTGCCTCCTTATGTGTGTGTGATAGTTGATTGGTCGTGTCCTACTCTTTGTGACCCCATGGACTGGAGCCCACCAGGCTCCTCTGTGCATGGAATTTTCCAGGCAAGGATACTGGAGTGGGTTGCCATTTCCTTCTCCAGGGGAACTTCTAAACTCAGGGATTGAACCTAGGTCTCCTGCACTGAAGGTGGATTTTACCATCTGAGCTACTAAGGATATGATTTATATTGTTGCACTTGCACACATTTGGAATTGTATTTACATGTTCATTTCCTAGAGATGAAATTATGTGCATACATTTGGGTTTGCATTCATCTGTGAATAATAACTGACAAAATATGGCTGAAATTCATGAGTTTAGTCTGTCCTCTGGTATAATTTCAATACACAAAATCTACAGGAAGGCCATAATAGAACTAGAATACTAGCATAACGTTTTCATCAGGGACAGACAAGAAAAGATTGAACAGTGTGTATGTAGTTATAAACCTCTGTCATACTCTAACAAAGTATGGGTGTGTTTTAAATTTTAACAGACACTGTCAGCTCTCTGTATCTGTGAGTTTGACATCCCCAGATTCTACTAATTGCATATGAAAATATTTGGGAAAAAATCCAGAAATTTCCCAAAGCAAAGCTTGAATTTGGGCTGGTAACTATTTAAACATCATTTACATTGCATTAAGTACTATAAGTAATCTGCTGCTGCTGCTGCTAAGTGACTTCAGTCGTGTCCGACTCTGTGCGACTCCATAGATGGCAGCCCACCAGGCTCCCCCATCCCTGGGATTCTCCAGGCAAGAATACTGGAGTGGGTTCCATTTCCTTCTCCAATGCATGAAAGTGAAAAGTTGTAAAGTCGCCCAGTTGTGTCCGACTCTTCGCGACCCCATGGACTGCAGCCTACCAGGCTCCTCTGTCCATGGGATTTTCCAGGCAAGAGTACTGGAGTGGGGTGCTATTGCCTTCTCCGATAAGTAATCTAGGAGTGAGTTAAAGTATATGGAAAGATGTATGTAGGTTATATATAAATACTATGTCAAGAATACAAATACACACTAATTTATATGAGGGATTTGAACATGAAGGGTGCCAATTTTCTTGAAATTAAATTACCACCAAAGTGCATGATAGTGTGTATTTCACGATATCTTATAAACATGTTAACATGAAAAATTGGAAATCCCTTGGACAGAGGAGCCTGGTGGGCTACAGTCCATGGGGTTGCAAGAGTTGGACATGACTTAGCAACTGAATGAACAACCTATTAAGAGAAAAGTGGTATTTCATGAATCAGAGTAAAAAAGATAATAGAGAAACTTAAAAGTATTTAAAGTTTCTCATTGACCAAATCAGTGGGTGATATCCTAGGTTTGTGATATTCACAACTTGAAAATTGAGTCATTATTTGCAAGCACTCTGGTCTTACCCTCAAACCATCCACAAATTTGGCTTTTGACACTCTTTCATGTGGAACTAGCTACAGCATAAGTTTTTCTACTTCCATTAAGTGCTGGTTTTATTTGTATGTAGCTTTTCATTTATATTATTACATTAATTGAAGTCTCAGGTAAGGGTACATGCATAGTTTAAAATCCTAACTAATCATAAGATATGTTATAATATAGTAGGATATTATATAAAAATAGTAATATATAGTGTATACTATAATGTAACTAGGTTAACATGTAGACTTAAATATTTGGTTATCAGTATTGTGCTCAAATTTTCTCAAATTCAAGAAAAGGAGAAACAGCTCATAATGATTTTTTTTTTCAGGAATTAAGTAAAGATTGACAATATTAGCGATGAGGTCAAGGGCACATTTGGAATTTAGTAAAGTGGGGCAAAGTTAGCCATAAATATTAAAGGAATTTAAATAATTTAGTTTCCTGTATTATCTTTTGTGGTCTAAATACATGCCCACTGCCATAACGAGGAAATAACAGGATTGAAAAACAGTTGAGCTCAATCTCCTGGTGTTCTAGTGTTAGTAAATGCGCTTTATGATAGACCCCAGTTCTGAGTGCTTTCCAAGATCTTTGCAAACCTCCTAAAGCATTGCCCCAGCTAACAGGAAATTTCAGGTGTAGAGTAGGGAATTAACTTGACAACTTCAAACAATGAGCCAGGGTGAGAAGCAATTACGATTAATCAGGGGACCTGACTCCTCAACCCACTTTCTTAGCTACTGACCTGTACTGTTTTCCCTGGAGTCAAAAAGTCAGGAGAGCACTGCCAAGTGCAGGGTTCTGTGAGCCTCTTGCAAGTCAACAGGCACTCAAAAAAAAAAAATCAATAAACACTGATTTCAAACCCCCAAGAAGCCGAAGACTGCTACGATCCCTTTGGAACACTAAAGAAAAAGTGAATAGAAATCTATCTGATGATTCTATCTACTTAGTACATTCCTTTCTCCACGTTTTTCCATATGAGTTTATGCTTAACGCATACCTAATCTTCAAAACTATTTTAAAATCTAACTCTAAGGAAAGTTTTTTAAAATCCCCATGTTTCTCTTCCCTCAATAAGCTTTCAAACTTTTAAGTGGTTTCAATTTTTGAAACTGGAAAGAGAAAATGTACAATTAAGGAGTAAAGAATAAGATCAATTTTACAAAAGCGATTAACTGGAATGTCACTCACTTTATTCTACTGGTCTTGGAAGAAACTTTCTTAAAATGTATCATACTGTGTTCCTGACAGGGTATCTGTAATATCATCACAAGTCAGGGCTCTAGTCAAAAGCAACTGATACCTGGTTAAAACATTTATCTCCTGGGGAGGATTTGGCTACTCACTTCCAGTATTATTGCTGGGATAATCCCATGGACAGAGGAGCCTGATGGGCTATAGTCCATGGGGTTGCAAAGAGTTGGACATGACAGCATGTGCATGCATAAAGGATTTGTAAGAGACATGTACCAGTGGCAATAACTCATGAGGGGACAAATTAATATGCCTTTCATATTAAGACATCTTGTAAAGTTATACTCCAAAAACGAAATGGAGAAAATTTTCCTTTAAGATTTTATGTCCTCAGTTTATAAATCTTTGGTATTACAATTTAAAAATAAAGTGATTGTTCAATAATTTCATAACAATGTAATTGTTGCTATTTATGCTACCCATGGCCTGATGACAGATCTAAATAAAGATTGTGATTTAAAAGAACCTATGAGTCTCCTGTATGGCTTGGTGCATATTTATTGAATCTTAGCTTGAAAACAGCAGTGCTGTAAACAACAACAGAGCCCATACTTGTTTTCATCCCTGGGCCAGATGGTACATCATCTTGGGAAATGGTATAACCTGTCACAGTGTATAAGTGTGATCTTGTGTGAATAAATTCTGCAAGCTTGGGACACTATTCTGTGGAGGCTGCACGCTGTCTCTCATTATCCCCAATAATTAAAATTTTGTATTTTCCTCAACAACACACCACTGAGATGAGCAATTAAGAGTCATTGAATAGAGAAATATATGAATTTGATGGTTAGAAAGGAGCCTTTTCTGTTTTATTTTATCCTATTTACAACCATCTATCCTGAGATGCTAAGATCCAGAAAGAGAATTTGCTCTAATGTATGCCCAAATAATAAAATACTATAACCATATGGGTAGAAAAAGGATGTGCTTTTGGGCTGATGAATAGATTTTTCTTCTTGTGGATCAGAAAAATTCATAACATCTAAAGATTTATTTTTTAAATGTGGTTTTCTTAAGTTGGTGAAAGAATTTTAAGACAAAGGGCTTTGTTCTTGGAGAGAACAGAGTTAAAGGATTAAAGTTCAAGTTGCATTTCTGCCATTTGGTATACAACCTGGGCAAATAACTTACAGTCTCCATTAATGATGAAGCAAATGGTGATTTAAAAAAAAATCAAAACACCAACATTAATGTGAGAATTAAATGAGACAATCTCTAGAAAGTAATTTATAAGCTGCAAAATGATGACTGATGACATTTTTACTTCAAAATGAAGGGAAGGTACATAGTTCTCCTTATCTATTCCATTTGTTTTCCTGGGTTTTCTTAAAAGTATAGAGCAGATGGTGGACAAAAATAGCTTGAAGTGGTTTAATAATTTACCAGCTGTTAACAGTCAGCATCCAGCCAGGGGAATAGGAAGCCACTCCAGGTTCATCAGGCAGGAGGGGGTGTAATTCAAGGAACTGCTAATATAGATGTCAGAAGGTCTGGAGGAGTGAATGGGACAGAGAAGCCACCAGAGGAGCCTAAGCAAGGAAGAGCTTATCCAGAGAGGTGGAAGCTGTAACCATCCCTGGGCTGGAGTCCAGCTCTCACTTGTCTCTGCTCCACGGAAGACAATGTCACTGCCTTGAAACTGCACCAGTGCAACTGAACAAATGCTCAGGAGCCCAGACACGATCTTGGGCTTACCTGGTTGTGCAGACTGTAAAGAATCTGCCCCCAAATATGAGAGACCTGAGTTCAATCCCTGGGTCAGGAAGATCCATGGAGAAGGGAATGACTAACCACTCCAGTATTCTTGTCTGGGGAATTCCATGGACAGAGGAGCTTGGCAGGTCTCAAAGATTCAGGCATGACTGAGCGAGTACCACTTTCTTTTCACTGCCATATTTGTCTATTTTTCCTTCTTCCAACATCCTGCTAGTACCTTTCAATAGCCAACCGAACCAGAACTTAACTGACAAGAGACTCTGGGAAATGCAATAAAGGATCATTCCTTAGTCTTTGTCTAAGATTTTCCACCCATTTGCAATTGGAGTCTTGACTGGAGCCGAGAGACAATACTCCTTATGTATTTTGACAATTTATTTGCACAGCTCATGACATTGTTTATAAGTCAATCAGATCCACTTAGTTTCAGACTACCAATTCATAGAGAAAACATGCTTTCTTATACGTATTGTGAGCAAAATAAATCTTCTCCCAAACATCTGTAATATAATAGGGATAGACTTTAAGCATATTTAAAGAAATGCTTCTCAAAATGTGATCCATGAACCATTTTGATCAGAAGCTCCAGAGTCACCTTATAATAATAAAAAACAATAAGGCAAGAAATTGCTTATACAGGTGTTATATACACTGGTTCAGAGAAATGATTCACAGGAGGTAGATGGTGCTATGGGTTGAATTGTGTCCTCGTTCCCAAATTCACATGTAGAAGTCCTAACTGCACTTCCCAGGTGACTGAATTGGAGATAGGGCAATTCAAGAGGTAATTAAGGTTCAGTTCAGTTCAGTTCAGTCGCTCAGTTGTGTCCAACTCTTTGCAACCCCATGAATTACAGCACGCCAGGCCTCCCTGTCCATCACCATCTCCCGGAGTTCACTCAGACTCATGTCCATCAAGTCAGTGATGCCATCCAGCCATCTCATCCTCTGTCGTCCCCTTCTCCTCCTGCTCCCAATCCCTCCCAGCATCAGAGTCTTTTCCAGTGAGTCAACTCTTCACATGAGGTGGCCAAAATACTGGAGTTTCAGCTTTAGCATCATTCCTTCCAAAGGTTAAATGAGGTCAAAAGGGTGGGCGGAGTCCTGATCTGATAGAAGCGATATCCTTACAAGAAGAAGACAAAACACCAGATTTCTCTCTCTCTCTGCCAAATGAGGACACAGGAAAACAGGAAGAGAGCTCTCATCAGAAACATAACCCTGATAGATCCTTGAACTTGGACTTTCCAGTCTCCAGAAACCTAAGAAAATAAAGGGTTGTCGTTTGAGCTATCCAGTCTATCATATTTTGTGATGGCTGCCCAAGCAACTAAGATAGATGATGAGCGAGAATGGTATAGAGTGCAGGAGAATCTTTAGCCCAATGGTCTCTACTCCCTTGCTGCCTTCTCTTCATCCAGTGGGAAGATTATGCAGATGGATGGCAGCACACACTCTGTCAGCTCCAGACACATGACCCACTGTTGCTCCCGAAGCTAGGCTGCCCCAGAGATGAAGTTACCGGTGACTTATTCACATAAAACAAAATCAATGCACTAATAGCTGAACCAGGTTTCAGTATTTTCTTAGCTGCTCACCTGTTCCAACTTGATCTGTCCTCAGGTTGCAAGCCTGGCACTGAATTTTAGTCTTGTGATTTTGATACGCCCTGGCTTAGATCTTGCCTCTGTCCTGAGACTGTGTTCTCTCTCACTCAGCGACCAACTTTGATTTTCTCACCTAACCCTTTTGTGATTCTTGCTTTGTGAATTTTCATCTCAGGCTCCATTGGTTTTACATTGCTGCCTGACACCATCCACTCTGGTTGGAAAGCACTCTCGTAAGTTGATGGCCAGGCTGCACCCATTTAGTTCTGTCCCCATAACAGCCACCCACGGAACTGCTGCAGCGTTTAGAGAAAGCTGAGGCTGTGCGGTGTGTGCAGCTGCCACTCAGCTCTAAGGGAAGCAGCGGGTGTAACACGTGCTCCCCAAATTCAATCCACCCAACTGGGTGAGTGAACAGTAGCCCAGCAGGACTGATCGCTGCTTAGCTAGCTATTCTCTTTTTTGTTGCTGTTGTTGTTCAGTCACTCAGCCGTGTCCAGCTCTTTTCAACCCCATGGACTGCAGCCCTCCAGGGTTCCCTGGCCTTCACTATCACCCGGAGTTTGCTCAAACTCATGTCCATTGAGTCGGTGATGCCATCCAATCATCTCATCCTTTGTTGCTCCCTTCTCCTCCTACTTTCAATCTTTCCCAGCATCAGAGTCTTTTCCAACGAATCCTCTCTTCTCATAAGATGGCCAAAATACTGGAGCTTCAGCTTCAACATCAGTCCTTCCAGTGCATATTTAGGGTTGATTTCCTTTAGGATGGACTGGTTGGATCTCTTTGCTGTCCAAGGGACTCTCAAGAGTCTTCTTCAGAACCACAGTTGGAAGTATCAGTTCTTTGGTGCTCAGCCTGGTTTATGGTGCAGCTCTCACATCTGCACATGACTACTGGAAAAACCATGCCTTTGACGATACTATTACTTTTCATATTTTAAGAAAAGTTGACAAGGTAGATATAGCTCTCCCATTTCACACATGAGGAAATTGAGATTCAGAGAGGTTGAGCATTGTCACCTTCATTGCTCATGGCAGTGGCATCATCAGGGTTAATTTTTGTTTATATTTGTCTAGCTTTACCATGGTCCACAGTTCTCTCACTGCATTCTGGTGGTTAAACTTGGTATATCTCAACTTCTTAATAGAGATATCATAAAACAGGAGATGTATGAGTAAATGTGTGAATTACTGGTAGGTACCATCATCTACTTTTTGGCAAAATAGTTCCTACATTAATGTAATGAGCTCAATCACTCATAGTAACCATCCCTTCCACTAATTTTTATTAACTTGACCCTTTCCCAAATCACATTTATTTTTTAAATCTGGTTATGAATGTTATATATGAACCATGTAAAAAGTTGAAAATTACATATACTAAAATACTCACCAAAGAGT
>SJYQ01000630.1:47503-116410 GCA_006410935.1 Redunca redunca
AAATTATTATGAAATTTTGGTTATATTATGTCCATCATAAAAGTAGATGAGCATTTATTTAAACTTTTCAATTTAATTGGAGCATATAATTGCTTTGGAAAACTCTAATACTATTACAAATTTAGCTTCCCTTCATTTTCTTCTCTGTTATATTAAAATGCCTTCATTGAAAATCTTTGTTTAAAAATACTAGAGTGCAAATTGTTTATTATTTTAAGGTAAGAGTGAGATTTTTAGCTACATGCAGGTGAAAATGGTTGGTTCAGTATGTAACAAAAATTTTAAAAGCAGCTACTAGATAAATAGAAATTGGACACTTATCTTTCAAGTTTTAATGGGAATAAATTTAGTGAAGAAAACTCCAGCACAAGGGATCATACAGGATGATGTTGAACATGATAATGATAAAAGTAAGAAGCAGAGGCTGACAAATATTTTTAAGAAGGACTTGGAAAAAATATGTTTCTGTGTCCCCAAAGGACAGTGGGTGGTAATGAATTGAAGAAGGGGCCCCTCTCAATCCCACTTGGACTCTCATATCAGTCTGATATCCCAAGAACTCTAAAAGGAACATCCTTTCTACACATGTAAGTTGTTTTTTTCAAGTTCAGTTCAGTTCAGTTCAGTCACTCAGTCATGTCCAACTCTTTGCAACCCCATGAATTGCAGCACACCAGGCCTCCCTGTCTATCACCATCTCCTGGAGTTCACTCAAACTCATGTCCATCGAGTCTGTGATGCCATCCAACCATCTCATCCTCTGTCGTCCATTTCTCCTCCTGCCCACAATCCCTCTCAGCATCAGAGTCTTTGCCAATGAGTCAACTCTTCCATGAGGTGGCCAAAGTATTGGAGTTTCAGCTTTAGCATCATTCCTTCCAAAGAACACCCAGGGATGATCTCCTCTAGAATGGACTGGTTGGATATCCTTGCAGTCCAAGGGACTCTCAAGAATCTTCTCCAACACCACAGTTCAAAAGCATCAATTCTTTGGCACTCAGCTTTTTTCAAGTTAGGCAGTAGTAAATGTAGCTTCACCAAATGGGTTTTTCAGCAGAAGTTTGGAATTGAGGAAGAAATTGTGGCTGGTTCTCCTTTTTTAGGCTCGTGTGAGAAATAGCTAGATGACACTTTCAGGATGTTGAACTAAAGAGCCTCTTGATGAGAGTGAAAGAGGAGAGTGAAAAAGTTGACTCAAAGCTCAACATTCAGAAAACTAAGATCATGTCATCCAGTCCCATCACTTCATGGCAAATAGGTGGGGAAACAATGGAGACAGTGAGAGACTATTTTGGGGGGTTCCAAAATCACTGCAGATGGTGACTGCAGCCATGAAATTAAAAAGAGCTTGTCCCTTGGAGGAAAAGCTTTGACCAACCTAGTCAGCATATTAAAAAGCAGAGACATTACTTTACCAACAATGGTCCGTCTAGTCAAAGCTATGGTTTTTCCAGTAGTCATGTATGGATGTGAGTGTTGGACTATGAAGAAAGTTGAGTGCCAAAGAATCAAAGCTTTTGAACTGTGGTGTTGGAAAAGACTCTTGAGAGTCTCTTGGACTGCAAGGAGATCCAATCAGACCATCCTAAAGGAAATCAGTCCTGTAAGTTCATTGGAAGGACTGATCCTGAAGCTGAAACTCTAATACTTTGGCCACCTAATGTGGACAACTGACTCATTGGAAAAGACACTGATGCTTGGAAAGATTGGAGGGGAGAGGAGAAGGGGACAACAGAGGATGAGATGGTTGGATGGCATCACCAACATGATGGACATGAGTTTGAGTAGGCTCTGGAAGTTAGTGATGGACAGGGAAGCCTGGCATGCTTCAGTCCATGGGGTTGCAAAGAGTTGGACACAACTGAGTGACTGAACTGACTGACTGACTGGGTTGGAAAGATCCCCTGGAGAAGGGAATGGCTACCACTCCAGTAATCTTGCCTGGAGAATTCCTTAGACAGAGGAGTCTGATTGGCTACAGTCCCTGAGGTCACAAAAAGTCAGACACGGCTAAGTAAATAACACATACAGTGGAACTGAAAGTGAGTAAGAACTTTCTAGTATGTGTATTTTTTGTAATCTAAAATCCCTAAGATTCACTGACATTCTACCATTAAATGACTGATCCACAAGTTATCCAGAGACCCAGAAACTTTGGAAATGCCAGTGCTCACATTCCCTTTCAAAAGCTAATATTCTTTGCCAAGACTTCATCAACTAAACTGTTACTAATTATTATTTAATGACTAAACTGCTATAACCCTTTCTGATTACTGTCAGCTCTTTCTAGCTGGACATGAGTGCGAGCAAGCTCAAGCAACAATGTTAACTCATCACACAAAACCCCCAGCTCAAACATCTCTGATTGGCTTCACTATGCAAAACTGTGAAAAGTATGTTCCTTATACTAGAAGTCCAGATAGTACATGATAGAACTCTTGCCTGCTTTCCACCTACTGCTTCCACAATTCTCTTTGGCCCATTTGAAAACTGCCCAATTGCCTTAGTCCTCCAGAGAAACAGGATAGATAGGTAGATAGATAGACACTGTAAGGAATTAGCTCAAGGACTGTGGAGGCTGATAGATATTGAATCTTCATGGTAGAATGGCAAGTTGAAGATGCTGCAGGTGGACTCTCAGGGCAGTCTGGAAGCAAATTTCTCTGTTCTTCAAGGAAACACCATCTTTTTTTCTCTTATGTCTGTGACTGATTGAATGGGGGCTCTCCCATATTATTAAGGATCAGTCAGTTCAGTCGTTCAACCATGGCCAACTCTTTGCAACCCCATGGACTGCAGCATGACAGGCTTTCCTGTCCATCACCAACTCCTGGAGCTTGCTCAAACTCATGTCCATCAACTCAGTGATGCCATCCAACCATCTCATCCTCTGTCATCCCCTTCTCCTCCTGTCTTCAATCTTTCCCAGCATCAGTGCCTTTTCCAGTGAGTCAGTTCTTCACATCAGGTGGCCAAAGTATTGGAGCTTCAGCTTCAGCATCAGTCCTGCCAAAGAATATTCAGGACTGATTTCTTTTAGGATTGATTGGTTGGATCTCCTTACAGTCCAAGGGACTCTCAAGAGTCTTCTCCAACACCACAGTTCAAAAGCATCAATTCTTCGGCACTCAGCTTTATAGTCCAACTCTCACATTCATACATGACTACTGGAAAAACCACAGTTTTGACTAGATAGACCTTTTCTGGCAAAGTAATGTCTCTGCTTTTTAATATACTGTCTAGGTTTGTCATAGCTTTTCTTCACAGAAACTTATCCTTATTAAGGTAGTTTGATTTACCCAAAATTTACTGACTTATGTTAACCTCATCTGAAATATACCTTCACAGCAATATTTAGACTGGTATTTGAGTGACTATTGGGATACTGTGGGTTAGTAAATTTGACACATAAATTAACTATCACTCCGCCATTATACATGTGATTTCCTAATACTCAAAGTGCTTTCAAACACCTATACTTTTCCTAGCAATAATATCAATCTGAGAATTCCTTCTTTCTAAACTTTTGAGTCACATACATTTATGGTGACTGTGTGGATCACAACAAACTGAAAATTATTAAAGAGATGGAAATACCAGACCACCTTACCTGCCTCATGAGAAAGTTGTATACAAGTCAAGAAGCAACAGTTAGAACTGGACATGGACTGGTTCCAAATTGGGAAAGGAGTATGTCAAGGCTATATATCGTCACCCTGCTTATTTAACTTATATGCAGAGTACATCATGCAAAATGCCAGACTGGATTAAGCACAAGCTGGAATCAAGATTGCTAGGAGAAATATCAATAACCTTAGATATGCAGATAACACCACCCTTATGGCATGAAGTGAAGATGAACTAAAGAGACTCTTGATGAAAGTGAAAGAAGAAAGTGAAAAAGCTAGCTTAAAACTCAACACTCAAAAAACTAACATCATGGCATCTGGTCTTATTACTTCATGGCAAATAAATAAGGAAACAAAGGAAACAGTGAGAGACTTTTTTTTTTCTTGTGCTCTAAAATCACTGCAGATGGTGACTGCAGCCATGAACTTAAAAGAAGCTTGTCCCTTGGAGGAAAAGCTATGACAAGTCTAGACAGTGTATTAAAATGCAGAGACTTTACTTTGCCAACAATTGTCTGTCTAGTCAAAGCTTTGTTTTCTTCAGTAGTCATGTATGGATGTGAGAGTTGGACCATAAAGAAAGCTGAGTGACAAAGAATTGATGCTTTTGAACATGGTGTTAGAGAAAACTCTTCAAAGTCACTTGGACTTCAAGGAGATCCAACCAAATTACTCTTGTACATTCATTGCAAGGACTGATGCTGAAGCTGAAGCTCCAATATTTGGCCAACTGATGCGAAGAGCCAACTGACCAGAAAAAAACCATGATGCTGGGAAAGACTGAAGGCAGGAGGAGAAGGGGATGACAGAGGATGAAATGGTTGGATGGCATCAGCATCAGTGACTCAATGGACATGAGTTTGAGCAAGCTCTGGGAGATAGTGAAGGATAGGGAAGGCTGGGTGGGCTGCAGTCTATGGGGTTGCAGAGTCAGAAACAACTGAAAGACTACAACAGTATCAACAAAGTTTATGGTTAAGTGAAAAGGTTCAATCCTGCTGTCACCTCCTTCATGAAAACTTTTGTGGTCTTCTCACTCTGGGACATCACTCTTCCTTGCTCTCATAACATTTTGCTTAGATCATACCTTGGATTCTAATCTCTGATGCACATGAGGTTATCCAAGTAGGGTTTATCCTGCTGGAGTGGACAGCATTCAGTTTTGTTTATGTTAGTGAACAAGGGTGAGAGTTGTATAGAGTCACAAGTCAAAAAATGCAGGGTAAAAGCACAAGTCCATTATGAATCTGATTACTGAAATAGTTATCTCTGATGATGCGGAACTCTATGCAAAGTTCGTGAGGTTGTGTAGTGCTCCTTGCATGGGTACTGGAGTGAAATCCTTTCTACTGAACTGATAAACTTCCACTCCAAAGTTACTCAGCCTGGTAGATTCAAATCATGAAGGCTTTATACTGGTGGTGAGCAGATGGAAAGAGCACATCTTCCTCCTCCTCCACAGGAGGGCTAATGACTGCCCTCCACTCTTCCTGAGTGATGTATGTCCAGATATTTTACCACAGGTGCAAACATACAGTGAGGAAGATTTAGAGTTCTTACCTCTTTCTCAAGAACAGACATGCTCTTGTCTCTGGGGCTGAGGAGAGTATTGGAAGAAAATAAAATAAAACCTACCAAACAAGCCAATATTCCTGTGTTGCTCATGTTCTGTTTGTTTTTTTCTCTCTTCTCAAATAAATAACAAGCTCATTATAATTTTGTCTTGGTAAAATCTCCAGGGCATAACCTTCAGTATGTCTGCATACATTACAGAATCACATGTCCTTACCACTCTGGAGCTCCATCTTTTTAATAACCTGTAAAAATCCTTGAGTAGAAGAGCTCAGTGAGGCAAAAGAGAAAGCAAACAGTGAGGAACAGAAGTACACAAAGTATTTGGATTTTTTTTTCCTGACTGAAATTTATTTTCATGTGGAAATGCAGTCCTGTCCCTAAGCTTGGGTTACAAATCAATAGTATACAAAAGACTCAAATTTTATCATGAGTTGGGGGCAGTGGAAGAACTCCAACTAATAACTACATTATTTGTTGAGTGCTTATGATAAAGAATAACATAGCCACCCCAATCATTTTTACTGTATGGTTAACATCAACAAGTGTTAAAGTTATTTCACTATTTACACTGGGAAACCTCTTGCCTTTTCAAACTTGGATAGTTTCTGGCATATCTGGAAGGATTGTCTGGCTTCTAAAGAAACATGGAAGGAGAGACAGGATTAGTATGATCATCCAAGTGTGGTCCAGTCATCACTAAATCTGCCTTTTAGTGGAGATTTTCCTACTTTCATAGAATGATATGGAACTTTCAGATAATATCAAAGAGTGCTTGGGACTTGGTAGAGACTGAATAAAAGTTTGCTCCCATGAGCTGACAGTTGTTTTTATCAGAATTTGGTACTCACCTTCATTTCAAAAGGATTTCTGACAGACTGGGGTAATGGGGAGCAGCAAAGTTCTCTGGGATTTCTAAATACCATATTTTCAACAGCTCATCATTTCAAAAGACTATTGCACAGTTGGAACTGACAAAACTGTGGAACTCTACCAAACCCCCTCCCTTTCAGTAAGCAGAGCCATCACAACCATTCATTGTTAAAGCAAAATGCCTCCAAAAGCCTGAAGACATGTTGCCTTTCCTGTGCCTCCCCTCCATGTTTTCTTCCTTTTTACTATAAATTAAACATGACTAATATTTACCACACTGAAGCAAAAACAGACAATTCAACCAGTCTAAATTTGATTAATCAATCTATTATCAAGGTTGATTAGCCTCGTCTCTTTAAACCTCCTATTTGCAGGGTGGGTGATATCAAGGAACCTAACAGAATGTAACCCTTAACATGCAATTGATGATGTAGGCAAATTGATTTACTTGGGTTGTGAGTAGTGTGGTAGCATTGCTCTTTGTTTTTAACCAGTTTGCCGTTTGAGATAGAATGTCTTCCCCATGGCTCAGTGGTAAAGTATCCACCTGCAACACAAATTCTTGGGTAGGGAAGATCCCTTGGAGGAGTAAATGGCAGTCCATTCCAGTATTCTTGCTTGAAAAATCCCATAGACAGAGGATCCTGGCAGGCCACAGTCCATGGGGTCACAAAGAGTTAGACATTACTGAGTTTACACACACGCACATACAAAATTCACTTGTACTTTTGTCACTGATATGACATATCAATCTTGTGAGGTCCATGTGGTACTGAATGGATAAAAAAAAAATTATAACCAAGGGCTCCGGAGAAGGCAATGGCACCCCACTCCAGTACTCTTGCCTGGAAAATCCCATGGATGGAGGAGCCTGGTAGGCTGCAGTCCTTGGGGTCGCTAAGAGTCGGACACGGCTGAGCGACTTCACTTTCACTTTTCACTTTCATGCATTGGAGAAGGAAATGGCAACACACTCCAGTGTTCTTGCCTGGAGAATCCCAGGGACGGGGAGCCTGGTGAGCTGCCATCTATGGGGCTGCACAGAGTTGGACACGACTGAAGCGACTTAGCAGCAGCAGCAGCAACCAAGGGCTCAGATGGGATTTGAGATGAAATAAGAAAAGCCACTTCAGGAAAGGTGACCCAATTCCAGGCTCAAACCAGAGGCCTGACAACAGAGCAGTCCAGAAGAAAGTTTGTTTCATCACCTACTTCTCCTCAAGCCACCATTTGCTCTTTCAAAAGGTTGATTCGTTTAGATTTCTGTGTATGCTCCGTATGACTCACAGACCATCAATTCCACTATGAACCCACTTATCTGTGTCTTTGAGAATCTTAGAGATTGTTGCTGTTTGCAAAGTAAGTCTCCTAGATGCCTGTTGAATAGCTGAAGTGTCAATTCCTTTGGCGTATGTGGCATTTTCTACCCCCAATTATTCTGCGGATGAACTCTACATAGAGCTATGTTTAAGAGAAAAAGGATGTGGAAAAAGGTTATTTCTGCTATTTCTGTTTTGATCATGGCAAAGAGAGACACTAGGCAAGTGACCAACACATTGATATGATCATGTTCAGACTAATGTTTTAAAAGCAAGCTGGAGCATCTGATGCTTAGTCAAAGTTTCTCTATTTTTCAGCTACCGGTCTCATTAAGATATCATAAATGACATCTGCTACCATCTATCCTTAGCATGCAAACTATAAGAGAACAAAAGTCTGTTCTCTTATTCACTGCTGTATCCCCAGTACTCAAAACATGAAAAGAGCTCAAAATACACTTATTAAATATATGAATAACTGAATGAATATTATGTGATTGTAGCTGCTGTCCTAACTTGGGCACTGAGCTGTCAGCTGCTGAGATGAAGACACATCTGTGTAGGATTAAAGAACTGATGGGTCAGCTCAACAAAAGGACACTTTTAAGACTGAGGAACTGGGTAGACAAGATTTAAAAAATTTCTTTCTGAGATTTTTATCCTCTAGTTGTTTAATCAAGCATGAGTCTAGCCCCTTTGAAGGAATTTTGCTGTTGGAATTAAAATGACCACATACAGTTTCTTAAAATAAGGAGAATAACTAGGATTATCCAGGTACACCCAGTCTAATTCCAGGAGACCTCGAAAGCAAAGAAAAAGTTCTGTAGCTGATTACAGAAGAGGGCATCAGAGGAGGTATGCACTGGAGAGATGAGGCCAAAGGAGATTTCACAGAGATTAGAAGAATAGGAAAAGTAACATCAAAAACAGAGGTTTGCTCACCACTTATAGGCAATAGATTACCCTACAACCTTGATACCTAGAGTGCATAGGTGCCCAGCAGAGTTAGCAATACCCCGTGGGAATATTACAAGTCACAGCAAACCTGGACCAAAAAAATACAGATACACATTCTTCTCATAGCTCCAGACCCTTTTACCACCCAATACTACTATTTGAATGCCATAATTTAAGTCTCCTCCAAAATCTAGCTCACCTGAAATATATCCACAATTTTAATAAATGACACTGCTACTTACCAAGACCAGAAACCTTGAAGTCACGTCTACTTCTTGATGGCCTATTGCTCTTGAAAAGGCAAATATAAATGAAAAATAAGGGACTTAGTTTGCTTTATTGAAAATAAGGAAAGAGGCTCCTCCTTCCCACTTCTTAATATATTTACTTTAGAAAACTTGTAAGTTCTTTGTCTCTTTGAAATGTACGTAAATATTTTAAAGAACTAAATTGGTCTTCTGTTTATTTTACAATCAGGGATATTTCCTTAAGAACCTAGCAACCTATCCCAATGTTCATTGCAGTACTCTTTACAATAACCAGGACATGGAACCAACCTAAATGCCCCACAACAGATGAATGAATAAAGAAGATGTGGTAAACATACACAATGGGATATTATCAGCTACGAAAAGGAGTGAAATAGGGTCATTTGTAGAGACACAGATGAACCTAGAGCCTGTCCTACAGAGTGAAATGTCAGAGAGGGAAAAACAAACATTGTGTCTTTAATGGTATACATGGAATCTAGAAGAATGGTATAAATGAACCTATTTCCAGGGCAGGAATAGAGATGCAGATATACAAAGTGGGTATGTGGACAGAGAGAGAGTAAAGGGGAGGATGGGATGAACTGGGAGGTTGTGATCGACATATATACACTACCATGGGTAAAACAGCTAGTGGGAAGGTGCTATAAGCCGCAGGAAGTTCAGCTCAGTGCTCTGTGATGACCTAAGGAGAGGAGGGCATCAGGGAGGGGATGGGATGGGAGGGAAGTCCAAGAGGAAGGGAATATATGTATGCATATGGCTGATTTACTTCATTGTACAGCAGAAACCAATACAACATTTTAAAGCAATTATACTCCAATAAAAATAGTTTAAAAAGAACCCAGGAACCATCTCTTTGGAATGTAATCATCAAGGAAAATATTATCCCATCCCCAAGTTTCCTGGGATGCTAAGACTCTAACTTCGTGGTACCCAGCAAACTACTTCAGGTCTAGGGATGTAAGAAAAATATTTTAAAAAAATACATTTGCAAAACAAGTGGCTACTTTAATTACCAGTAAATTTATGATAAATGAGCTATGACAAATGGTGCTGTCATGCCCTCTCACATAAAGACTAGTTTATTTCTCCTGAGAACATGCATGTAATAGATTGTATCTGTTTAACCGAATAAGAGGATGGTATTTCTTTCTGCTTCTGCAGTCTCTTTTTGTGGATGGACTGTGCCACACATTACATTTTGTTTAAATACTTATTTAATAACAGAAATGTTTTCTGTTTTTGTGAAGCAATTTTTCTGGGGTGATAAGGAAAGACTGTTTCTCATTATACTTTCCCCAGCACCTTTCACTGAAATGAAAGACTCCTTAGGAAAACGATGTTTGTTATCATCTTTGATACATACATTGGTGCTGGGCATTTGGTAGGTGCTCCATAAATATTTGTGAACTAGCTGATTGACAAAAATGATGATGCTTTAAGCAGAGGTGGGTTGACGGATGACTGACCGTTCCTAGAGGCCACAGGAGTACTCCACAGAAGACAATTAAGCAGGAAACATGGATGAAGGCCAGGGGAACAAGGTCTGTGAAGCAGTAGTAGAGCAGAGAACTTCATGATCTTATTTGGAGCATACTTGAGAGACTCCCAGAGTGCTCTGACATTGCTTAGGAACG
The DNA here is from genome assembly GCA_006410935.1 of Redunca redunca. Classification (NCBI taxonomy): domain Eukaryota; kingdom Metazoa; phylum Chordata; class Mammalia; order Artiodactyla; family Bovidae; genus Redunca; species Redunca redunca. Next base: position 57,763 of record SJYQ01000630.1, read on the forward strand.
TCTCTGAAGGTGCATTAGCAAGTGGTTGCAAGAGCCTGCAGAATATAAGTTACCAAGTTGACAGCACTTCTGACAAAGTCAGACAGGAAAGTGACTTGGATCAAATGATTCCTACCCAAGTGAAAGAAAGTTTAATCTGCTTCCTTATTAGTGACTATAATGTTGTGGAAAATATAAATGTAATACACCAGATGTAATAGAAAGAATTGCAAGGCTTTCCAAGAATTGCAAAACAGGAAATAAGGGCCCTGAAGATGTTAGGATAATTATATTTGGTATATGCTTTGAAACTTTAATTAATATGGAATTTAAACTAGAAAAATAAATTATTCATTTTTTCCTTTGTTACATACAATTATAATTTATTTATAATATCATTTAAAGGCAAAAACAAAATTAAAAATAGTAAGATGGACAGTGAACAAGCACCTTCAGCTGTGAACTTTGTACTGTGATGTTCAAACTGCATTAAGACCAGCAATCAACTTGAACTTGAAAATACCTCTGGCACCAGGCTTGTGTAGTGTAAAGGAGATCCTTACAGAACATTCTATGTCTACTCTACCAAGTTGGGGATGGAGTTTGACTTCAGAGAGGTGGGGAAAAGAAAGAAGAGCAGGTGGTCTAACCATTATTTAAATGATCCTGGAAGATAAATGGCCTAATATCCAAGAGAATGCTATCATCAATTTTAGATGTTTTGAGCTCCATAAAGATCAGTGTTTGCCTTTATTAGTAGAAAATAACAAGATATTTCTCTTTTGCTGAAATACCCTTTCATCATGTTTCCATTAATACTTACCACTGCCCTCCAAGATTTTCCCCAGGATTTTTGGAAAGATTTTGACAGAGTAAAATGCCATTGGGTATGAATTCAGCTAACTCCACATGCCCCTATAAAGGTATTTATTCATTGCTGTCTTATCAGCAGAAAACAGAGAATGCTGAACTAATTGAAAAGAGTCCTTTTCTCCTCTAGGTTTCAGCATAGGGGAGATTTTGAAGGGATGAGTCATAACTTCAGGGAGAGAATTGAAAAGGAGACTATCAGGAATGTTCTGGAGTTTCAAGGTTGAAAAGATTTTAATTATTTCTCTCCAAACACACAAAGATGTGAATATTTAAGAAACCAGTGAATTATTGGAAAGTCAAGGAATACGTATGTTTTATTTTTCGAGGACAGTCAGTTGGACATTGGTCAAAATTTACAGCGATGTTTAAGACAATAGCCTTGAGAGTCACAAAGATTTGTTAAGAATTCAGACTTCACCACTTACCAAATATGTGACTTTGAGAAAGTTACTTAACTTTACTGAACCTTAATTTTCTCATCCTAAATTGGAGATAATAATACCTAAATCTCATAAAATTATGAGGATTTAATGTGCTTATATATTAAACATGTATACTATCATGTAAGAAACGAATCGCCAGTCGATGTCCAATGCAGGATGCAGGATGCTGGGGACTGGTGCAAGGAGAGGACCCAGAGAGATGGTATGGGGCGGGAGGTGGGAGGGGATTCATGTTTGGGAACGCATGTACACTCGTGGTGAATTCATGTCAATGTTTGGCAAAACCAATACAGTAATGTAAAGTAAACTAAAGTTAAAAATTAAAAAAAAATGTGCTTATATATTAGGATACTTAGCAAAGTATCTGATACATAGTAAGTATTCGGAAATAATTGCTATTGGCAATGGTAATTGGGCATATCTGGTGGCACAGACTGCAAAGCATCCACCTCTAATGCAGGAGACTGGGGTTCAATCCCAGGGTCAGAAAGATCCCCTGGAGAAGGAAATGGCAATCCACTCCATTATTCTTGCCTGGGAAATTCCACAGACAGAGGAGCTTGGCAGGCTACAGTCCATGGGGTTGTAAAGTGAAGTTGCTCAGTCGTGTAAGACTCTTTGCGACCCTGTGGACCGTAGCCTACCAGGCTTCTCCATCCATAGGATTCTCCAGGCAAGAATACTGGAGTGGGTTGCCATTTCTTTCTCCAGGGGATCTTCCCAACCCAGGGATCGAACCCGGGTCTCCAGCATTGGAAGCAGACGCTTTAACCTCTGAGCCACTAGGGAAGCCCTGAAGAGTCATACACGACTCAGCAACTAACGCACATCATAGCTATGGCATTATTAATAGCTGTGAATTTCATAAGCCACAGACTCAGATGTGCAAAAAGAAAAAAATTACTTTTTTACAGTTGAATTTAACTTCTCTCTTGAATTTTTAGTGTCCAGGATGACAGAACGATTAGCCTGGTCATTTCCAGATAAACTTCTGAGCTTTCTTTCTCACTTCCAGTTTAAAGTCAACATGATTTTCTACTCTTCTTTTCTCCTTGAAGTGGAGATGTAGGATGTGTGTTAGGATGTATAGAACAAGCATTTGTCTGTGTTCTCATTCAATTATACTCACATTTAATTCAAAAAATTTTTATATATAAGTTAAGAGTTACATTTCCTCAGAATTTTCTTTTTTTAATTTTAATTTTTACTTTATTTTGCTTTACAATACTGTATTGGTTTTGCCATACATTGACATGAATCAGCCACGGATGTACATGAGTTCCCAATCCTGAACCCCCCTCCCACCTCTCACCCCATATCATCTCTCTGGATCATCCCCGTGCACCAGCTCCAAGCATCCTGTATCCTGTATCAAACATAGACTGGTGATTCGTTACTTACCTGATAGTATACATGTTTCAGTGTCATTCTCCCAAATCATCCCACCCTCTCCTTCTCCCACAGAGTCTAAAAGTCCATTCTATACATCTGTGTCTCTTTTGCTGTCTCGCATACAGGGTTATCATTACCACCTTTTTAAATTCCATATATATGTGTTAGTATACTGTATTGGTGTTTTTCTTTCTGGCTTACTTCACTCTATATAATAGGCTCCAGTTTCATCCACCTCATTAGAACTGATTCAAATGTATTCTTTTTAATGTTCAGAATTTTCAAACTACCCTTCTATTTTTTTCAAGTGATCAGTCTTTTCTACTGACAAGGATGAACCTAGTCTGACTCTCATTCTTTTAATGTGATAATACTCTTTTTNTTATAAACAGTGCTGCAATGAACATTGGGGTACATGTGTCTCTTTCTATTCTGGTTTCCTCGGTGTGTATGCCCAGCAGTGGGATTGCTGGGTCATAAGGCAGTTCTATTGCAATTTTTAAAGGAATCTCCACACTGTTCTCCATAGTGGCTGTACTAGTTTGCATTCCCACCAACGGTGTAAGAGCGTTCCCTTTTTTCCACACCCTCTCCAGCATTTATTGCTTGTAGACTTTTGGATCGCTGCCATTCTGACTGGTGTGAAATGGTACCTCATTGTGGTTTTGATTTGCATTTCTCTGATAATGAGTGATGTTGAGCATCTTTTCATGTGTTTGTTAGCCATCTATATGTCTTCTTTGGAGAAATGTCTGTTTAGTTCTTTGGCCCATTTTTTGATGGGGTCATTTATTTTTCTGGACTTGAGCTGCAGGAGTTGCTTGTATATTTTTGAGATTAGTTGTTTGTCAGTTGCTTCATTTGCTATTATTTTCTCCCATTCTGAAGGCTGTCTTTTCACCTTGCTTATAGTTTCCTTTGTTGGGCAGAAGTTTTTAATTTTAATTAGATCCCATTTGTTTATTTTTGCTTTTATTTCCAGAATTCTGGGGGGTGGATCATAGAGTATCCTGCTGTGATTTATGTTGGAGAGTGTTTTGCCTATGTTCTCCTCTAGGAATTTTATAGTTTCTGGTCTTACGTTTAGATCTTTAATCCATTTTGAGTTTATTTTTGTGAATGGTGTTAGAAAGTGTTCTGGTTTCATTCTTTTACAAGTGGTTGACTGGTTTTCCCAGCACCACTTGTTCAAGANGATTTGATTTAGGTCCTAGCTTAATGGTCTAGTGGTTTTCCCTACTTTCTTCAATTTATCATTGAACTTGGCAATAAGCAGTTCATGATCTGAGCAATAGTCAGCTCCTGGTCTTGTTTTGGCTGATTGTATAGAGCTTCTCCATCTTTAACTGCAAAGAATATAATCAATCTGATGTCAAACAAACTAGTGGAGGTGACAGAATTCCAATTGAGCTATTTCAAATCCTAAAAGATGATATTGTGAAAGTGCTGCACTCAATATGCCAGCAAATTTGGAAAACTCAGCAGTGGCCACAGAACTAGAAAAGGTCAGTTTTCATTCTAATCCCAAAGAAATGCAATGCTAAAGAATGTTCAAACTACAACACATTTGCACTCATCTCACATGCTAGTAAAGTAATGCTCAAAATTCTCCTAGCCAGGCTTCAATAGTATGTGAACCATGAGCTTCCAGATGTTCAAGCTGGATTTAGAAAAGACAGAGGAGCCAGAGATCAAATTGCCAACATCCATTGGATCATCAAAAAAGCAAGAGAGTTCCAGAAAAGCATCTTCTTCTGCTTTATTGACTATGCCAAAGCCTTTGACTGTATGGATCACAACAAACTGTGGCAAATTCTGAAAGAGATGGGAATACCAGACCACTTGACCTGCTCCTTGAGAAACCTATATGCAGGTCAGGAAGCAACAGTTAGAACTGGACATGGAACAACAGACTGGTTCCAAATTGGGAAAGTCGCATATTGTCACCCTGCTTATTTAACTTATATGCAGAGTACATCATGAGAAAGGCTGGGCTGGATGAATCACAAGCTGGAATCAAGATTTCCAGGAGAAATATCAATAACCTCAGATATGCAGATGACACCTTCCTTTTGGCAGAAAACTAAGAAGAAGTAAAGAGCCTCTTGATGAGAGTGAAAGGGGAGACTGGAAAAATTGACTTAAAACTCAACATTTAGAAAACAAAGATCATGGCATCTGGTCCCATCACTTTATGGCAAATAGATGGGGAAACAATGGAAACAGGGAGATACTTTATTTTGGGGGGTTCCAAAATCACTGCAGATGGTGACTGCAGCCATGAAATTAAAAGACACTTGCTCCTTGGAAGTAAAGTTATTAACACCCTAGACAGCATATTAAAAAGCAGAGACATTACTTTGCCAGTGAAGGTCCATCTAGGCAAAGCTACGGTTTTTCCAGTAGTCATGTATGGATGTGAGAGTTGGACTATAAAGAAAGCTGAGCACTGAAGAATCCATGCTTTTTTAACTGTGGCATTGGAGAAGACTCTTGAGAGTCCCTTGGACTGCAAGGAGATCCAACCAATCAATCCTAAAGGAAATCAGTCCTGAATGTTCATTGGAAAGACTGATGCTAAAGCTGAAATTCCAATACTTTGGCCACCTGATGCAAAGAGCTGACTCATTTGAAAAGACCCTGATGCTGGGAAAGATTGAAGGCAGGAGAAGAAGGGGACAACAGAGGATGAGATGGTTGAATGGTATCACCAACTCAACAGGCATGAGTTTGAGCAAGCTCTGGGAGTTGGTGATGGACAGGGAGGCCTGGTGTGCTGCAGTCCATGGGATTGCAAAGAGTCAGACAAGAATGAGTTACTAAACTGACCTGAACTGAATGTATATAGTTCCCTATATAATAAATCCTTGTTGCTTATCTGTTTTATGTATATCATCACTACTATTTCTACATGCACATCAAATTTCAAGCTCAGTATTTATATTTTTGTTAAAACTGCTTCTTATTTTCAAGGCAAATGAATTAGTTCCATTTTTCTAGTCAAGTGTTTAAGCATCATCATTCAAGAAGGGGACAACAGTGGATGAGATGGTTGGATGGAATCACCAACTCAATACACATGAGTTTGAACAAGCTCTGGAAGTTGGTGATGGAGAGGGAAGCCTGGCATGCTGCCATTGATTGGGTTGCAAAGATTCAGACATGACTGAGCTACTGAACTGAACTGAACTGATTCAAGGATGGACAAAATAAAATGTCCAAGATCACATACCCAGTAAGTGACAGACTCATAATGAAATACAGATTTCTGTGATGATAAATTAGTGTGTTTTTAGCTTGCTGTTTCTGCATGTTAGAGTCATATAAACATGAACATTCAATATGTTTGTGGCTGATAGGAGCAAAAATAGTGCATATGTGCTCAGTTATATCTGACTCTTTGAAACCCCTTGGACTGTAGCCTGACAGGGTCCTCTGTCCATGACATTTTCCAGGCAAGAATACTGGCATGGGTTGCCATTGCCTTCTCTAGGGTATCTTCCCAACCCAGGGATTGAACTTGTGTCTCCTGAATATGCATGTGACTCTTTACCACTGAACCACCTTGGTAGCCCAGTAGCAAAAAGAGTACTAGTTCCCAAATAATCAACAGTTATAAAATTATATGTTCTAAGCATGGTTCTAAGTATATCAAATATATTCATCTCCTGGTCCTCTGCAAAGAATCTACTACTTGTATCTGAACTTAACAGATGAGGAAACAGGTGCAGAACATTTGAGAAGTTGCCCGAAGTCCTAGAGTGAGCCCTGTAGTGAGAAATTGTCCAAAGTGCTGAAATTTGAACCCAGATGGTCCTAGTTCAGAGACTGTACTCCCACCACAATGTCATCCTGCATCACAAAAAAAGTCTTGTTTGTTCAAATTCTAGTAGAAATAATAGTAAGTGTAGAACTCCCTGAGGAAGCTTTTCAATTCTGATATAGTTTTAATGAAAAGCACTTTAAAGGTTTCTTGACACTTTTCATTTAGTTCAGTTTTGACAAGTTTATTTCTTAACATGAAAACAATGTTGTTGGCAGTACAAGCATGATCCCACTTTGAGCCATTGTGTTATTTATTTCAATTATTTCAAATTTTTCTTTCAGAATTTTGTGCTCATCATTGATAGCCATTTTATTACAATTTTTCATATATGTATATGAATATATTTATTGCATATATACAAATATCTATATGAATATATATTTCATATATATATATATTGTTGTTGTTGTTCAGTTGCCCAGTCAAGTCCAACTCTTGGTGACCCCATGGACTGTAGCCCATCAGGCTTCCCTGTCCTTCACCATCTGCCTGGAATTTGCTCAAACTCATGTTCATTGAGTTGACGATGCCATTCAACCATCTTGTCATCTGTCATCCCCTTCACCTCCTGCTATCAATCTTTCCCAGCATAAGGGTCCTTTCCAATGAGTTAGCTCATCGCATTAGGTAGTCAAATTATTGGAGCTTCAGCTTTAGCATCAGTCCTTCCAATGAACATTCAGGATTGATTTTCTTTAGGACTGACTGATTTGACCTCCTTGCAGTCCAAGTGACTCTCAAGAGTCTGTTCCAACACCACAGTCCTAAAACATCAATTCTTTGGTGCTCAGCTTTCCTTATATTCAACTTTCATGTTCATATGACTACTGGAAAAACCATAGTTTTGGCTAGATGGACCTTTGTTGGCACAGTAATATCTCTGCTTTTTAATATGCTGTCTAGATTTGTCATAGCTTATATCCTATATAAGAATGTCACCAACATCCATGTTTTTCCTTGTCAATTTCATAATCTGTCAGTATATCTGTTGTTAAGTAGTTATTTTCTGGGGAGAATAAGAATGGAAAAAAAGGAAGCTTATATTAGTTTCTTCTATTCTTCTGATTGCTATTAGGTGGTCTCCACTTTTCATCTCGCTCAATCTTCATTCATTAATGAGAGAGAATCAGTGGCTTGTAATTTACTGGTAAGAAAAAGGGACTCTGAAAAATAAATTAGTTTTTATAAGACCACAAAAATAACAAGAGGCAGAGTAGAATTTCAACATAGTTGTGTCTATTTCTAAGTTCCTTGGTCTTGTCACATCTCCCTGTGGGTAAACAAGTGATGTCATTAGTCACGACACCATTCATATTTTTCATCACTCACACTGCAGCAGGTTTTATATTAAGTGCTTTATATAGATAAGCACTGTCCCTAATAATCCTTACATAGAAACCATCATTCTTCTTGTTTTACAAAAGGAGAGGAATGTTCAGGGAAATAAGTTTGGTTTCTCAAATCCCTGCAGGTGAAAAGGGGGAAGAATGGGAACCTGCATTTCTATTATGATGACCAATGTTACACTTCATGGAAAACAGAAGCAATATTAGAAGCAACTGCTTGCTTTAAGTGTTATAGCTTATTTTTCCACAGCATTAATTCTACACTTATATCTTTGCTGACTATAATATGTTTTAAAATATCATTTTGTATAAAACATTTATTTCTCAAGTCATTTGAATTCTAATAAAAAGTACTTGATGTCCTGCTATTTTGAAAATAGCCCTATGAGAGAAAGAATGATGAATGCTTTATGGCACCCGTGGTCTTATAACTCTCATCATTGCTATACTTTTAAAGCAATCTCTTTTATAATTCCAGGTTCTCTTTTCTTTTTAAAGTCACAATGGATGAAATAACCCATATCAACATTATGCACAATGTTCCCTTGAGATAATGATTTAATTTCTAAATGAAAATGGAAATTGTATAAATTTAACTTTTTGGAGACATTTGATTTACTTTCATTAAACTGTTTAGTGTATTAGAATAACAATGTATAAAGAGAAATATTTCAAAAAGTTCTTTTTGTTGTTCAGTCACTCACTCAGGACTCTTTGTGACCCCATGGACTGCAGCATGCCAAGCTTCCCTGTCCTTCCCTATCTCCCAGAGTTTGTTCAAACTCATGTCTCCTGAATTGATGATGCCATCCAACCATCTCATCCTCTGTTACCCCAGTCTCCTCCTGCCCTTAATCTTTCCTAGCCATCAAGATCTTTTCCAATAAGTGAGCTCTTCGTATCAGGTGGCCAAAGTATTGGAGCTTCAGCTTCAGCATCATTCTTTCCAATGAATATTCAGGGTTGATTTTCTTTAGGATTGACTGTTGTATAAATGAATATTTAAATGTCAGTTTGTAAAAAGCTTTTCCCATCCTATTCCTTACCAAGTTACTATGTAGATAACAGACAAAATTAATTGAACCATCCTACTTATCCTACTTTTCCCTTTGTCTTGAATTCAAGAATCTAGCATATGACTTTCTCATTACAATTTCCAGAAACCTTAATGTAATTTTCCATTCATTCTGTAGAAAGCAATCTTCATCTCAGAGAAACATTCTTCAGTCACGAGTATAGTTGTTATTGTATATATCCCATCAGTTTCCTTTTCTCCTTCTGAAATTGTGATTTGGGTATCACATCTCTGAAATCTGTTCTCCAGATCTTACACCTTTTCAAATTTGCTCTTTTTTCACATTTTTGGTCTGTACTTTGAGATAATACTCTTGCACTCATTCTTCTAGGCTACTAACCCCAGTCTTAACAACAACCATCCCATATCTTTAACTCATCTACTGAATTCTCTACTTCACATATTTAGTTTATATTTGGAGAAGTCCTGTTTTGTGCTTAACTTGAATCTTCATAGCTGTTCATTACCATGTTATTATCAGACAGTCCTGTTGTCTGAACCTTCATCTATCTCCCCCAGAGGCTCAAATCTACTTCATCTTCCCTTGCTGGATGTATAGAGATCCCTCAGATAGTGATCATTTGTTCCTGTGATTTCTTTAGGAATCAGCTTGGTTGTTGAAGTGCAGTAAGTGGAGGAACTCTCTGAAGGAATGGAGGCTGAATGACCATCTGCTTCTCTAGGCTAAAGGTATGCCAAGAGGCAGGCAGCAGGAAAAAGCCTACCTGTGACACGATTGTCTTGTACTCTCTCGGCCTCCAAGGTATCATCAGTTCACCTCTTCAGCTCTGCCTTCTCTCTTTTTTAAAAGATTTTTATTGGAGTATAGTTGACTTAGTTACTTTTGTGTTAGTTTAAGATATACAGCAAAGTGAATAAGTTATACATATATTCCCTCTTTTTTAAAGCTTTTTCCCCATATAGGCCATTACAGAATATTGACTAAGAGTTCCATGTGCTATACAATAGGTTCTTATTAGTTTTCTATTTTATATACAGTAGTATGTATGTGTCGAGTTTCCCAGGTAGCTCAGCTTGTAAAGAATCCTTCTGCAATGCAGAAGACCTTGGTTAGATTCCTGGGTCAGGAAGATCCCCTGGAGAAAGGATAGGCTATCCATTTCAGTATTCTTGGGCTTCCCTGGTGGTTCAAATGGTAAAGAATCCACCTTCAATGTGGGAAACCCCGGTTTGATTCCTGGGTCAGGAAGATTCCCCTGGAGGAGGGCATGGGAACCCACTCCAGTATTCTTGCCTGGAGAATCCCCATGGACAGAGGAGCCTAGTGGGCTACACTCCATGAGGTCATAAAGAGTTGGACATGACTGAGTGACTAAGCATATGTATATGTCAATCCCAATCATCTATTTCATATTTTTTTTAAGATTTATTTGCTCCTTACTGCTATTGTCTGATTTGTCACACATCTGATTTCCTCCTTAAAAAAGTCAAAGGCTAAAGCAGATGATATTTCAGCCACAGTTTCAAAGTCATACAGACAACCTCTTCCTATTCTTTAAGGTTCTTGGTCTGCCTTCTGTTTCGAAGGCTAAGGAGGCCAGCCAGTCCAGACACGTGTTTGAGTATCTGCAAACACACAGGTTCAATTTTGCCCCATCTAAATCCCCAAGGATCCACAAGTTTTTGGAAGTCAAGTCCTTTCCAGTATCTTCCATAATCTTTTCTTAAAGGATCTCTTACCAGGGTCTCATCAAGCCCCTCAAAGGAAGCCCTTCCCAAGTGTCTTTCTAAAGATCTTCAATTTGCAGAGCAAAACCCTTTCTTATACCCAGGAATCTACTACCTCTCACAGCCATTTGGACAGGTGAGCCAAAAGTATTCTTGTGAAAAGAAAGAATAATGCATTCTCAGGATCTTTCCAGAATCTCTGCATTTTATCTAAGTGCTTTCCTTACCATTTGTCCTAAAAGTTGTCAGTGGAATGGATGAAAATGATATCCAACTTATACTAACAAAGTTTTTGATGTGAGGTAATTACCAGTTCAGCCAGCACATACATACAATTTTATCTGTGTCCCTCTACAAATGACCTTCTGTTTCCTTTAGTCTATGTTTTTTTGCTGTCTATGAGGCCAAAGAAAAATGCAATAGAATACATAGTTAAACTCTACATCGTCTCCACACTGTTAGAAATTATCTTAAGGTTTCTCAGTCTTCCTTGGATGAAGCAGACAAAGCTTTAACTTTAGTTGAGACCATGTGTAGCTTCTGAATTCTTCCTAGAAATGAGAAAAAGTCAGAGAGGGCTATTACCCTCATACATCAATGTCAACACTGACACTTTTTAAAAAGCATTTGTACAAATATAAGCAGCACTGATGCAAACAAGAAAATATATTCTTGCCGGTGCTCTTATTAGTACAATTGAGAAAGAAGTGACTATAGACAACCAGCATCCCATTAAATAGAAGGAGAAACAAACAAATATATGGGAGAAAAGAAAAATATCAAGTTAATAATGCTATGCTACTGCTTAATGATAAGAATCTGAAAGTTTGTGTCTGTCAAACATTACCTACTAGCAGATTCCTAGGGGGAAAATGTTTTGCTATATAAGCTAATAGGCACACATAGTCTAGACCCATATTTTCATGAATTTAATTTTCTAATGTGGAGCACTTTCAAGGGATCAGGAAATACACTGCATATCCTCCTCCTGTGGTGAAGAATCTGCCTGCAATGCAGGAGACACAGGAGATGTGGGTTCGATCCTTGGGTCAGGAAGATCCCGTGGAAGAAGAAATGGCAACCCAGTCTGGTATTCTTGCCTGGAGAATCCCATGGCCAGAGGAGGCTGGCAGGCTACAACCCATGGAGTTGCAGAGAGTCAGACATCACTGAAGTGACTTAGCACGCGCACTCCTATTTCTAAAGGTGAAGCAATACCATAAAATACTACATTTCCCCATTACATTCTCAGCATCTTCCTTCACAGAAAAAAAGTTGGTACAGTTAAATCTACAAACGCGCCACATCATATATAATTAGCTCTCTCAGAAAGATCTGGAGAAAAGTAACATGCTGAACCATAAAGGAGAAACAACTGATGTAAACATCTGTTCTCATGCAGTGCAGTATTTCTGCTTTTTAAACAAACAAAACAAACAAATCAAACTATTGCCAGTATGTTTTGGAAGTGACATGGCTGCTGTTGTTTCTAATCTCAAAAAGAGCAAAAAAAAAATTAAAAGAAATTTTGCAGCAAAGCAATTGAAAATCCTTATAAAATACACACTGTGACTTAAACACATTGTGGATGAGAATACTGAATCTTAATGCCTCTGTGTGAGTCTGTGTGTACACTCTGAGCTTATGAGGCCCCAGGATTTACCCCATGATGTGTATAAAAGTAATATGACCCAATTCATCTTAGAAACAAACTGCAGAGGATATTTGAAGCATATCCACTTATTACAGTTGCATCTTTGGAGAGGTCCCTCCGCATAGCTTTGTACCCATAAAATGTGGATCTAGGGCCATTTATAAGCTGACAAAATTTTATGAAACCAGATATTTTACTTTTCCTAGCTGTATATAATACTCCCTCTTCTTCTTCTAGGAGCTCAAGGTCCAGCCTGAAAGCAATCCTGGTTTTGCTTTATTAAATCCCAAAGTAGGATTTTAGTAGCTATAGTTTTCATCTATTCATTCAGTTAACAAATATTTAGGAAGCTCCTACTTTGTGTAAGATGCAAGGCTAAGTGCAGGGTTCACAGTTTAATGGAGGGGAGAGATATGGTCTCTGCCTCTTGGAGCATTCTGGCTAAGAGTTGTGATGGAGATGTGGTGGATACTATACAAATAATTAAAATTCTGGTACTCAAGTGCTTGAGTACTCAAGAAGAAAAACAAGATACTATAAAAATATAAAGAAAGGTATGGAGGATTGTGTGGGATTGGCTGAGAAAGTATTATTTAAGAGGCATACTCAAAGATGAGTGGGATGTAGCCAGGTAAAGATGAGGAAGAAATGTCCAAGCAAATTAAACAACATGGCAAAGGCCCTGAGGAAAAGATAAACAGGTCATGTTCAAGGTTCCGCTGTGATTGGTAGATAGAGAATTGAAATGTGACACAAGATAAGGCAGGCACTGATCTGTATCATGCAAAGAGTCATAGTCTGGATTAGGGTCTCGGATCAATATCAAAAGTAACAGGACACAAACTGAGTTGAATTCTAAATTGAAATGTATCAGAGATAAGGATCCTTTTGAAAAGCATCTACCTGGCTTCTAAGCAAAAATTAGATTGGAGGGGAAAGGTTGAGTTAGAGGCTATTGCAGTAGGTGAAGAGAAAATGGTAGTGATGCAGACTGAGGTGGAAGTGGTGCATATGAAAAAGAATAGATCTTTTTGAGACAGATTTTGAATTTAAAATCATCATGATTTAGTCATTGATTAGAAGCAAAGACTGAAGAAGTACAAAGAGTCAAGAATGGTTTCCACGTTTCTGGCATGAAAAATGGAATTTACATTGGCATCATTTACTGACCTCAGGAGTTCTAGAAGGAAAAGAAGCAACGATATTTTTAGGGGGGAAAAAAACACATGAGTTCAGTTTTAGATACACTGAGTTTCAGGTGTCTGGAGATTTGCAGTGGGCATGTCAACAATCATGGTTACCTGCAGGCCTAGAATATAGAAGAGCAATTTGTCATGAAAATAAATATTTGAAAGAAACATTATATGTGGTAGAAATATATGCTATTAGCATAAAGATAGTAAATGACATCATAGGAGTTTATGTAGGTACACTAAGATAACCTAGAAAAAATGAAATAAGAAGATATTGAAGCTGAATCCTGAAAAATTTCAAATAGTTTGAATTAGTCTAAAAGAATTAGAACAAGATGATTGAAATATTGACCAGAGAAATGTAAGAATAAGTTCAAAACACAACCAGAGTATTTCAAGGAATATTTGTCAATGTCAAGTTCTGCCCAAGAAATTGGGTTAAATGAAAGTAGAAAAACATCCTTTGTATTGAAAACCATGGAGACCCACTTAGACGGGGTACAGATGGAGAATGGGGGCAGAGCTGGATGGTGTGTGGTGCTGCTGCTGCTACTGCTAAGTCACTCCAGTCATATCCAACTCTGTGACTCCATAGACGGCAACCCGCCAGACTCCTCTGTCCACGGGATCCTCTAGGCAAGAACACTGGAGTGGGTTGCCATTTCCTTCTCCAGACGTGTGGTGAAAATGCCTCAAATGGTCAGTGAAGGGGGAAGTGGACTAAGACAGTAAGAGAAACCTTTTGAACACTTGGCCATGAGGGATAGAGTTGTGGTCATACATGCTGGAGGCATGGATACAAGCCATGGGTTTTGGGTTTACTTTTTAAGATTGGAAACACTTGAAATGTTTAAGTGCTGATATGAAGTCTCCAAAGATAAAACAGCTGGCCGTTCAGAAGAGACACTGTCTCCATTAAAATGGGAGGGTAAAGCCAAAGGTAGGTTTGTATGTTTGATGGAAGAAAGGCCCACCTGTTAGTGTATGTTTTTCCTGGGGAAAAAAAAAAAAAGCAACCACAGTCTTCTGCTGAAAATAAGGGAAGAAGGGTAAATCATGGTGCAAGGTGGGTCAAGTAAGGAAATCATAAAGGACTTAGATATTCAGAGAGGAAGAGTGATCTATTGAAGAATGGTAAGTGAGTTGCTGCAGAAACATTGAGGGTCCAATTCTTCCTCCTGTCCTTCCCCAACTCCTCTCTTCTAGCTTTGCAATCAGTGACTATAAAACCTAAACCAAAACAAAACAAAACAAAACAAAACAAAACACCAAAACACTCAATACTTACTTACAGTGCAGTACAAGTATGACTTAGCTTACTCTTTTGTCCTAATAATTTGAAGTTTACTAAGGACTCATGGGATTTCCCAGGTGACTCAGTGCTAAAGAATTCACCTGCCAGTACAGGAGCAAGATCCAGGTTCGATCCCTGGGTTGGGAAGATCCCCTGGAGGAGGAAATGGCAACCCACTCCAGTATTCTTGCCTGGGAAATCCCATGGATAGAGGAGCCTGGCAGGCTATAGTCTAAGAGTTGGACATGACTGAAGGGACTGAGCATGCATACATGCAGGGATTCATTTCATAAGTCCACTACTGACCTCCAGATTGTGAAAATATCAGAACTTGCCATCCTCTGGGAGATATTCAGGATGGGCAGTGTTGCCTGGAGTGTCTATGGTCTGGGAACATCACTGGGCTGGAGCAGAATAGGAGGTTGGAACAGGTTGTTATCCATGTTACTGTTTCAGATCCAGGCTTGTCACTATTATTTCCAATTTTAGTTCCTCTATGAATTTATCTTGTCAGTAACTCTAGGAGTCTGGGAGCATAGGGCACTCTCTGAGACAGACAAAACCTGATGACATTTTGCAGATGAATACACTAGGCCACCAGTGAGCATTTACGTTCTGGAGGACAGAGACGCTCCAGCACAGGAGGATATAGCAATTGATAAAATTTGCTATGAATTTCATGTGCAAGATGATGTTATTTATTACCTAATTTTTTAAATTTCAGGAATGGCCTTAAAGGTCCGATGAAACCAATTGTGCTGTCTCATTGTGGTGGCTGGGACTGGTAAAGTCATTCTCTTAAGTGTACTCTCGCTGTCATTTGGCCCCACCAGCTCTGAAACAAAGAATGTTCATGGCCCCTGGAAAAGAGTTGAAGGGAAGGAAGTCTTTCTTCCTGCTGCTCTGGTAGAACAAGAGTCCAGAGTGTGCAATTCTGCCTTCATCTGTGGAAGGCTTTTCTCAGTCCAGGACCTTCAAATCTATTTTTAAAGTTGAATTATGAGACTGCATGATGGTCAAGATAGGCCATATAATTTTCATAGTGCAAAATGAAAATGTGGGGCTCCTTATTAAAAATTATTAAGAATAATAAAAAATTAAGTCATTAAGAATTTCATGACAGCACAGTTGAATACTAACCAAAGTGCATGGCTCTTATGAGACAGAGTCCTGTGCAGCTGTGCAAGTCACACACCCACAAAACCAGCCCTGGTGATGGGTAATTGTTGCTCTAACATTACTCTGGCTTATAATGTGTCTTTATGTGTCATTAACCCTGTGATCTATGGCAAGTCACTTTAGCTTATCTACCTTTAATTTCTCAACTGTAAAATATAAAGGTTAAGCAAACATATATTGTCTGTTTTGTTCAGTGACTATTGGTCATTATTTCTATATTGCTATGAACACTAAAAATAAATCATTACCCTCACAAAGTGTATGTTATCTGAGGCAACTGAGAGTGAAAAACTAATTTCAAAATTAATGATTCCATTAAAATATGATGAGCACTACAATGGAGAAATACTGTGAACTGTGCCATAAGTTTATAGATGGCTTACTGCAGTTTTAACCTGGGTTTGAGCATATGTCAATTTCAAATCTTTTATTAATATGATAACTCAACTAGAAGAACAACTATTTTCTGCCAGGCATACAATGCCTATGCTTTATTAACTCAGTTAATACAGTTACTAAATGAAGCAGATACTCTTACTAGTCTAATTTTGAAAAGGAGGAAGTGAAGCACAGAGTTTTAAGTAACTTTTCAAAGATCTTGTAATTAATGAATGGTGGAGCTGGTTTCAACTCGTTGAGTGTTACGACCAGAAATCGGAGCATTTATGTTGGTAACCTACTTCACAGAACATAAAAATGATGACTTAGTAAGAAACAAAGCCAGGCAGCTCTCCTTAATCTTAGGGAAGGAAGCTGAAGAGCTAGATTTTCTTTTTAGCTCTCCATTGACTGCCTTGTGACAGTCTCCTAACATCTTTATCCTTTTTGCGTTTCCTCATTTCTAAGGCAGGGGTCAGCTTCCCAGGGTTTGACGNTTCAGTTTTGTCTTAAAATGCATTTAATCTTTGAATTCTACATCTGCTTATTTGAAGTTTTAAAAATATTACTTAATGAAATGATTGTTCATTCTTAAAAAATAATATTCTTGGTCTACTTCACTTTAGGACTGGCCAATGTTAAAAACAAAACTCTATTTTGCACTGGTGTTCGCAGGCAGGACATTATGTTCATGAGAGATCAATGGTACTTTAAAATTTAAATGTTGATTTTTTAAATTTAGTTGCTGTTTGCTTTTGGCATTGGCTTCTGACAGTGAAAGCCTTTTATCCCTTTGCTTGTTAATTCCTTTCCAATCTCTGTCCAATGGTTTATATTACATGCAGGCTGAAAAATATATTGAATGCCCTTTACCATGTTGTGATACTATACTCCAGTGACAGATGTGTAGCTCAGTGGGAACATTATAACATCATATGTCAGGATGAATAATTTCCTTTTCTTTCCTATTATTCAGCACCTTTTATAAGAAAGAGTCAAGGAAACAAAAACCCAAATCAGGAAATTTGCGTCTTTTGTAATAAGAAAAAGGCAACTATCTTTGGTATCAGAAGACAGAAAAAATTATTTCCTGCGTTCCTGACCTGCCACCTATGTCTTTTATGAAACAATTTTCAATGTGAAATTGAGATGAGAAAACATTTAGAAACGTAAGCCTCCTGTTTGTGTTTTCCATGCCTCTGATTTTATACTGGAGTTTGAATAGTTTTTAGAGCCAATTTAGCAGTTTCTCATCTAGATGGTATTTTTATTTTCCATTTGTTTTATGCTTAAGCGATTGATCCTCAGAGTCCCTAGTATTCTTTTGCAAGAAAATAGTCCAAGAGTATGGTGCTAAAGGACAGGTATAGGAAATATAAATTAAAATAAAAAAAGTGGAGAGGATAAATTGAATTACATTTAAACTGGGACTTTTTTGTATTTTTGGCATATATAGTTTTCTTGTATACTTTTCTCTGTGCAAATATGGCATCAGCTGATCTCTAGAGAGGTTATTTTCCCAACTGCAAATCAATTTCCTTTGAATAATAAAAAATACACACTACTGCATAACACACACCAGGCAGGAAAGAGAAAAAAAGAACTGTGTGTACTGAAACAGCTAGTTACAGCACAAGCACCGTGAAAAATTGTGAAAACTATAAATGGGAGCTTTAGAACTGTTTCACATAATTTCTAAGGAAATGGCAACCCACACCAGTATTCTTGCCTGGAGAATCCCAGGGACAGAGGATCCTGGTGGGCTGCCATCTATGGGATCCCACAGAGTCGGACACGACTGAAGGGACTTAGCAGCAGTAGCAGCAGCAGCCTCAAAGAACCAAGGACTTTTGAGATTTCTTAAATCAAGCACAGGGTCTGCCTGGCTTCAGGAAGACACATTAGCCTAGCATTAGAAATCACATATGATTTGGAAATCACACACTTAATTAGAAATCATACATAATAGTGAATTATTGCCAAGTGAGTTGTGGGACTTCTCTGTGTGTTTGCTTTAATGTTCTACAAGATATCTAAATACCCTTTTCATTTAATTGGAATGTAATATACCCTAATTCAGCTGCTAAAACTGGGGCAGGGCAGCACATTTATACAGAAACTGACATGGATTGGGGGTGAGGAAATGTTCAAGAATCCAAAGATTGTTAGAAGGGATCGTTTGTTAGGAAAGTAGCAGCTTGTCAAGTCAATACAGCACCTGTGTATGCAAACTAGATAATTTTTGAAGGGATAGAAGTATAAATAGTAGCAAAGGGTCACTTGGGTCCTCAAGACAACTTTCCATGCATGCCCAGAAAGACTTTCTTTTTTCAGAAAGAAAATGTCAGATTCCTGATGTTTCTCAGGGTATGGAAAGGACTAGACATATCTTTGGGATGTTAGGTGAGAAAAAGCCAGCAGGGTGTGAAGCCACTTAGCAGGAAGCCTTACAAGCTGACACATGGGCTGGCAGTTCTTGCTAGTAAAGCCAAGAGGGGCGACTGAGTGTGAAGAGTCTGTGATGAGGACAGCAATCTTGTGACATCATCAACTTGGTGTGAGGGTATCTGGGGGCTGGAGGTTCCATATCTTACCTCATTAGCAGTCCTGTTGGACAGGTCTGGCAGGAGGGTATACTGGCAGCACATTACCTTTGTGAGATCTCAGCATAAGGCCACAGTGGGTGAATGCAGAAAGAAAACTAGGAAATAAAAAAGCTTTCTTTAATTGAGGATGACAACACAAACATCTTTTCAGAAGTGCAGAACACAAATGAGAAAATGCAAAAACAAACTCTAAAAATAGTACTAGCAATGGTCTTAACTTTAGATGGAGAAGAACTGAAACAACAATTGAAACTACCTACCTACAAAAAAGAAAAGCCATTCCACAAAAATATTTTAGTCTGTAGTGAAAGTGTTAATTTCTCTCAGTTGTGTCCCTCTCTGTGCAAGCCCATGGACTGTGCAGCCTGCTAGGCTCTTCTGCCCAAGGGATTCTCCAGGCTTCTCCAAGAATACTAGAGTGCATTGCCATTCCCTTCGCCAGGGGATCTTCCTGACCTGGAGATCGAACCTGGGTCTCCCTCATTGCAAGCGGGTTCTTTACCATCTGAGACCCCAGGGCTGAGGGTATTCCCAGGGCCCCTATGATGAGTACTATTTTTGTGGCTGTACATCTAGAAGGCAGCGAGTCCCTCTAGAGCCAATAGGGAGTCCAGAGTCAATGTGAACCCAGAAAATAGCAATTCCTGGCAAGAAAGTAAACTGAGTGCCATTTCCTACGTGATAACTGGATAAGACTTCGGGAGTGAATACATTAGCTCTTCATTAGTTAGAATTAATTCCTTTCCCCCCTTTATTTTCTTCTTCCAGTTTCACTGAGATATAAATGACATACAGCACTTTTAAGTTTGAGGTATACAGTATAATGATTTGACTTATAAAATCTGAAATGATTATCACATAGGTTTAGTAAACACCTGTCATCTCATACAGATAAAAGATTAAAGAAATAGAAAAAAAAAGATTTTTCTTGTCATGAGAACTCAGGATTCACCCTCTTAACAGTTTCATATATAACACATTTCAGTGTAAATTATATTAATCATGCTGTACATTCCATTCCTAGTATTTATCTCATAAATGGGAGATTCTTACTTTTCACTGACTTCATCAAATCCACCCCCCATACCCATCTTTGGTAACTGCAAATCTGATCTCTATTACTATGAGTTTGTTTTTTTGTTGTTGTTGTTGATTTTGAAGTATAATTTACCTACAGCACTATGTTAGTTCTTAACTATACAGCCTAGTGATTCGATATTTCTGTATGTTTTAAACTGGTCACCACAATGAGTCTGGCTTCCAAATGTAAATTTAAGAAGATAACACATAGTTATTGACTATATTCCCCACCCTGCATTTTATACTGTGACTCATTTATTTTGCTGCTGGAAGTTTACCAGCAGCAAAAGAAATGAGTGCCTCTCAGTCTCTCTCGCCTATTTCTCTCATTCTCCTCCCTCTGCTCTGGCAACCACCTGCCTGTTCTCTGTATTCACGACTGTTACTGTTTCTTATACTTGTTTATGTGTTTCACATTTTTTAGATTCCACATATAAGTGAAACCATACAGTATTTGTCTTTCTTGGTCTGATTTGTTTCACTTAGCATAATACCATCTAGGACCATGCATGTCACGAATGGCAAGATTTCCTTCATTTTTATGCCCAATATTGCATTATGTGTACGCACCACATCTTGTTTACCCACTCATCTACTGATGGGCACTTAGGTTGTTTACATATCTTAGCTCTTGTAAATAAAGCTTCAGTGAACGTGAAAAGTGAAAGTGTTAGTCATTCAGTCGTGTCCGACTCTGTGCAACCCCATGAATATTGCCTGCCAGTCTCCTCTGGGAGTCTCCAGGCAAGAATACTGGAGTGGCTTGCCATGCCCTTCTCCAGGGGATCTTCCTGATCCAGGGATGAAACCTGGGTCTCCTGTATTGCAGGCAGATTCTTCACCATGTGAGCCACCTGGGAAGCCCCAGGGGGAGCATAGTAGTGAACAGAGCAGGTTGAAGATGGCAGTGAACACAGAGGTGCATTTATCATTTTAATTGCTGTTTTCATTCTATTCAGATAAATATCCAGGAGTGGAATTGCTGGATCACACAGTAAGGCTATTTTTAATTGGGGGATTTTTAATTCTCCATATTGTTTCCCATAGTGTCTGTACTAATTTACATCCTCAAACAACAGTGCACAAGAGTCTCTTTCTCCTCATTCTTGCCAACACTTGTCATTTGTTGTCTTTTGATGATAGCCATTCTGACAGATGTGAAGTGATATCACACTGTGGTCTTCATTTGCATTTCCCTAATGGTCAGTGACATTGAGCATATTTTCATGTGCATGTTGGCCATCTCTATGTTTTTTTTGGAGAAAAAGTCTTTTCAGATCCTCTGCTATTTTTTAATAGGTTCTTTTTCCTGTTATTTGGTGATGAGTTGCATCTTTTGAATATTAGCCCCTTATTTGAGTGTTTGCAAACATCTCTCATTCAGTGAGTGACCTTTTCATTTCGCTGATAGTTTCCTTCACTGTGCAAAAGCTTTTTATTTCATTGTAGTCCCATTTGTTTATTTTTGCTTTTGTTTCCCTTGCCTAGAGAAACATATTCAAAAAATATTGCCAAGGATATCAAAGAGAATGCTCCCTATGTTTTCTTCTACATGTTTTATGATTTCAGGATTTTCATTTAAGTGTTTAATGCATTTTGAGTTTATCTTTGTATATAGTATGAGAAAGCAGTCCAGTATGATTATTTTGTATGTAGCTTCCCAGTTTTGCCAACACCATTTATTGAAAAGCCTTTCTCCAGGAGAAGGCAATGGCAACCCACTCCAGTACTCTTGCCTAGAGAATTGCATGGATGGAGGAGCATGGTAGGCTGCAGTTCATGGGGTCGCTAAGAGTCGGACACGACTAAGCGACTTCACTTTCACTTTTCACTTTCATGCAATGGAGAAGGAAATGGCAACCCACTCTAGTGTTCTTGCCTGGAGAATCCTAGGGACAGAGGAGCCTGTTGGGTGCTGTCTATGGGGTCACACAGAGTTGGACACGACTGACGTGACTTAGCAGCAGCAGCAGCAGCAGCAGCAGATGATTTCTGACTCAGCTGCTATACTTGAAAATATAAATTGCATTTATTTTAATAAAGTTTGTAATTTTGTCCTTGAGCTATTAAAAAAAAAAAACTACTATAAAAAAAAAAAGAAAAGCCTTTCTCCCCATTGTATATTCTTGCCTCTTTTGTCATAGGCCTATTTCATTATAAATGCAATTATACATGCGATTCCTTTCTTAATTTTCTCTTTCTGATAGTTCATTCTTGGTGTATAGTAATGCAACAGACTTATATATATTAATTTCTGTGTGTTAGCATTAATTTAACCTAATTCATTGATGAGTTATGGTAATTTCTGGTGGTGGTTTTAGGATTTTCCATGTATAAAATCATGTCATCTGCAAAAGGTGATATTTTACTTCAGTTTGTATTACATTTATTTCTTTTCTCTTGTCTGATGCTGTCTGAGACCTTCCAATACTATGTTGAATGAAAGTGGCAAGTGGGCATCCTTGTCTTGTTTGTGACCTTAAAGGAGATGCTTTCATTGTTTGTTTCATCGTTTCATTGTTTCAAGTACCACTATGTTAGCTGTGGACCTGTCATATATGGCCTTTATTATGTTGAAGTGTGTTCCCTTACATTGTTAAGAGCTCTTTGTTGTTGTTCAGTCGCTCAGTTGTGTCCAACTCTTTGTAATACCATGGCCTGCAGCACACAAGTCTTCCCTGTCCTTCATCATCTCCTGGAGTTTGCTCAAACTCATGCCCATCAAGTCAGTGATGCCATCCAACCATCTCATCCTTTGTTGTCCCCTTCTCTTCCTGCCTTCAGTCTTTCCCAGCACCAGGGTCTTTTCCAATGAGTCAGCTCTTCACATCAGGTGGCCAAAGTATTGGTACTTCTGCCTCAGCATCAGGCTTTCCAATGAATAGCTAGGATTGATTTCCTTTAGGATTTATTGATTTGATCTCCTTGCAGTCCAAGGGACTTAAAAAATCTTCTCCAACACCACAGTTCAAAGGCATCAGTTCTTCTGTGCTAACCTTCTTTATTTTCCAACTCTCATGTTCATTTATGACTACTAGAAAAACCATAGCCTTGACTCTATGGACCTTTGTCAGCCAAGTTATGTCTCTGCTTTTAAATATGCTATCTAGGTTTATCATATAAATGTTGAATTTTGTCAAAAATCGTTTCTGCACCTACTGAGATAACCATATGCTTTTATTCTTCGATATGTTAACATGGTGTATCACATTGATTCATTTGTGAATGTTGAACCATTCTTGCATCCCTGAGATAAAACCAATAGACCAAGTTGAATAATCTTTTTAATATATTGTTGAATTTAATTTGCTAATTTTTCATTGAGTACTTTGCATCAATGTTCATCAGAGTTGTTTTAAAGAACCAATCTTAGTCTCATTGATCTTTTTCTTTTTTTTTTTGTTCCTTTTTGATTTCTGCTCTGATAATGATTTCTTTTCTTCTACTAGCTTTGTGTTTATTTGCTATTCTTGTTTAGCTACTTTAGCTGTAAGATTGGGTTATTTGACATTTTTCTTATTTCCTGAGATAAGCTAGTATCACTGTAAACTTTCTCCTTAGAATTCCTTTTGTGTCCCATTGGTTTTGGGAATCAAACCTGAGTACCCTGCATTGGCAAGGGATTCTTTGCCACTGAACCACCAGGGAAGCCCATTAGATTTTGTATCATTAAGTTTTCATTGTCATTTTTCTCTAGGTATATTTTTATTTCCTCTTTAATTTCTTCAGTAACTTATTGGCTTTTAAAAGCCTATTCTTTATCATGCATACTTTTTTCTTTGCAGTTTTTTTTTTTTTTTTTTTCTTGTAGTTGATTTCTAGTCTAATAGCTTTGCGGTTGAACAGTTAATTAGAAGAAAGGGAAGAGCATCCCTGACATCCTGACTCTAATTATTGGTGTTTTTAGGAATTGGCCAGGTCCTTACAGTTCTGCCATGCTGTTAGCCTTTTGGAAATTGATAATTTCACAGGACACCCAACATCAGACAAAATAATTCTGTAACCATGATGAAGTGAAACATAAAGAAAGACCACTCATCATTCTGTCTCAGCATAAATGAAAACCAGGTCACTGTGAAAGCTGCAATAAGTATCCAACGGCCAAACATTCATTTCTTTTGCCTAGTATGAGTGATTGCTCTCTTTTCCAATTTTTTTTTCAATTATATCTTTAGCCTGGCTCTAGTGTCCCCTCCTAGACAAAACTTATTATTCCTAGTTGTAGGATTGTTCTTTATCTGATAGCATCTAATATAAACTCTCACTTCCTTAAATTTTCCCCCAAATCACCTAACACAAACTCCAATCCCATAATTGGTCTTTTTATGAAAAATTTACTCTTTTATCAAGATGTCTCATGATTCCCTATGGTATGTACTCTCCCTCATTGCAACCAATGATAAACTCAAACTTGTTGACCTCAGGTATGCTCCAGATGGCCTTGACTAGAGGTCTAGGTGGACCTTTCCTGTACCAAGCAATGCACGTAGCCCTTAAGGTACAGCAGTGAGAAAGATGGTTCCATCAGGTGCATAAGCATCCCAGTGAATGAGATTTTCCCTATTTTGCCCACTGATGTCCCCCTAAGAGAGCCTAGCATATAGTAAGTTCTCAATAAATATTTATTGAAAGAATGAAGTAGCTCTTGGTCTACTAGCTAGCTCAGAATGTAAATCAATATGAAGTGCTCAAGAGGGAACGGCACACACAGAGTACACAATTAACAGCAACTTTTTCCATGTTATATTAAATTCAAGAGTAGTTGTACATTTATGTAAGTTAATTCTACTGTATGCTTGTGTAGCATTGAGCCAAATATCTGCTTGCAATCTTTGTAATGAACTATTTTAATTAATTAATTAATGTTTTAAATTGGAGGATACTTGCTTTACAGTGTGCTGGCTTCTGTCATATAACAACGTGAATGAGTCCTAATTATACATATATATTCCCTCCCTGTTAAGTCCCCTTCCCTCCTCCCATCTCACCTTTCCAAGTCATCACAGGGCACCAAGTTGGGCTCCCTGTGTTATATAGCAGCTTTCCACTAGTTAGCTATTTCACACATGATAGGGTACATATGTCAATGCTCCTTTCTCAATTCAGCCTACCTTCTCCTTCCCCTGCTATGTCTTATCTCCTCATATCCATTCTCTACATCTGTGTCTCCATTTTTTCCCTGCAAATAAGTTCATCAGTATCATTATTTTTTAGATATATGTGTTAATATATGATATTTGTTTTATCTTTCTGACTCATTTCACTCTATAAATTATTTTATTGCCAGTGTTTTAAGCCCATTAACTATTTCAACATATTGTAAAAGTAATGTTTATTCCAGAGTCAGCTCTTTTTATGAAGCTCCAATCATATTGTCTTGTCAGTATTTCCTGACCTTCCAGGATTCTGTGTCATTTAGCTCATTGGTCTTTCCACTTGAAATTGTCTTTTCTCCTTCTTGGTTAGGTTAAAGAAATTATATTTATAATTCCCTTGTCTGAGATACTTCCTGTTAAGTAGAAAAAAAGTCACTCTCGTTTACCTGATCTGACGAAAATATATTCATACAGTTATATATATATATATATATATATAACATATATATATACATATATATACATGTTGTTATTTCTGTGTGGCAATTTCTCACCTTCTGCCATGCACAGTTCCTTTGGAAGGCAGTGCATCTATTCCTTTTCTATTCTAAGCATCTGGTACTAAGTATATTCCATATACTGAAAATAGATGTTTGTGGCCTACTCCAATAAATGTTTTTTTCCCCATTGCAGGATAAAATCTACACTTATTTTCTTGACATGCAAAGCACCATAAAACTTTGCCTTTAAATATATTTCAGCAATATCTTTCCTTAGTCCTTTATGTGAACAATTTATTTCCATGACATTGGTCCTGCATATTTATTGATATTTTCCTTCATTTTTCTCTTCTAGAATGATTTTTTTTCTTTTCCTTAGCTAAGACCTACTTTTCCTAAACTTCTAAATAAATTACTATATACATAACTAATTACAATCAGTATAGTAGATGAATACCAATGTATAGATGATATATCTTAAATCCCCAGGAACTTATATAACATAAAAACTTAATACATAACTGATGACAGTAATGATGGTAGTGATTAAAAGGGAGGTCAAAAACTCAATAAACATAGAAGACATTTTTAAGCCAAGGTCTACTCCCAAGAATAAAATATGAACAGAAAAGTGAAGGATGGCAATAGAAAATAAAAATAGCTCCCGTTAGACATCAAATGGTAGTAAAGAACATGGTGGTTTGGACATAAAACTAGGCTGCTGATGGAATTTCTTGGTGGTACAGTGGTTAGGACTCCCCATTTCCAATGTAGGGGACACAGATTCAATTCCTGATTGGGGAACTAAAACCCAGGATGCCACAAGGTGAAGTCAAAAAAGAAAAAAAAAAAGGCTGTTGTCTTGAGTGCAGAAATGTCATATGATTCTCTGGATTTTATAATGATTTATTATAACTTAACCAGATTTTAGAGTTTGGACTTTGAACGTGGGAATTTCATGTGTAGAATTCAGAATATAAACTACTCGTGTACTTGTCTCATTTTTCTTAGCATTATTCATCTGAAACCTCATAATACGATTCCTTCTCCTTTGTGATCTTTTCAAAAATTGCTTGCATCATTGTCTTGGATCATTTGCTGCTAGATGTTTAGAAAATATGTCTCTTTTAAGTGACACTGAACAAGATGCTCCCTGGTCCCAACTTGTATCCCACCCCAAAACCACAGAGTAATCTACAAATCAGTGGGAGTTGATTCTTCATGGAAAGAGCATCCCATCTTGGGAGTAGGAAATTTCAGTGAGATATCTTTGCAAACTATTTGACTTATTTATGTATTGCTTCTTATTCTTCTCCAACCAAGCGTTAAGATTTTGAAAATGTAAATAAGTCATGTATCCATTTCCTTTGAATTCAATTAGGATTTAATATTTAAGGGAGAGACTTCAGTGAAAACAAAATTGTCTACAGTGTTATGATTGTCACAAGGCATTCAAACAAAGGATGATGACGAAGAAAAAGGGCATTCACTATAAAGTAGCAAGTAAGGCAGCACATAAGTAAGTGCAAAAATCAGAAAAATGGGCAAATAAGAAATACCCTGACAGAGGGGCTTGGCTTCATGGAGACCTCCTGGAGGAGATGTAGTTTAATGCCAGCTTAGTGGGTTAATGGGCTTTTTACAACTATTGATTTGAGTGGGAAATTCTAAGTAAAAATCAAATTCCAGAAAGCAAAAAGACTGCTTTGGGAAAAAAGTAATCAACACGTCCAAACAACAGTTTTCCAACAATTAACCAATGCAACCAATATATTATCCAATGTATTTCCTATTTTATCAATCCTGTTAGAAAACTA
This sequence comes from Redunca redunca, assembly GCA_006410935.1. NCBI lineage: Eukaryota > Metazoa > Chordata > Mammalia > Artiodactyla > Bovidae > Redunca > Redunca redunca. Next base: position 85,183 of record SJYQ01000630.1, read on the forward strand.
AAAATCTGCCTTTGTGTTCTGTTATTTTTCTTTCCTCAGCCATGATGCTTTTTATTTTTTTAGTAGTATTTTTCTTTTTTTCTCTGAATCTCCTTTTTTCTTTCTTGGGTTTTTATTTCATCCTGGCTTGTTTTAGTTATATCACACTTATGTTTTTTCTTTTACTTTTAGCTGCACAAAACTCTCTTATTTAAATCAGAAGAGTAAAAAAATACCACATTCATTACAAATACATTATAGAGTTTAGAGTGAGAAAAAAATCTGGAAATGGAAGTTGTTTCCAAAAAGTAAAAAGCTTTGAATATCATGTAATAAAACCAACAAAAGACATATATTACAGACAAAGAAGAGCCGTTACATGTTTACTTGCAGCAGAATGATGTAATGACAGTTCTGCTTTGGGAAGACAGCTGTAGCAGAGAAGAGAGATAAGAGGAAAAGGGTTATCTAGCCAAGTGAATAGTAACCAAATTCCTAAAATAGTTAACTTAGCTTTATTTAAACTGTATTATCCCGTACACAGTCTGTCTAAAGTTCACAAAGACTAGAACAGAGGTACCAAAAATAATAAGGAATGAATGCACTAAAACTTAGTGCAATAGAAGTTGTGTTTCCAGAGTAGAGAAGAAAGGTTCTAAAGCTGACTGTATGATGACCTTTAGTTTTAGTCCCACGTATACGCAGCTTGGAAGTCACCATTCCGTCCTAACATCAAGTGATGGGCTTAACAGACTGAAAAATTGACTCTTCCTGGATATACAAGGGAGGGGAGGACATGGGGCAAACTGTTGCCCCCAAGACTGAGGGGACAGACAGAAAACCTAGTTTCATTTGGGTTTTCCCTAAGAGATTATGAAAAAATCTAAATGAACTTTTTGGCCAACCCATATATTGGGGCACTCTGTTCTTAACAAGGTTTGCTTTCAGGGTTAATCAACTAGAAATTACCTGCTGGAATATTATCAGAGACTGACTGACCTGGAGAAGGGAAATATCCAATTCCAGTCCACTTTAATCATCCTGTCCCACATAAGGGAAGAGACAAATAGTGAGAAGCACTTGGGCAGTTCATAAGCTTACTGGAAGACTGAAGCTTAATCATAGGAGCATAGACTACTCCCCAACCCACCCCCACCTCACCACAGCATTATTAAAGGCCTGCCTTCAGCAGTTCCTTTTACTCAAGATACATCATCTATGGCGATTGGTCAGAGGAGAATGGGCCAGAAAAATGTACAATTTCATGAGATAATTGGAGAAAGAAATGGCAACCCATTCTAGCATTCTTGCCTGAGAAATCTCATGTAGCCTGGTGGGCTATAGTCCATGGGGTTGCAAAAGAGTTGGACACAACTCAGTGGCTAAAAAACAAAACACGAGATAATAGCCAAAATCTCCCCCAATTTTTGTGAAAGACATAAATTTAAGGATCCAAAGAGTTCACTGAAACTCAAACAAAGTAAATTCAAAGGAAAATATAGCAAGAGACATAATAAGCAAACTGCAGAATATTAAAGATAACATATTGAAAATAGCCAGGGATAGACAAGACATTTCATATAAAGGAATAACCAAACGATTCAACTGACAGTCATGTGAGATTGGCAGTTTAAATCCGGGTGCAGTTTACTTTTAACGTCATGCTACTGTTTAGGTAATAAGGAATATTCAGTGATTTGCTTTAGATTATGCAATAGTTGCCTTAATTCCCTCCTAGATTTCATATTTTAGTAGTTTGTGTATTTTCAGTGAAATGTAAAAATGTCCCTGTTCTCTTTCACTAGTATTAATTTCCTGAATTCTTATTGCTTGCCTCTTAAATCCTGTTGCTCTCATACACCTGGTGTAAGCAACATTTAATTTTTGAAGTATGTAGATCATTTCTTTATAATTTCAAAATGTAATTTTATATTTTTGAATTGCAAAAACAGCTTGGTCATAAGCTATGCATGCTTTTCATTCATGGACCTGAACACATGACCTTTATGAACAAAAATTTTCTGTTGTATAATCTGTTTTTACTCATAACTTTCTGGTTGCATACTGCTTATATCTGTGGAATCAAGTTACTGAAGTGAATATGAAAAAAAAATTACCTAGGTTGTGTTCATTGATTATACAATTTTTATTGCTAACCAATAAATTTTATTCATTGTTACATTGTTGTGCATGCTTTATAAATTACTACTTTTTAAATCTAGAAAGTTCTAAAGCTTGCTATCAAAGAACTGAGTTTGAAAAAAAAAATGACAATAGAATTTTTGTCAGAATACAGGAAAAATAGAAGACAGTATGATGTCACTTTAAAGGTGTGTAAAGAATAAACTAAAAATGGCTCAGACAAGTATATCTTTCAAATCACATGCAGATCTCAATGCCTGGGAAAGCAGAGAGAGAAGGAAAAATGATTAGGCTAGCTCTAGTGTGGCTCAGAGAAATTGTTGTCAGGCTGATGGGGTGCTCCAGAGCCATGCATGCTCTTTGAAGGGGCCCCACAGTGGACAGATATGGCTTGTCTCTAGTATCCTGCTTATGCTTGACTGTTGACTGGGAGTAGCCCAGAGAGAACTGCAAGAAAATGATGGTGCATTGGAACCAATGGAAGGAGCTGTATGAACTCTCACTAAACCCGGATGTACAGCATTAGATGCTGGATGGTGGACAGGCACATGGAAGCTACTACAGAAAGAATCTTTATCTTTTGAGAATTTCTGTTTTTTTTCCTCAGAATATGTTGCAATTTTATTTCAATCACACAGATGAACTTAACGTGTAGGAAATGTAAATGCAACGTTGTAGTAAAAATAGCACAGAACCAAACATTTTAATAAAGAAGCACATTAAAGCATGAGAATTCAACATCCCAAGTACCCCAAGAGAAACGCTGGGCTGGAAGAAGCACAAGCTGGAATCAAGATTGGCGGGAGAAGTATCAATCACCTCAGATATGCAGATGACACCACCCTTATGGCAGAAAGTGAAGAGGAACTAAAAAGCCTCTTGATGAAAATGAAAGTGGAGCGTGAAAAAGTTGGCTTAAATCTCAACATTCAGAAAACGAAGATCATGGCATTTGGTCCCATCACTTCATGGGAAATAGATGGGGAAACAGTGGAAACAGTGTCAGACTTTATTTTTTGGGGCTCCAAAATCACTGCAGATGGTGACTGCAGCCATGAAATTAAAAGACACTTACTTCTTGGAAGAAAAGTTATGGCCAACCTAGATAGCATATTCAAAAGCAGAGACATTACTTTGCCGACTAAGGTCCGTCTATTCAAGGCTATGGTTTTTCCAGTGGTCAGGTATAGATGAGAGTTGGACTGTGAAGAAAGCTGAGCACCAAAGAATTGATGCTTTTGAACTGTGGTGTTGGAGAAGACTCTTGAGAGTCCCTTGGACTGCAAGGAGATCCAACCAGTCCATTCTGAAGGAGATCAACCCTGGGATTTCTTTGGAGGGAATGATGCTGAAGCTGAAACTCCAGTACTTTGGCCACCTCATGCGAAGAGTTGACTCATTGGAAAAGACTTTGATGCTGGGAGGGACTGGGGGCAGGAGGAGAAGGGGACAACAGAGGATGAGATGGCTGGATGACATCATTGACTCGATGGACGTGAATCTGAGTGAACTCCGGGAGTTGGTAATGGACAGGGAGGCCTGGCGTGCTGCAATTCATGGAGTCACAAAGAGTCGGACAGGACTCAGCGACTGAACTGAACTGAACTGAACTGAAGTACCCCATCTTTAGTTTTGAATGACACATGATGCTTTCAAATTTTGAAACAAACTTTGAGATCATGATAACTATTCATAAGAGATTTTCTGACCCAGCCCTAAGATTTGTACACTCAGTGATCTGCAATTGACTTGTTAGCCATTTACATAGTGTATGGTACAGATCTGTCAAAGGTCGGATCACCCTGTTGAAGGAAAGAAGTACCTTCCTGTAAGCAGGAAGGTAAACTGCACTCAGCTTAAGACATCCAATGTACAAGAGCACAAAATCATCATAATGATGTGGCAAGGAACATATTCTCGGTAAAGAAAATAACCTAAGCTGAGATCTGTAATGAGTGATAGAATAATCTTATCACAGAAAGACTAATTTTAATGTAGACCAAAAAGCATGAACAGGAGGAGACCTATGCTACAAAAGGTTCACTGAAAAACTGTAGACTTCTAGTGACTGAATATAAATTAAAAAGCTTGCTCCAAAAAAATTTGCATTACCTTAAAAATGAGGGTATGAGGGAGTATTGGTGTGTGTTTAGGCTCTAATTCCACTCAAGGGAAATTGTGGATCTCTCATATGCAGAAACTTTCTGAAAGCCTCTTATAATTATAATATGCCTTCTGGTTAAATTGGACATTTGCCATTGTATTACTTACTTAAACATGTGCTGAAGTAATGGGATAACTCAGGAAGCAAACACTTCCTTCTCGTTTAGGTTTTCTAGCTTGGTTCTTGCTCCTTCCTAATAAGTCTGAACAACTCCAGTTTTTGTACTTAGGTATCGATCTTTAGTAATAAACCTGATCTTCAAAATTATCCTTGTAATAGCCAAGCGAGATATCATAATACTTTTATGATATTTGTTTTCTAAAATTAGAGTGTAGAAGAGTATGAAATATAGTTTCTTTTAAAAAAAGATAATAGTTACGTAAAACATGTTTTAAAAAATTCTGCATGTGAGAAAGAGATTTATAGAGTAATAAGAATAACTGCCAATTTTGCATTAACAAATCTAGATCACACTTTGTTTTTTCCAGGAAAACACCTCAACAGAAAGCCCCTTTTCCTGTCACTCTGGGAGAGCTATATTCTCACTAACTTTTAAGCCAGGCACCTCTATCTTCTACTCTTCTCTGGGCTAAGCACAACTTTCAGATCTTTTAATCTCACAATACCTTGCCTAACTTGTTTGTTCTTTCTGTAGATCAAAGAAGTATTCTCTCTCTCTCTCAGCTGTGTCTCTCAGTTCCATCATCACAAGGGACACCAGCAAGAAGTCTCTTTTCTATCACTCCTGCTATGTTTCCTGCCTCGGTGGCAAGGCACTCATCAATCTGCTAAGGAGCCTTGGGCATCAGCCAACTTTCACACCACGTCTCCCTTCTGCTAACTTCATTATGCTGTGTTAAAGCATGTCTGAATAGCTTGTTCCAGAGGCTCCGGAGTTGAAAAGTTTTTTTAAAAACATTGACTCCTGTGGTATCAGATTTTGACTATCTTTTGAGCACAGCACCCTTCTGGCCTGGTACCTTCAAGATTACCATCCCATCACCACTCTCTCAAAAAATAATGAGAACAACAGGGTTGTTCGGCAATGTTTTTAAACATTGGAAATTTTCATTTGCAATTAATGAAAACATATAACTTAAGAAATAAATTTTTTCTATTTTTGAGTAGAACTTTCCCGATTTTAATTTCTTACAGGTATTTCTATATTATTTTAGATCAGTGTTAGTAGAACATGATTATAATAGGTTGAGAAATGCAGATGCCCTCCTCACCAAAATCCTAACTCCTGAAATGTTATCTTATAAGGCAAATCAAAACCACAGTGAGATATCATTTCACTTCTGTCAGCATAGCTATCATTTTTTTAAAAAATGACAAATGTTGACAATGTGTAGAAAAATGAACCTTTGTATTCTGTCGGTAGAAATGTAAATTGATGCAGCCATAATGAAAAACAGTATTGAGATTTCTCACAAACTGAAAAATAGAGCTACCACATGATTCAGCAATCCTACTTCTTAGTATTTATTCAAAGGAATTGAAATTGTAATCTCAAAATGCTGATAGCTAGCAGTATAGTATTACACACTTAAAATTTGATAAGAAGGTATATCTTATGCTACATCATCTTAATACACATACACAATAAAAAATATAATGATAATAAAAGGGGTGAAGGGATACTGATCAATGATGCCATATCTATGGTATGGATGGTACAGATGATATCTGAAAACTCAGTGAGTTGTATACATTTTATATGCACTGCCTTTTACATGTCAATCATATCTCAATAAAGTTACATAACAAAGAATAAGACATATAATATGCATTATAGGTTGATGGATACATAATGAAGTCAGAGAGAAAAGCAGGATCCAGGTCATATAGGACTTGGTACACCAGGGAAAGAAGATCATATTTTATATTAGATGAGAAGAAAATGGGAGATTTTAAATAGGGGTGCAACACATATGATTTAAGTACTTTAAAGATGCCTGTGGCTGTACTGTAATGTATTTGAAAATGATGGTAGAGGAATAAAAGCAAGACCAACCAGGGTGCTGCTGAAAAAAATCCAAGAAGTATTGATGACTAGACTCAGGTGTTGATAAGGGAATCATGGAAAAGTAGATGTACACAGAGTATTGTTTTGGAGGTGCATAGACTGGACATGGTGATAAATTTATAGGGAAAAAAGAAAACACTTAGATTTTTGGCTGGAGAATTCCTCTGAGGAGGGAATAGACCAGTTGACTGGAGAACAGACAGGCTGGCAGGGAGCCCTGGGATGTGAGTATAGGCAAATGGTAGTGTGCATGGACCAGACCCACCTGGAGCACTTCAGATGTTGCCTGTGTGAACACACTAGCACCTTCCTTCTGCTGTGATGCTAAGTCTACAGAATGAAGTCATCTCTCCATGGATAAGAAGAGTGAGGAAAAGTCCATTGAACTCAAACCAGATGAGTTTACACCAAGTTTAAACCAGCCAATCCTAGAGGAAATCAACCCTGAATATTCGCTGGAAGGACTGATGCTGAAGCTGAAACTCCAATAATCTGGCAATCTGATGTGAAGAGCCAACTCATCGGAAAATATCCTGATGGCTGGGAAAGATTGAAGGCAGGAGAAGAAGGGGACTGCAGAGGACAAGATGGTGGATTGCATCACTGACTCAATGGACATGAATTTGAGCAAGCTCGGGGAGATGGTGAAGGACAAGGAAGCCTGGTGTGTCGCAGTCCATGGGGTTGCAAAGAGTTTGACACAGCTTAGCTACTGAACAACAAAACACACTGAATTAATGAAAGTTACATTTTCTGCCATCAGGTAAAAGGAGCCTTGGAGCAGAAGCTGAGCTGTAGAAAACTCAGTTGACATCTCTTTAATTGCCATGCTGCATCCGTACTTCCAGTGATGGCTTCCTGCTGAGACCTGTTCATCAAAGACTTCCTGAGTGCCCTGCAGGATGATAGCATATTGACATATGTTTTCTCACTTAGACTTTGCAAAAAGCAACTCAAGATCATTCCCATTTTTTATAAAGGACTCTTGAGCCTCCAAAGAGTTACATAATTTGCCCAGAGTCTCACAGTTTGAAGTGATAAGGCCAAACTTACAACCCAAGCAGGAAGGAATCAAAAGCCTGTGCTTTGTGCAAAACCTCCACACATGCTCCCTCATCACAGTGCCTCTTGGGGAGTTGACTCATCTGGAATTAGTGGGAGGTGTTTATTTCCTCCCTTACTGCCCCAGGGGCTAAAGAACACTCTGTCAGGAATAGCTGGGTGCTTTCTGGTAAGCAGTCACCCTGTTTTCCTGTAGAAATGAGAAGAACAACCTTTTTCTTCCCCTCATGATTTTGAAAAATATAGCAACACAGCTTCTGGTGTAGGTCACTCTCCCTCTTCTCCTCCCCCATGTTGATTCTCAGATGACGACCTTGCTTTTTAGTTTACTGAAAAAATGTGAAACAGTTGGAAGAAGATTCCATAGACACCAGTCATTTTATCTCTCTGCCCACATGCACTTGAACCCAACATTATCTTTTATTTCTGAGAGGAAATGCTTGATTTAAGGAGAGAAAAGGTATCAAATAGCTTCTGAGCTTGGGAGAGTAAATGGATAGAAAGTGATCTAAGAGAGATAGATTGTGATAAGGAGGGAAGTTTCCCGGTAAGAAGAGCTTTAAGGAAGGAAAGGGCGTGGTTTGGAAGTGAGGAGGTGGAACAGAGAGAGATGACAAAGGACAACGTTTCTTCACAGAGGAGTCTTCAAGGTTTCCCTTTAGGACTTTTTCCTAATTTAGGGGGTGAGAACTCATGTTATTTGCAATTTCATGTAAAAAAATTGTTTAAATGTGGTGTTTTCTATTTCCCCATCATATAGAGATGTTTATACCAGATTTGATGTTGAGAGACAAAAATTGGGGGGGCGGGGAGAGATTGACATAAATTCTCAAAGCTTTGACAGTGTTTCTGGCCTTAGTGCTTCAATTTTTTAATTAAAAGGAATATATATATATTTGAGATGTTTTTCAAATTTCCATTAAGAAATATGGTTTACTTTTTAATCAGATGGCAACCCTCAGAGCATGTTGCTTAAATAATCACTGAGGCTTGATATCAAAGCATTCGTGCTTATCTTCTTGGCGGTGGTTTAGTCGCTAAGTCGTGTCCGACTCTTGCAACCCCATGGGCTTTTGCCCACCAGGTTCCTAGGTCCATGGGATTTCTCAGGAAGTAATACTGGAGTAGCTTGCCATTTCCTTCTCCAGGGGATCTTCCCAACCCAGGGATCGAACCTGAATCTCCTGCATTGGCAGGTGGATTCTTTAGCAACTGAGCCACTAGGGAAGGAAATGCAAATAGTCCAGAAATGTGTGTGATTCACTTTGCTGCTTTCCACAGATTCCCTTGCAGTATTTCTGGACACTGACTTCCCCATGTTTTTCTCCTTATTTTTTTTTTTTTAAGGAATTTTGTTTTTATTGGTTTATTTGTTCTTGGCTGTGCCACAGGGCATGCTGGGTCTCAGTTTCTGCCCAGGAACTGAACCCATGTGCCGCTGCAGTCGAAGCATGGAGCTTAAATGCTGGACCACAAGGGAAGCCTCACTCCATTATATTCATGCAAAGCTACATCAGTGCAATTAGACTTTCTGGAGAGCTGCCAGAGGACCACTGTACTGTCCTCTGTCACTGTGTGGTCCTGTCCTGTGGCATTTTCTAAACACTTTCTAAGCACTTTCAGGCTGATAACATTCCAAGGCCATTATCAAGTTCTATCCAGAGCTGCTAACTCCTAACACCTTCATATCCACTTCAATGACAGGAATTTTGGTGTACTGACCTCCTTTACCTTGGCTTCATAATCACCACTAGATAAAATATATTAAAAATTTAATTGAGCTCTAATAATAATTAAGAAACATCTAACAAGTTCTGGTCGTTGCATGTTAAGCTAAAGGACACAGTGATTCAGCAATTAAGTCTGCAATTAAATAAAGATATTAAGTTAATATATTCCATGAATGTGCAGTGTTTTATAATTAAAATAACTTTTAAAATAACTTTCTCATTCTACGTTAAACTAATTGGAATCTATTCACCTTCATTAGAACATAGATTTAAAAATGAATACTGACTCCTGTTTTCCTACTCATTAGTTTAAACAAAAGCAAAAATATTTAGTATGCGTAGCACATACATTAAAAGATCTGGGTAATTAAAGCTGTCATCAGTGAGAGAAACTTGTCCTTTTCTCCTTGCAGTCTTCACCTGACCTAAAATATTGTGTGGTTTAAAGACTGTGAAAGCTACCAACATGTTGACTAGATTGTATCAGATGTAAGGAATTTAACATTTAGTTCAGTTCAGTTCAGTTCAGTTGCTCAGTCGCATCTGACTCTTTGCAACCCCATGAATCACAGCACGCCAGGCCTCCCTGTTGGGTGTGCCCATTTCTCCACTTAAATTATAGAAACAAAATGCTAAATTTTGTTTCAAAATAAGTGTGTCTTTGAACCTATTATCTACTTTAAATTTGCTTTTCTGCCTAAAAACAGACAATATTTCTCTGAAAGAATAAGAGTATTATGATACAGCCAGAAAAGAGCCTAATATGTAAAACCTGTTTTCAGAAAAATATCAACTCTTTCCCTTTGGATGGTATGTGGTTTTCTGGCTCTGATGCTGTTAACTGAAGAAATCCAAGTCCCATCTGTGAATGGAAAATTGAAATGGAGACAGAATTGTTAAGAGAGCTCTCAAAAGCTGGGAGCCCACTGAGAAAGTGTGTGTCAACTGAGAGGAACACACAACTGGAGAGCTGGGAGTTTCAATTTTATTTGGGGACCTTATTGAGCACTATATCCTGGGAGACAGCATATCAGCTCGGAGGGACTGTGCCAAAGAGGTAGGGGAAGAGGCCACTGTGGATAGATTGATTGATAGATTGATCGACAGATAGGTGATAGATAGTAGGTCTGTCTGTTGGGGCTTCCCTGGTGGCTCAGACAGTAGAGAACCTTCCAGCAACACAGGAGATCTGGGTTGGATCTGGAAGATTCCCCTGGAGAAGGAAATGCCAACCCACTGGAGAATTCCATGGACAGAGGAAACTGCTGGACTGTAGTCCATGAGGTTGCAAACAGTCAGACACTATAGATAGAATAGTCAGTGTCAGAGTGACACAATGTGAAAAGGATAAGAACAGCCTCTGCCGGTGTTGAAGATGGAACAACATAAGCCAAGGAATGCTGATAGGCTCTAGATGCTAGAAAGAGCAAGAAAACATATTCTCCCCTAGAGCCCCCAGAAAAATGTGCAGTCCTGCCTATACATTTATTTTAACCCAGTGAGACCCATTTCAGACTTCTGACCTCCAGAACTCTAAAATCATAAATTTGTTATTGTTTCCAGCCACCAAGTATAGGTGTTTTTTGTTTCAGCAGCCAAAGGTAATCAGTACATCCATTTTTGTAAATATATCTTTCTGTATGTGTGTGTATCTGTGTGGGGGGGTCTACTTTGGGGCCACTCACAAACTCACTGAAACTTTTGGAATTTATTTGAAAGGTGACTCCACACATACCCAAACTGGAACACCACATTTGCCTTATTCCTAATACTTTTGAGCTCAAAAATTCTTTGAGACTCAGTACATTTGAAGTGATATAAAAATATTTAACTGTAGAGACAATTCTCACTTCAGTTCAGTTCAGTTGCTCAGTTGTGTTCAACTCTTTGCGACCCTTTGTACTGTAGCATGCCAGGCTTCCCTATCCATTACCAACTCCCAGAGCCTCCTCAAACTCATGTCCATTGCATTGGTGATGCCATCCAACCATCTCATCCTCTGTTGGCCCCTTCTCCTCCTGCCTTCAATCTTTCCCAGCATCAGGGTCTTTTCAAATGAGTCAGTTCTTCATATCAGGTGGCCAACTATTGAAGTTTCAGCTTCAGCATCAGTCCTTCCAAAGACTATTCAGGACTGATTTCCTTTAGGATTGACTGGTTGGATCTCCTTGCAGCCCAAGGAACTCTCAAGAGTCTTCTCCAACACCACAGTTCAAAAGCATCAATTCTTCAGCACTTAGCTTTCTTTATAGTCCAATCCTCACATCCATACATGACTACCATAGCTTTGACTAGATGGACCTTTGTAGGTAAAATGATATCTCTGCTTTTTAAACTGTTTTCTAGGCTGGTCATAACTTTCCTTACAAGGAGCAAGAGACTTTTAATTTCATGGCTGCAGTCACCATCTGCAGTGATTTTGGAGCCCCCCAAAATAAAGTCTCTCACTGTTTCTTTTGTTTCCCCATCTATTTGCCATGAAGTGATAGGACCAGATGTCAAGATCTTAGTTTAAGCCAACTTTTTCACTCTCCTCTCTCACTTTCATCAAGAGACTTTTTAGTTCTTCTTCATTTTCTGCCATAAGTTTGGTGTCATCTGCATATCTGAGGTTATTGATATTTCTCCCAGCAATCTTGATTCCAGCTTGTGCTTTATCCAGTCCAGCATTTCTCATGATATATTCTGTATATAAATTAAGAATAAGTATGGTGACAACATACAGCCTTGACATACTCCTATCCTGATTTGGAACCAGTCTGTTGTTCCATGTCTAATTCTAACTGTTGCTTCTTGACATGCATACAGATTTCTCAGGAGGCAGGTCAGGTGTCTAGTATTCCCATCTCTTGAAGAATGTTCCACAGTTTGTTGTGATCCACACAGTCAAAGGCTTTGGCATAGTCAATAAAGCAGAAGTAGATGCTTTTCTGAAACTCTTGCTTTTTTGATGATCCAGCAAACGGATGTTGTTAGCAATTTGACCTTTGGTTCCTCTGCCTTTCCTAAATCCAGCTGGAACATGTGGAAGTCCACGTTTCACAGTACTATTAAAGCCTGGCTTGGAGAATTTTGAGCATTACTTTGCTAGTGTGTGAGATTAATGCAATTGTGCAGCAGTTTGAGCATTCTTTAGCACTGCCTTTCTCTGGGATTGGAATTAAAACTGACATTTTCCAGTCCCATGGCCACTGCTGAGTTTTCCAAATTTGCTGGCATATTGAGTGCAGCACTTTCCCAGCATCATCTTTCAGGATTTGAAATAGCTCAACTGGAATTCCATCACCTCCACTAGCTTTATTCACAGTGATGCTTCCTAAGGCCCACTTGACTTCACATTCCGGGATGTATGGCTCTAGGTGAGTGATCACATCATCACGGTTATCTGGGTCATGAAGATCTTTTTTGTATAGTTCTCTGTGTATTTTTGCCACATCTTCTTAATATTTTCTGTTTCTGTTAGGTCCATACCATTTCTGTCCTTTATGGAGCCCATCTTTGTATGAAAAGTTCTCTTGTTATCTCTAATTTTTCTTGATGAGATCTCTAGTCTTTCTAATTCTATTTTTTCCCTTATTTCTTTGCATTGATAGCTGAGGAAGGCTTTCTTATCTCTTCTTGCTATTCTTTGGAAGTCTGCATTCAGATGGGTATATCTTTCCTTTCTTCCTTTGCCTTTCACTTCTCTTCTTTTCACAGCTATTTATAAGGCCTCCTCAGACAACCATTTGGCCTTTTTGCATTTCTTTTTCTTGGGGATGATCTTGATCCCTGCCTCCTGTACAATGTCATAGTTCTTCAGACATTCTGTCTATCCAATCTAATCTCAGAGCCAGTTCCCTAATCAGAGACAATTCTGGAAGTAATATTTTTAAACAGATATATTGTATACTGCACTCTCATCACAAATAAATGCAAATTTTCATTAAAATCTCCTAAGTATCCAAACCATAATTTCCAAACTAGTCAATTTAAACTAATACAGTTTGTTGAGAAAACAATTAACATATATTAAAAAGAAAAGTATTCAATATTCTACCGACTTTCCATATGCCTTTTGTTAGTCTATAGTAGCTATTGCTAAACCATGGGATCAGATATAGATGGACACAGTTATTTTTCAAATGCCATCTGTTTTCTTCTGCAGGGCACTGTGAAATAAAAGCTAACCAACAGCTTCATGGATTCTTCCCTGTGTTGAAGATACTGAGTAAATAGAAGTGACCTTAAGTGAAGTCTAGTTATTTATAGGGAAGCAGATAAAAGACATGATCCAGTGGTATGCATCAAGTCAGGGTATGGACATTTGAAATGGTAATAGACTAAGTTCAGTTCAGTTCAGTCGCTCAGTCGTGTCCAACTCTTTGTGACCCAGTGAATTGCAGCATGCCAGGCCTCCCTGTCCATCACCAACTCCCAGAGTTCACTCAGACTCACATCCATCGAGTCGGTGATGCCATCCAGCCATCTCATCCTCTGTCATCCCCTTTTCCTTCTGCCCCCAATCCCTCCCAGCATCAGAGTCTTCTTCAATGAGTCAACTCTTCTCATTAGGTGGCCAAAGTACTGGAGTTTCAGCTTTAGCATCATTTCTTCCAAAGAAATCCCAGGGCTGATCTCCTTCAGAATGGACTGGTTGGATCTTGCAGTCCAAGGGACTCTCAAGAGTCTTCTCCAACACCACAGTTCACAAGCATCAATTCTTCAGCTCTCAGCTTTCTCCACAGTCCAATTCTCACATCCCTACATGACCACTGGTAAAACCGTAGCCTTGACTAGATGTACCTTTGTTGACAAAGTAATGTCTCTGCTTTTGAATATGCTATCTAGGTTGGTCATAACTTTCCTTCCAAGGAGTAAGTGTCTTTTAATTTCATGGCTGCAACCACCATCTGCAGTGATTTTGGAGCCAAAAAAAATAAAGTCTGACACTGACTAAAGTCATGTGCTAACTTTTCATGTCTTTCCACACCATCTTACTGAGAACCCATAAGTGCCAGGCAGTAAATTTCTAAAACTATACATCCCAAACATCCTAAACCACAGTGTGTCTTATTCTTGTTTATTACTCATGGAATCACAATAACTCTGGAGTGGCAACAGGCACAAATGACAAATTTTGGATTTGGGTAAAACCTTCTGCCTATACTCAAATGAGTATTTTTGCACATTTCTGACTGTTTCTTTCATTATCTTAAATGAAAAGAGGGGGAAGAAAGAAGATGACGCCAAAGCACTGGGCCATGACCGCCTGGTGGTCTTTTCCCTCTTTTCCCTCCCCCACTGTGTTCACAAATCTGTTCTCTATGTTTGCGTCTCCATTGCTGCTCTGTAAATAAGGCCACCAGTATTGTCTCTCTAGATTCTATACATATGTGTTAAATGTAATTGTTTTTCACTTTCTGACTGACCTCACTCTGTATGACAGACTCTGGGCTCATCTGCCTCATTAGAACTGATTCAAATGTGTTCCTTTTTATGGCTAAGTAATATTCCATTGTGTATATGTACCACAAATTCTTTATCCATTCATCTGTCGATGGACATCTAGGTTGCTTCCATGTCCTAGCTGTTGTAAATAGTGCTGCAATGAAATCTGGGGTACATGTGTCTTTTTCAATTATGATTTCTTCAGTGTTCATGCCCAGTAGTGGGATTTTTGGGTCAGATGTAGTTTTTTTTTAAAGGAATCTCCATACTTTTTTCCATAGTTGTTGTATCAATTTACATTCCCACAAACACACAAACAGTACAAGAAGGTTCCCTTCTCTCCACACTCTCTCTAGCATCTCCAAAATATACAAGAACGTCATAAAGCTCAATACCAGGAAAACAAACAACTCAACAAAAAAGATTGCAGAAGACTTCTGTCTAAAAGCTCAAGGTTTTATTGAGCTGTTTGTTTTTCTGGTATTGAGCTTTATGAATTACTTGTTTATTTTGGAGATGCTAGAGAGAGTATGAAGAAAAGGGAACCCTCTTTCACTGTTTGTGAGAGTTAACACCAACAACTGTTGGTGGCAGAGTCACTCCTTAAGTGGTGAAATTACCATTTACAGATAAATCAGTTTCAAGGTCCATCATTAAGCTAACAATGATCGAGTGCAGACATACAAAATAGCATGTATAAATTGAATTTTAGAAATTAAAACTAAGGTAGAAAATATCCTTCTTGTTATTGCAAGACTAAAGCTGGAATATAATCGATATTGAGTGTCTGCCCAGGGCACTTGTGAAGTTCCCTACATTGCTTCTCAATGACATATTGCCATGTGATCTATTACAGACTCTAGTGACAGCTCATGTTTGATTGTGTCTGTAGTGGGGCAGATTACTAGGCTCTCAAAAATGTTGGTACCATAATCTCTGGAACTTGTAAATATGTTATGACACTGGATTAGCCAAAAAGTTCATTTAGGTTTTTCCATAACATCTTATGAAAAAAAAAAAAAACACAAATAACTCTTTGGACAACCCAATACATGTCAAAAGGGACTTTGCAGGTGTAATTACATTTACAGACCTTAAGATAGGAAGATCACCCTGATGACACCTCTAAATGACCCGACTCAAACTACATGGGCCCTTGAAAGCAGAGTACTTTCTTCAGCTAGAGTCAGAGATACAGCAGAAAGAGAACTCAGAGCCATCAGAAGCACACGTGGAACTTGAGATGATGTACTGCTTCTGGCCCTGAGATGTAGAAACCAAAGTGCAAGGGCCAGACAGAAGCTCATGGTACTCATGAGAGGGACTGTGGCACCCTTTAGGAGCACATGCTATGGCTGGACTGACTACCACCAGTAAAGAGAGGACAACCTCAGCCCTCCAACCACAAAGAATAGGACTCGATCAACAACCCGAAAGAGCTAGGAAGTGGATTCCCCAGAACCTTCCAGAATAAACACATTCCACTTTCCAGCTTCATGTCCTCCAACACCTGTGTTTTGCTCCTGTTCCCAAGCACTCCACACACTATGGTCCTTCCACCCCATTAAATCCACAGCACCTGCCAGAATGCCTGCTTCATATCCTGAAAAAGTCCTCCTCATCTCTAATCTCATCTTTTCTCTTCTTGTCTTTGGTTCTCCTAAGCTGCTTTAATCATATCCCTATTTAGTTATTCAATCAATTTTAACTGAGCACCTGTATTTGCCTGACAATCTGCTATGGGTATTTTTGGACTAAAGCAGATACTGTGTATGCCCTTCTTATGAAGAAATTTATAAGATGCCAAATAAAGAAAACCACAAGGAGATAAAATGACTCATAGATTTGTGTGGCATTTGTCTAGTCGTGTATAATTTATTTCTTTCCATGCATCTCTTTCAAACAAGTTATTGAGCTCCACAAAGCATCTGATAAAGGGAATTCTCAACACAGATCTGGCACTAATACAGGAATTAAATGACCTATGGACAGTATCATGAACCAGACTTATTCAGGCAAGTTAGAAAACCAAGGAATCCAGAAAAAAACTAAGCTATCTTTCCTAAGAAAGATGTAATATAGCTGAATACTCAGTGAGAGACCAGGCATCTTACCCAAGGAGCTGTTACCTTTAACATGAAAGTCCTGTCTCAAAGGTATCCCTGTTCGATGTGCCAGAGTGCCGACAACAATGGGAGTAAGCAACAGTGGGAAACACGAGAAGGATCAGAGGAAAACGAACAATTTTGAGAAGTGAAAATAAATATGCAAGTTTCTGTTCAGTACTTATGGCTGAGTATACCCAGATTTGCTGTAAAATATTAATACGTTAGCATCATGACCTGACTAAGGTCAATATCTTTGGCATGACCCCCTCATGGCAAGTCTATTCCTGGATGATGTTTGGCTGGTAAACGTGGTTCTATGAACACTGTGTCTTTGACAAAAACAAGTTAGTGTAATGTTTTGTGGCAGTTCCCTTTATGTTTTCACTAGCATTTCTTTATTACTTTGGATAAAAATTATCAATGGCTATTATCTTTACATATTTATATTTCTATATGTGTAATTTCATTTAGTTTATTTCTATTAAGTACACTTACTATTTAAATGTTCAAAACTGGGGAGAGTTAAAATCTCTTTAAAAAGTAATTTGAAACTGCTAAATTCTACAACAGTTTGAACATACCCTCTCCACATCTTCAGTGGTTCATTCCTTGACTTAATTGAATCTGGCTTCCCTTGAAAGGTTCTGCCTAAAATTGCCAGTGATGTTCACATTTTAACTTCAGTGAGAATTTGTCAGTTCTCATCTTCATTCACCTCTTCACACTGTTCAACAACTCCTTCCACTGGTTTCTAAGATATTAAATCCTGCAGATGTCTTTTCTGTCTCTTTGTTAGTTTTCTTGCTGAGGCCTCCTCTCATGTTTTTTAAATATAGGTGTTTCCATGGGCTCAGTTCTAGCTACATTCATCTCTTCCTTCTATATTTTGTCTTGAGAACTGAGATCTTTCCTGACAATATTACTTAGATAAAATTACCTTTGCCAACAAGACTATCCGCTTGCCCAGGAGAAGAATAAGGCAGTTTTCTTTGGAAGAGTCCCACAAGTCAATTTATTGGGCAGGGTACTGTTTACCTGTAACAAACAATTTGCTTATCTACTGCAGTACACTTAGCAAGTATCACGTCCAGTCCCTCACTTCTCTGTGTCCACCAATCCTAAACTATTACATCATAAACTTTCCTCACTCCAGATCAGTTCCTTTGCTTAAAATATTTGCCTTAAAGCATGGCAGCTCAACATCCAAACCTCTGGTGACATTTCATTTCTAACTTCCCCAGATTCTGATACAATGTTGAGACTTCATTAAGGTGATATTCACTCTCTGTAGTTAATTCTAGTTTTGCCTAATTAACAGCTTGTCAGTTGATCTTTCAAGGAGTTCATCACTCCCTAGATGACTTTCTCCATACCCATCATTCAGACTGCTACTAATTTTCTTATTTCCATCTACGTTGTAGATCTTTGTCTCCAAGTTAATGTCTAATATGTCTTTTTATTTCCATTTCCAACAACACCACCTTCAAACAAACCAGCATTGCCTAAACCACTGCATTATCTACTGTGCTCAATATATTTAGTTCTTTACACCTAGAAACATCTTGATCTTACTCAGTGGTTAAGGATATGACTTCTACAAGTTAAGAATTATTTATCTTCTGTTCAGCAAATCTGTTTCTAGTACAACAGTAGCTTTTTATTCATAAATAGAAAACAAATATAATCTTAATATTTAATACATATTATCCCATTTTTAATAAGAGCATTGTATCTACACGCCTAAATATATCTATTCTATCTAGCATCTGTTTATGTATGCATGCGGATTGAAAGATATTACTTAAGAATAGTCTGATTCTTTATCATTAATTCATGTAATTTTTTAGTTTTTAATTGTAAAATTTTATCATGTAATAAGACCAAAATGATTTTTAAAGTATGGTTTTATATTATTATTGAACTTTACTCTGTGAAGAGGACAGATTAGTCACACCAAGAGAAGCAAGAGAAGTTAATTCAATAAAAGGAATCTGAGCGGTATAAAGTTATCTTTTACATTAACAAGACTGTGATAATAACAAGCATTATCCTATTATAGATATAAATATTACAAACCTTAAGACAGGTAGGTAGGTGTTCCTTTTCACTCAGTTTATACTCAAGGACACACTTTTTTTTCAGCATTCTACAATTTTTTTTTATTGTATTTTACAATTGATTTCATTTTTCCTAAAGAACTCCTTTCTAAAGCCTTTCATTCTTGGTTCTAATTTGAACTGTCATCTGGGCACTGACTTACACCATCATCCAGTTCCAGTTCAGTTGCTCAGTTGTGTCCAACTCTTTGCGACCCCATGAATTACAGCACGTCAGGCCTCCCTGTCCATCACCAACTCCCGGATTTCACTCAAACTCATGTCCATCAAGTTGGTGATACCATCCAGCCATCTCATTGTCTGTTGTCCCCTTCTCCTCCTGCCCCCAATCCCTCCCAGCATCAGGGTCTTTTCAAATGAGTCAACTCTTCGCATGAGGTGGCCAAAGTACTGGAGTTTCAGCTTTAGCATCAGTCCTTCCAATGAACACCCAGGACTGATCGCCTTTAGGATGGACTGGTTAGATCTCCTTGCAGTCCAAGGGACTCTCAAGAGTCTTCTCCAACACCACAGTTCACAAGCATCAATTCTTCAGCTCTCAGCTTTCTCCACAGTCCAACTCTCACATCCATACATGACCACTGGAAAAATCATAGCCTTGAATAGACAGATCTTTGTTGGCAAAGTAATGTCTCTGCTTTTGAATATGCTCTCGAGGTTGGTCATAACTTTCCTTCCAAGGAGTAAGTGTCTTTTAATTTCATGGCTGCAATCACCATCCGAAGTGATTTTGGAGCCCCCCAAAATAAAGTCTGACACTGTTTCCACTGTTTCCCCATCTATTTCCCATGAAGTGATGGGACTGGATGCCATGATCTTCGTTTTCTGAATGTTGAGCTTTAAACGAACTTTTTCACTCTTTCAGTTTCATCAAGAGGCTTTTTAGTTCCTCTTCACTTTCTGCCATAAGGGTGGTGTCATCTGCATATCTGAGGTGATTGATATTTCTCCCGGTAATCTTGATTCCACCTTGTGCTTCCTCCAGCCCAGTGTTTCTCATGATGTACTCTGCATAGAAGTTAAATAAGCAGGGTGACAATATACAGCCTTGACGTACTCCTTTCCCTATTTGGAACCAGTCTGTTGCTCCATGTCTAGTTCTAACTGTTGCTTCCTGACCTGCATATAGGTTTCTCAAGAGGCAGGTCAGGTGGTTTAGTATTCCCATCTCTTTCAGAATTTTCCACAGTTTATTGTGATCCACACAGTCAAAGGCTTTGGCATAGTCAATAAAGCAGAAATAGATGTTTTTATGAAACTCTCTTGCTTTTACGATGATCCAGCAGATGATGGCAATTTGATCTCTGGTTCCTCTGCCTTTTCTAAAACCAGTTTTAACATCTGGAGTTTCATAGTTCACATATTGCCGAAGCCTGGCTTGGAGAATTTTGAGCATTACTTTGCTAGCGTGTGAGATGAATGAAATTTTGCAGCAGTTTGAGCATTCTTTGGCACTGCCTTTCTTTGGGATTGGAATGAAAACTGACCTTTTCCAGTCCTGTGGCCACTGGTGAGTTTTCCAATTTTGCTGGCATGTTGAGTGCAGAACTTTCACAGCATCATCTCTCAGGATTTGAAATAGCTCAACTGGAATTCCGTTACCTCCACTAGCTTTGTTTGTAGTGAAGCTTTCTAAGGCCCACTTGACTTCACATTCCAGAATGTCTTGCTATAAGTGAGTGATCACACCATCATGATTATCTTTACCATCATACCTTTGCAGAATCCCCTTCCCTGATGTCTCAGGCTGAATGCCCTGTTGCTAGGATCTTATTTCTTCCTATTCTCTGGAATATCATGCTTTGTTAGCAAATAAGTTTCTTGTTAAATGATGGACTACATTTCTATCTTCTTGCAGATTAGATGATTTATTTGTGATGTTTAAACCTGGACAGTTAATCCACATTTTTCTAGATATAAGATTTTCATTAGAAATTGTTTTCTTCAAGAATTTTGCAGGGAATTGTCCAGTTGTTTCCAGTTTCCAAAGTTGTAGGCAAAACGTCTAATGACAGTTTTTTTCATTTATTTGTGAATGACATTTCTCCCTACCCCAAATCCTAGCAAGTCTCATTGTTATCATCTTACCCTTGGTGTAGTAAAGATCCTAAACAATATACCTAGGAAATATCCCACTATAAAGATGATTTTAAAACTCTAAGGAAAAGAAGTCAAGAGCAGAATAACATTGAAAACTTTACTTTCTTGAACAGATAAGCTTCTAAATAATGAATCAAACAAGAAACCTTGGGTGTCCTTTCTCTGGGAGATGAAAGCGCATTGAGGATGAATAGCTGTCTGTTAACCTCTGGACACTGACAGGGCTTGAGCCAGCATTGACCTCAACCCAGCTGGTTCCATGATGTATTTCACCAAAGATGCCCTTGGAATTTGGCAAAGTGAATGAAAAGCTTTGGGTTGAGGCAATTTAAAATGAACTAATGACCTAATCCAGAACTGTCCAACAGGGACACTGAGACACACAGGCAATTTTAATTGTTTTAATAGTGACATTGAACAACAGTAAGAAGAAACAGGTGAAACTGGTTTTAATAATACATTGTATTCAAACAAATATATCTAAAGTATCACTTCAGCATGCAATCAATATGAAAGCAAATTTATTAATGAAATATTTATATTATTTCTGTTTTTTATACTAAGTATTCAAAATCCAGGGCATATTTTATACTGAAATAGCATACTTTGGTTCACACTGGCCACATTTCAAATATTTGATAGCCACATGTGTTGGTCAGTACAGATAAATAAACAGCATAAGTTAGAAGACTCAGACATCTACAGTTTTTAAGAAACCAGTCAATCTACAACACGATTTGTTCCTGTTGTCATTGTTGTTTAGTCATTTACTCTATTGGCATGCAATTTGATTCCATCAAAATAAAGGGAAGGAGAAAAAAGATTTCATCACTGATGTTACCTATCAATTTATAGAATTTGCTAAAAATGTCCTCAATGTATCTTTCAGTACTTTGTAAGACTTTGTTAAAATCTTAAGACCTCTAAGGTAAGGATGATACATTTACATAGATAATACCAATCTCTTGAATTTCTGTTATTTTTATAGCCCTTGTGGTACCCTCTGCATACATCAAGCCATGCAATTACCTCCATAAATCTGTAAGTGTTATTTTGATCTTACAAAAAAGCCAACATGAAACATCAAGGAGTCAGCTGGTTTTCCCAGGTGCTAAAAATAGGAAGGATAGACATGAATTTAGTTCCTGGGAAAGTGATAGTCTCTCATTTTTATCCCTGTGACTGTAGGCTGCCAGTCTCCTCTGTCCATGGAATTCTCCAGGCAAAATTACTGGAGTGGGTAGCCATTCCCTTACTCCAGGGGATCTTCCCAACCCAGGGATCGAACCTAGGTTTACCTGCATTGCAGGCAGAGCCTTTACCACCTGAGCCACCAGGGCAGCCCTGGTGAGCTTTGTTGCTGGGAGCTTCCACTTCATTATTATATAGAAGTTCATGCTTCTGGTACACATCTGAAGGTCTGGGATGAAAATTTATCTGCCTTCCTTCGTGTAACCATGCCTTGGTGCTCAATAATGCTTGCTTAATTTAGTAAGATATTAAAAATTTAAAAATGAGTCAAAATCTACATTAAAAAGTAAAAGACTACATCAAAAAATCTTTCTTTAGGTATCAAGCTATCTTGAAAACACAGCTATTATTCTCAGTATTTAACAAATCTATATGGCGTGGTAATCTGTCATATACTTTTAAAAATAATCCTATTGAAGTTGTTTTCTTTACTCTTTGATGAAAGTTTTGAATCTTGTAAAGAGGTAAAATTTACTTGCAGTCAATTCTCATGAATAAGATTTTTGACAAAAGTAGATATTGGGTTAAAAACTAAGTTTATACAGCAATGAAAAATATCTTTCTTGCATGATTTTTTGATATGATCTAAGGCAATATTCCAAGAAAGGTTTCCCAGGTGGCTCAGTGGTAATGAATCTGTCTGCAATGTGGGACACCTGGGTTTGATCCCTAGGTTGGGAAGATCCCCTGGAGTGGGGAAAAGCTACCCTCTCCAGTATTCTGGCCTGGAGAATTCCATGAACTGCATAGTCCATGGGGTCACAAAGAGTCGGACAGGACTGAGAAACTTCCTTTTTTTTCTTTTTTCAAGTGGTAAACACTTGCCTGCCAATGCAGAAGATGTGCAGGAGATGTGAGTTCAGTCCCACCAGCTGGGGAGATCCCCTGGAGGAGGAAATGGCAACACACTCCAGTATTCTTGCCTTTGAAATCCCATGGGCAGAGGAGCCAGGAGGGTTACAGTCCATGGGATAGCAAAAAGTTGGACATGACTGAGTGACCGAGTTCACGTTTCCAAGAAAGTTATTAAAATATGTGAGCCATGGCCATACAATCATTTGCTTATTTACTTATTAAAATAATTTTTTTAACTGGAGGCTAAGTGCTTTACAATGTCGTGTTTTGTTTCTTCTGTACAATAATGTGTATCAGCCATAAGTACACAAATATCTCTTCCCTCCTGAGCCTCTCTCCCACCCTCCCCCAACTCTACCCTTTTAGGTCATCACAGAGCACCAGGCTGGGCTCCCGGCATCATACAGCAGCCTCCCACTAGCCATCTGTTTTACACATGGGAGTGCATGTATGTCGGTGCTGCTCTCAATCTGTACTTCTTCCCCCGCTATGTCCACAAGCCCATTCTCTATGTCTGAGTCTCTAGTCCTGCCTTGCATATAGCTTCATCACTGCCATTTTTAAAATGAGTGTTTGTGCTTGCCTATTTGCTTCAGTCATGTCTGACTCTGTGATCCTATGGACTGTAGCCTGCTGGGCTCCTCTCTCCTTGGGATTCTCCAGGCAAGAATACTGGAGTGGGTTCCCATCTTCTTCTCCAATTTTTTTAAAAAATAAATTCTCCCAAACTTTGTAATACTTTGAGTGCAATTTGGAAATATATATAAATAGACCTGTACTCCTTGAATGGGAACTTTTACCCTCGATTGGAATTTGTTTTAATAAAACAGAAATAGTGAACAAAAAGTTTATATACAAGAATATTCATCATAGCGTAGTTTACAAAAATCTAAAAATAATGATGCAACTTTAAAATCTGTATGGAGATTAAACACAGATAATAAGTTATATGAAATCATAAGGTGAACTTATGGTCATTAAAATTCTTACTGTCATTTTATTAAAATGGAAAAATGTACAATATAATATTACATAAAACATCAGAATGTAAACATGTTTACTTAGTGCTTAATATTGTAAATAAATTTTGACTGAATGAAAATAATCAAAATGTTCAGCATGGTAGCAGATAAGTTTTAATATCAAGGGTGATTTAAACTTTATTTTGAAAACTGCAATCACTTACATAAACATGACATAGCCATTTGGACCCAGAACTGGGTTAACCCATGGTATCATGACTTTGTTATTAATTCTAGAAAACCATTACCAAGGAAAGATAAGACCATAAACCAATAAATGAATTCAATGTTTGTCTCAGAGATTTCCTGGAAAGTGATTTATCTGTGGCAACAGTCTATTCATCTGGGCAAATGACTCAGTTACCAAACTGTGGTTTACTTATCAAGATTCACTCCAAGATCCTCACCTCACTTCACCCTCACTATATCCACAAATCCTAAACTATTTCATCTAAAACATTGACCAATCCATTCTCCTTCTTGAAAGACATGTCCTAATTCACTTAAACCGAGATGTCAAAGACCTATAAATGTCCTTTCTGACGTCTTCTTCCTGGACTCGACTAAGACTACAGTCTAGTCTTGTTTGATTAATAGGCTCATATTCCTGAGAAATCAACAACTGGCATTATTCACTTCATTTTCATATTAAAGATGTACTGTTTTTATTAGACAGGATTTTTTTTTTCTGGGCTACATATTGCCAGTTGGAGAACGAGTACCTGACATAGAAAAATAGTGAATTAAGCGGTGTAAACAGCATGATTTATGCTACTGTAATGATTTGTTTTACCATATAAATCTAACGATGGGAAAGACTGAGGGCAAGAAGAGAAGTGGGTGGCAGAGGACGGGATGGTTCGATAGCATCACCAACTCAATGGATATGCATGTGTGCTAAGTCACATCGGTTGTGTCTGACTCTTCACAACTTTGTGGATGGTAGCCCAGCAGGCTCCTATGTCCATGGGATTCTCCAGGCAAGAATGCTGGAGTGGGTTGCCATGCCCTCCTCCAGTGGGTCTTATGAACCCAGGGATCGAACCTGTGTCTCTAATGTTTCCTGCATTGCAGGCAGATTCTTTACCAATAGCACCACCTGGCAAGTCAATGTACATGAGTCTGAGCAACTCTTGGAGGTGGTGAAGGATGGGGAAGTGTGATGTACTGCAGTTCATGGGGTTGCAAAGAGTTGGACATGAAACTAAGGACTGAACAACAAAGTTTTCCAAGCATGATTCTTGGTATTTTACATATATTAAGTCATATAAGCCTCACAACTGCCCCCCATGAGATCAGCACTATTACTGTCCAATAATATTACTCTCATTAGGCCCAGATCCAGTTTTGTGACTGGTTATGATTGTTGCAGCAGAACTGGGATTAGAGCCTGGACAGCAAGGTTCCCGGGACCGCAGTGTTCACCACTATGCCTTACACTTCTCACATAGAGACAGTATCATCTTCTAGTGGAAAACAGGCAAAGAAGATTGAGACAGGTTCAGAAGATTGACAGTGTTGAAATGAAGGATTCTAACTGTGTTTAAAATATCTGCAGAGAATCCAGTGGGAAAAACGTCTCTTATAGACTTCAGTTTCTTGCTTCCTGTAGCCAAGATCCTCTCAGAGACTGCATTATTTGAGTCTTCAGATTTACTTACCTTAAACACTGCCTCTGATATTCCTTTTAATCTAGATATTTCTAGATCAGATATGTCAAAGTGGAAGATCTACATGATATGATTGGATGGGGCTTCTTTCTAAAGTACTGGGAATAGTATCTGCCCTTGTGTAGAATGCTCCGCTGTGGCTACTGCAGGGCATTTCAGCAAACATTACAGGTGTATTGTACAGATAAAATGCTAGTGTTTTACTCTAGGGCAAGATGAATGTTATACACACACACACACACACACACACACACACACACACACCCCTTTTATCAAGCTTGAGTGTGTTAACTGAAGCTGTGTGCATCTGTAGGAGTATATACAAATCCCATTGGATTTTCTAATATGCTAGACAGATTAATTTCTCAGCAGGAAATGTGAATGTCGTATTTCCAACCCAAGTCACATTTTCTACCTTTACATCCAACATGCAATATATGTATATTGTAAAAACGTGGCCACTAACGTTAAAAAAAAAAACAAAAACAAAAACAAAAACAGCTTCCAAAGAGGTCTTTGATAACAACAGTGGGAATTTTAAAACNTCTTCTACTCCCAAGAGTTGGCAACAAGATTATTAGAGAATCAGTAAATGGTATCAGTTGGAGAAATAAATGCAACATAATAGGCGAAGGCTAAAAAGTGAAGATAAACAGCTTGGTTCATTTTGCTTTTATGTACTTGCAAAAGTGGCTATCAAAATTGGGATTGATCAGCTATCAGCCAAAGACACAGATGTACAGGAGCAACCACTCAGTCAAGAACATTTGGGTCTTGGCACCTCTCACTCCCAGGGGCTTGGCAAGAACCCATGTTGTCTGCAGCTACAAAGCCGTGCAGACAGGCTGAGCTAAATCTAATGATATGCACTGGGAGAGGAGCTGACATTTTTCTCCCCCCATTCTTCTGCTCTCTACCACCAATTACTGTAGAACTGAATGTGAATGCTGAGATTCTACTGACTTAATAAGGTGCCACTGTATGATTTTTACTCCACCACAATTACAGTTCTGGAAGTTTCTTGTTCCTCTTGGTGTCTGGTCGTACTGCTTTCTGTCATTAAGTGGCCACTGTAATCCATGGTGTAAAGTGACTGAGACTGCTGTCAAGAAGCAAAACCGTGGTCACTGCATAGCTTGGGCTAGGAAGAGCAATGTTTTTTTTTTTCTTTGTTTGTTTTTTTGTTATTCAGGAATGTTGGCTACTCTTTCCTCCAAAATGGTGGAAATTATGGAGGTGTGGGTAAATTGCAGCCCAGATGGAGTCTAATAAGCAGTTCCTTCTATTCTAGCCCTAAAACAACAAGTTTAAAAGAAAGTAACTTGAACACTAAGAATGTGGATACAATTCTCTAGAACTTATTCATCTTGCATAACTGAAATTTTATATCAGTTGATTAACAACTTCTCATCCCCACCCCATCCCCAGTTCCTGGTAACCATCATTTGATTCCTTGCTTCTATGAATGTGACTATTTTTGATACCTCATGTAAGTGGAATCATGCAGTAGGACTACTTTAAGCTAAATTAATGGCTTAAGTCATTCAGGATCACCCAGCTACTGTAAATTCAAGCTACAAAATGATGTGAGAAAAAGCCTGTAGTTACAAATTATACTAGGAAAAGAAAACCCCTGCAGTATCTCACTGATTGCCAAAGCTCTTAACAAGTAAGTTATTTTTTTGTAATTTATATTTACCTGTTTGCTTTGTTTTCTATGGTCTTGTGGTAGGTGTGTGCATGAGAAAAGGATGCATGATGGATGAATCGATGAATAAATGGGATGGTAGGGTGGGAAAGGAGAGGGTTATTTCTAGTTCCCCTTACACTGAGACTGTTACTATAGGCGTTCTCCATCTGGACTTGTTTCCAGTCCCAATATCTCATGAGGCCATAATAATTGAAATTCAAGTTTACCCAGTGTGACAAATTCTCCCAAGGGGAAAGCAGATTTCAGTCTTTGCTTGCCTCTCTGGGTTACTGTTTTCATTTAGCTTTTGGCCTTGTTAACTTGTCAGCTCCTTTATGACATTAAAAATAAATGTTTGGAAATACTTTATTCAGTATATTTATTTATTTATTTATTTTTGGAATTTCCTCCATCCTGCTATCAATAGAAGTTTCTCCCTTTTAATGCACAATTTAGTATTATCTCTTCATATTTGATTTGCATAGTATCTATTCCATGGAATATGTGAGTACCCAGAGGGCTTCTCTGGTGGTGATAGTGACAAAGAACCCTTATGTCTCCCAGGAGACATAAGAGACACAGGTTTGATCTCTGATTCAGGAAGAGCCCCTGGAGGAGGGCATGGCAACCCACTCCAGTATTCTTGCCTGGAGAATCCCATGGACAGAGGAGCCTGGTGGGCTACACTCCATGGGGCTGCAAAGAGTCAGACATGACTGAGGTGACTTAGCATGCACACACACAACCTACAAATAACTTATACTTCATTGAATTAACTTGTTCTTTAGTTGGGTCTGGTATAAAGCTTTTCTTGTCCATCTTTTTTTTTTTTTTAAACAATATCTGCATTGTTTTTTATTTTCAATATTTCTTTATTAATTGCCTTGTCTTCCTGTTTGCAGTAGTGAAATCATTTAGTGCCATTTCCGGGGGCTTCAAAGAGGTCTGATACCATAGACCTTTATGTCTCAGTGCAGAAAAGAACTCAGCGAGAGACGAAGTGATAGATAAGGAGTGATTTGTTAGAACAGGGTGCTTGTGAGGTCTACAAGTGGGTGGGCAAAAATGCTGCACCCTGAGAACTTACTAGGCTACAGTTGCATATATACAAAGGAAAAAGTAGGCGGGAGAAAGAACTCCTTTGTCTTTCTTGAGTAGACATCTAGTGTCCATCATCAGCTTCTCCTCCAGGTTGAGTAGGGGGTACTTTTCTTGTCCTTAACAAGGTCGAACTAGATCCACAAATATTGTTGTTGTTGTTTTATGTGTGCAGAGGGCACGTCCTAGGGATCATTAACTGACTGAGCTCACTGGGCAGGATGTGGGTGTCATGCCACCACTGTTTTATTCTTCTGGGGCATGTCTCATGCTTCTGCTGCATGGTGTTTTTCCTGAGCAAGGCTGCTTGGTTTTGTGGTTAAACAAATCTGCTTTTTGAATAATCATTAACTTACAGGGGTCTCCCATATTTTTTTCCTATTCATAATCCCCTAGTACGATTAACTATTTAATCACTTACTTTGTCCCTTCACTCTGTCCCTATCAGTAGTATCTGTTTTTGCCCCATCCTAACCTCCTAATGGGTTTCCCAGGTGGTAGTAGTTGTAAAGAATCCTCCTGCCAATGCAGAAGATGCAAGAGATGCAGGTTCGATCCCTGGCTCAGAAAATCCCCTGGAGTAGGAAACGGTACCCCACCCCAGTATTCTTGCCTAGAAAATTCCACGGGCAGAGGAGCCTGGCAGGCTACAGCTGACGGGTCACAAAAAGTCTGATGTGACAGAGTGACTGAGCAACCCCCTGATGGCAAACTCTTATGACTCCAGTTGAGAGATTTCTTTGGCCAGCAGAAAAATGCTCAGCCTCTATTAAAGACAAGTAGGAAGTATGGGGAGTTAACTCTCCTATCAGCAATGCTTAACCAATACAGAGAATTTCATGGGTATACACCTTAAATTTCTTGTCTCTTAGGAGAGATTGCTCAAGCATGTTCAAAGCACCTCCCAGACATCCACAGAGGTATCTGCAGTGACATCTGATCACTGACTCTCCACTTCTTGGCTTCCAGTCCTCCCGTCTCACTTCCTGGCTCCTGACTGACAGGTGTTTTCAAGAATGCCCTTCCAAATAAACGGCACTCAATCAGATGCTAATCTGAGAGTCAGCTTCAGAGAAAAACTGCACTAGGACACTCCTTCAAATATCTCTTTTGTTTGTTTGATTTAATTACTTGGATATACTGAAAAATACCCAATTTAATGACTTCACAGTATATGGTTTTTTTCTCTGGGTCTCTTGGTATCTGTCTTTCTTGACCTTAATTTTGTCCCCCTAGAGACAAAATGCTTGGAGTGGTGATCATGGAGGAAAACCAAAACAGCGTTTGTGCTAATTTGTGGGTCCAACACCCTGGGCCTCCCAGTGATATGAAGCAGGACTTTGCAGAGCTCTCCTGGGCACAAAAGCCTTTCTGTGTCCCTGATTTCTTGATTACAGGAAATAGGCTTAATTTAGCCTCTTTAACCTTCACTGAGTTCCAAGAGCAGATCTAAATGGACGCTAATCAGGGAAGGGATGACCAGTCAAAAGAAGCAATGTGCAGCCTTGGGGTGAAGTCCAGGCTCCCCGTCAAGGGATGAATATAAGAATACCTTTGAGCTGTTTTGCCAGTAATGAAACCTCCACAAAGTTGGAGAAATCAATGATCTGCTGCCCACGAGGAGACCCTGGACAGATTGGAACAAGAAGGTTGATGCTGCTGCCTCCCAATTGCCATACCACCAAGAAGTCAGAAGAGTGTCCACAAGCTGATCATGTCCTCTTCTCACTACATTATTTACAATGGGAGACACAGTTTTGGAGGTTATTAGCCTGCTGTGGCTCCCTTGGCCTGCAAAACAATAATACTATTCTTTACCAGTTCACCCAAAACTGCCCCCGAGATTTAACTCAGTGTTGGGATATGGAGACCAGATTTGGGCTTCACTGGCTAACTTTACTGAAGAACCCTGGATTTAAGCACATGCAGATTTGGTTTAGGAAAACCTCAGTCCCAGGCACCGGTCTGCTCTGGGGACCACTACCCTTCTTTACAGTTGTAAGGAATCAAAGAGGAAAGTTCCGGAAATTATGGAACCGCCAACATATTCTGCTCTTCCTCTTTGACCCCATCCCACGGGTTTCTTCTGCTCCTGGAGGGCACTGCTGCATGTCACCGAATTACAAAGCTGCAGCGAAACCTGGCCACCAGTGCTTCGAGGCAATTTTGATCAAGACCCCTTTGCACCTAAGTTGTGTGACTACCCAGCCCACCATCACTTGCCAAAGTTTCCTCGCACACAGGTGTAGAGATGACCGTTCAGGTACAGCTACTCCACTCAGGAATTCCATCAGGCGTGCCTTTCCATCAGGGTGGCAGTTTCTGGTCTTGGTTCTCCAGGGGTGATGAGACTTAGCCAGTCACCCTGCTGCTCTCTTCTGAGCCTCTCCTCTTCCCCTCAATCTCTCCCCTATGTTCTCTGCCTCTCCCATCACAGTCATAAATTTCCCCCTATGTTGGACCCTATGTGCCTTCAATCTCCCATATTTGTGCTATGGCTGTTTGATAAGGCTTCACATTAATTTCACCTTGCTCAGTGGAACAGTCAAAACCCAGGCTGGATTCACTGTCTTGGGAACAGAAAGTCAAATCCCTACTAGGGTAAATATACTGAAGGTAAATAACTGCTTCTTCTCTTGAAAATGATTAGGAACCAAGGGTATAGAAGATAATTCAAGCATGACATTTTATCTAACAATGTTTTAGAGTTATTAAATAATTTAATTAGTTATTACAATACTCTATTGGTTAAAGCATTTTCTTTTTTTTTTCAAAAATTGT